>BNST01001726.1:0-169392 GCA_019650275.1 Xylocarpus granatum | reverse complement strand
CGGGGTGGTCTGGGGTGGAAGGGTTGGGTGCGGTGTGGTGGCGGGGGTGAGGTGGTTTGGGTGTTTGTGTGGGTTCATGGGGGGGAAGCGATTTGGTAAAACGTGAAGTCATTTGCAAAAGCAGACGCAGAGGAAAAAAGCATGTAGGGAATACAGGAACATGAAATCAACCGAAAATGGTACTCATAGAACTCAACTAATAAACATGATGTGCCATGCCAATGTCATCCCATGCATAAAGCCAAGACACTTTAACAAAAGCTATACTAATCACCAGGATTATTTATAACTACTTTGGTTATATTTAATTGACAATTTGCAGCTTTGTGAACGTATGAATTTGTAAAAGCGATTTTCAGAAGGGAAAAAAAGAGATCCTTGCAAACTTTCAGAGTGTATAATATTTGACTGGGTGCCAGCTTGCCCTTGATTAAGGACACGAAAACTGTGATTGCCATCAACTTAATTAATAAAACTCCCTAATGTTGTTTTGCTTTTGGTTATCATTAATAGGAGATTGATAAAGCTTTGAGCAGCTTGCGTTTTTCTTACACCAAAACAGCATGTGAAGGCAGCAATTTCTTTTCCAAGCAAACGCGGTGAAAAGCAAGCCAAGGAATTCAAAACCAATGGCTTTTAATTAGAAATATATCCAGACGCGCACACACTCTGTAGGTGAGACATCAAATTGCATTGATAACAATTAAAAGAGAAATAAAGCAAAAATTCTGCTGAGGGAAGAACTTCTGCTACTAATTCTTTAAGTCTTTGTGGATGCGTACGTGTATGTTCTGTGTTGTGTTGTGTTGAAGTGCAATTACATGTGAGATGCAAGAGACACATTGATGGAATGAAACATCAAATTATCTCTAAAAGAAGAACAATATGAGTAAAAGGAAAACAGGATTTGGCCCCAAATGCCTAGTCAGAGTCCAGCATTCTTCTTCCACAATACCAACCTTGTTTTAATTTTCAGACAATCTTTTTACGAACCATTTGTACTTGTCAAAATCCAATTAACCATCTCTTTTTGGTGTGGGCTTAGTCATTGGCCATGGACCCACTTTACTGCTATCCTAGAAGTGGTCCAGCTAAATACAATTATAAAAATAATAATAAAAATAATATCAGAAGAAGAAATTGATATGTGTAGCTTTTAAATTGAAAGTAAGAGGTGGCCAAAACTTTTAATTGGAATTTCAAAGTGAATGAGATCAGAACTTAAAGAATTCCAATAAAGCAAGAACAAGAGTAGGGAACAATCACACAAAAAGGCACAAGTACTCTTGATTTTTATGTACCTTGTGGGTCATGGGGGTGTTCTTTAGTCTAATTTAAATATGAATTTAGACTATTGGATAAGACAATTGAGTTGAGATAGGAAAGCCAAATTCAGTGGAACAAATCTCTCAAGTACCCTTCAATTATGTCATTGACCATTGACAAATTACTTGCCCAACAATGAGGGAAGTATTAAACAATTAGAATATGGAATCTTAAAAACGATATGGGGTTGATGACCTAATCCCTTCTGTAATCAGGAAATCATGTTCCGTAATACAAACTCAATTAACAATTCCTTTTCAAATTTACTCATGTGAAAAACTTGACTTGCAAAGCTGTCAATTGAATTGATACATCTTTGCAACATCCTCGACAAAATTAGAAAATTAAAGGTAGTAATGTTCCTTAATTGCCTTAAAAGTTGGCAACTACTTGTATCTATCTTATCGTGAGATTTCCAATGAGAAATAATTTCTTCAAATAACTTCTCATATCTAAGAGCAACCAAGAGAATGTGACAGCAATGATGCTTGGTTTTCCATTTAGTAGTGTTCTTTGAAGTGGACAACCCACAAAACATTTTTGCAATAATATTTGGCCTCGTATGGGATTTTGATTGCTGACTCGACTGAGTGCAGGTAGGTAGCTAAGCTAGCAACTAACCCTTCTGCAGAAATGTTTATGGAATCCACAGGAAATGGTGAGTACGCAGGATAGCACTCGGAAATTTAGTCATAAAAACATTCAAAATTATCCATGATAAAAAATAAAAGCTTGTTTAGCTATAAAAATGGCAAATTTGACATCAAGGATGATAACAATGATTAGTTTACATGCTAAAGTCAGATGGGCACTGCCGTTATTCCAGCATTTTGAATAACATGAATGAATTGGACAAATTCCATCGTAATTATCTCCTAGTTGTTAATTATTAATTGCAATTAATGGCATTTCTTTGAAAGAATACAAAACATCAAACCCAAAAATTTCTCTTCCATCTCATCATTGCAAAAGCCCCACACTGGCTCATGCTGTCATGTGGCAAATATAACAAAGTCCAACATGATCAAAGTCTATATATAATTGGCCTAATTAAGGCCATAATCATGGAGATCAGTTGCCTCAAATCCATGTTTTTCTTCGGCACCTAGACTTAATTATAAGCTTTGTTAACCGAGATGAAAGTTTTCAAAGTTCTTCGGTTGAATGCATCAACATTGATATGGCCGTGATCATTTCAATACAATTGTCTTCTACTACAAGATTAATTAGTACCAAGCTAGAATCTAGATTGCGGTTTGAACAAAAGGATCAACATTTCTATTGTTTTTAAAATAAATGTACTGTTAGCGACAATAATTCCAACCTTCTCTTTGTTTTCTACGTCTTTATTGATAACCAAATCAAGTAATATTTTCTAGGTTGAAACGTCCAAATGTTATAATGAACAGTAACGATGCATGTAAAGTTTGAGTACCATATTTGGATATCTAGGCAGGAGCAAGGTGGGCAAGGAAGCAGGAGACAACTCTTTCAAGGTTTAGAGGAGCATACACTTATTATTAATCATCTCATCTGTTCTGAATTATATCTTCTCTCTTTGACAAAATTATCTACTCTCTCTCTCTCTCGATTGGATCTCAGTCAATTATCCACTCTCTCTCTCTCTCGCTTGAAAGATTGGATCTCAGTCGATTATCCAAATCAATGACAGCAATCAAAGTTGTATATAGTTAAGCATCATTCATGAAGTCAATAAGAAGCCACATATCTAAATCATGGGTTCATCATAAAAGTAAGAATATATTTAACACAAGTAAGTGAATGTGAACATTTAAAATGACTAACTTTCTATGATGAGACGAAGGGTATACTTAAATTACTATTGTGATTGTATTTAATTTTAAAAACATAATAATTAAATTATTTTATAAAAGACTCACTTTAATTTGACATAAGTAATATTTATTATTTATTTTATTTATATTTAATATTCAAGATTCTAGTTCATAATAATTGTAGATTGAAAGAAAATTTAATAACTCCCTTCAATTTAGGTTAATACTTAATTATTTTCTTATATTAATTTGAAAGTATTTTCCTACTTATATAATTGTGAATTAGAAAATAGACGGTCTTATAATCCAAATTTAACAAATATGCCACCAGCTTATTTTTGATGTTTGATTATTTCATCATTTTAGATAATATTAATTATTTGTGAAATCAGTCCCATCCTATATATGCTATTAGAGTTTGAAATTAACATTTGAGTTTCAAAGTTTGGATTTTGTATCTATGAGTTTACAATTGAAATTTATACTACAATTTTCATTGAGTTGCTATTAATTCAACATATGAACTTGAAAGTTTAAGACAAAAATTGGTTTCTTTCTCATTTTATGCACGACCAATGAATGTCTTGTAGTTTCAAAAAGAAAACTCTTTGCTACATTAGTCAACTTCACATGGATTAAAATGTAAAAACAAGTAAATAATCCGTTAATGGGTAGCTGGGTTCACATGATTCAACTAGTTTGAGCGTTGGTATGATGTTGAAATAAAAGAAAGTGACGAGTATTCATTCTTTCTGTGGACTAATTGCAAGTCGGTGGTCGCTTTTCATTGCATATGAGAACAACTTTAATTTAATTTAATTTGTTTTTCAAAAGTTGAAACCAACTACAATTGATGAGCTAACTACATACGCACTACGGGGTATGGAATTATGATGATTACTTCTACTCCTGATGATCAAAGTAATTATTTAATTAAAGAACGGACGATTTATGCATAGTCAATGTATGAATGTCTTCTTCGTTAAACATCAATCAATCGATTCATTAATAACTAATTCAAGAAAGGTATCTGCCGACCATAATTCTTACAAGCATGCTCAAGCGCGACCTAGCAAGGCACCCCATTCTTGAGGGGGGAGGGGGGGTTTGAACAGTAGGGAGGACTTGAAATTCCAGAATTTGAACAAGGAAATTTTATATGTTGAAAGAAATGTATGCATATATCCCAGTCAAGAAAGCAGCAGGCATGGATGATTCCGAGAGTACTTTTGGATGGCGGTGTGAGAAAAAGCCAAAGCTTTTGTGAAAAATTTAACGAAAAGCACGGACTATCTCGTCCATACAAATCAAATTTATATATAAAAAAAAAGCACTTCTGAATGTATAGGAATATCCCAATGAACGTAATGACCCAATAAATAATTACGGTTTTAATAGACGATAGATCGAGAAAGCTTACCTAACTATGAGAAAGACTGGCTGTTTGGAACAGAGGATAGAAGGATGGCTGACTTTGATTAATAGACGTGAAAAACGTGCATCAATTTCGGTGGTATATATTGGGGCTGTTATTTTATGGAAATTGAATGTGGATCGATCTTATCTGAAAAGCTATAAACCAAACAAGATAGCTTTTGTACAATTGTACATGTGTCGTCCATTGATAAATATGCACAGGTTTTCAAAATCAATTTCTGGTCAAACCGATCAAAATATCCCAAATCACTCAAATTATTTTATCTAATAAATTCTTATTTGGGATTTGTATGGTATCAATAAGTTTAGAAAAACAAGAAACAAAGAAATTTTAATGACTGTGAAAAATCATTTAAAAGAACAATATTAAAAAGAAAAAAAAAGTGTGGGTTCATGCATGAAACAAATCTGGAGATGTTCCTATAATATAGACAAGACATGATCTGAAGGCACAATTTATAAGCCACCAAAGAATTATCACAAGCACTGAAAGTGCTTGGGGAATGAAGAGAATGAAGTGGCGATGGATCATCTCAGTTCTATCTGAGTAGGAATTCCACTCAAACATATTATGACTACTCAATTATAACTATACATGTATAGTTAATTAATCTTGGAACTACGTCATAGGGCTAAAAAAGTTGAACTATCTTTCCTTCCACTAAACACCATAACTGTAATTACTTTTATTCCGATTAATGGATGAACGATAATAACCAAGCCATGTTTGACTAATTCATTTAATGTTTCATCCACTTTTGAGTTGTGTAAGTATAACCAACTTCCAGTTGCATGAAACATCTTGTGATAAGTAAGTTGACATCTGTTAGATAGCAAATTTTTTATAATTTTTAGAATTATTTATTTTAAATTGTAATTATTGGTATAATAAATATTACTTTATTTAGGATGAATTTTTAAATAAAATTTGAGATATTTAATACTATTTATTTAATTAAGTACAAAACTAAATATTAAAACTTTTATCTTTTCTCGAGGAAAAAAAGGGGGGACCGTATGAATTGCATGCAGGTGTAGCTGGCACAAATTAAGTAGTGAGAAAACACCATATCTATGAAAGTAAAATCTGACAAGGATTCTAACAATTCTTACTTGTCTTCTTGCAAGTCCATCGACATATATGGTAATGCAGCCACTGAATTAATCTGTTTGTTATAGTTTTCAGGTGAGGCAACAGGAATTCTTACACATGGTGGGCATTTTACTTGAACACAGACGTGAGATTATAATCATTGTTTCCTGTTTGCTCAAACTTGGTGTGAAAGAGAGCTCAAGTAGACCCAGATTTCCGAATTTTGGAGAAGCCAATTTCGCCACGGGTTTTTTTAGGTGTCATCCTGTCACTATCTGAACCGAGAAAGAGAAAAGTTTGGCTTTAAATTGCCAAGAAATCGATGCACGGGTTTGTGAAAGACTAGCTAGGCTTCACTATTTTATCCCATGCAGCTCGTTTATCTTTAAATTAGGGCTTCACCATACCCATGCCCTGACGACAATTTCGGTTCATGAAGCTCCCATTCTTCGTATATAACAAATAAAAAGGATAAATTAAATTTGTGTTATTTTATTTTATTTTTTTACCTGAATACGACAAACAGAATATGTTTTCAATGAGAGGAATCTGGAAGGAAAGTTACGGAGGTCGAGAAAACCCGAAACAGAATGCATCGGGAAGAAAAGGTAATAAAGGGTGAGGTCGGGGGTTAGTAAGACTGAACACATTGCTGCACAGAACTGTAACCAAATCATACAGCACTCTTTCCCCCACCGCCATTTCCATATCTCATACTCTGAACACAACAGGCTGAAACCTGTAGAAATCCAATAAAATAAAAAGGAACTGAGA
This sequence comes from Xylocarpus granatum, assembly GCA_019650275.1. Taxonomy (NCBI): domain Eukaryota; kingdom Viridiplantae; phylum Streptophyta; class Magnoliopsida; order Sapindales; family Meliaceae; genus Xylocarpus; species Xylocarpus granatum. The sequence goes on along the minus strand of BNST01001726.1, from coordinate 162,966 downwards.
TGATGTATTTTCAAATAAAATATAGGAGTTGAAGAATTAACACGCAAATGACAAAACTTTTTCTAGAAGAATAACAAACCTTAGCAATATGAAATTAACTTGTACAAAACAAGTGGGATTTGGTCGATACCGGACAAAATTAAAGAAGGAAATTTAAAATATCATCAAGGGAAATTAACAAGGTATGGAAGAGGATAAGAGGCAGTGAACATGCATGTCTCACAATATTCAAATCGGCCGGCCCCGTGGGACAATAGTGAATGTTATTATCATGGTGTCAAGTACTGTCAACCTATAGAAAGAGATGGATAATGTTGTGTGATTTGCATTCTTTCAAAAAAACGGGTTGGTTTTGATTAAGAGAGAAATAATCAACAATTTCCCCCAATAACACGTTTTGTTATTATCATAATAATTCAATCAATCAAATTCGAAGCAGCCGTGAGTTCACTAGCAGATCGATTCCTGCGTCCACAGTTTTCTTCGCACATGTATCTACAGTAATTCTAATGCAGTGTAACTAGTAGGTGAGATTATGTTTAACGTGTATGTTTATTTATTGTAACTATCAATTCCTCTCACAAAATTATTGAAATAAATTGTAAATTTTTGCGTCTACCTCATTGGATATATTAATAAGGGAAAAGTAAAGAAAATAAATAATTTTGAACTGGAAAATGCCAAAATTAAATTTTATGTCAAATGCATAAATAATGGGATTAAAAATTTCTAATAATGAAGTATCAAAGCTAATTTTAAAATTAAAAAAAGTTTTAAATCATGAAAATCCATCATATTATCATAATTGATATAAAAACTTAAAAAGTATTCTATAAATTTCTCTCGCCGAACTAATCAAGTAGTACTGTTCTATCATTCTATATTATATATAAAACGTTAAAAAATAATTTATAAATTTTTTTTATTATATTTATTAAATAATTAAATTTATTTTATTTATTATTAATTAATAAGTCTTTTTAACTTCATTAATTAAAGAATTTTACCACATCAACTATTTTGATAAAATTATTCTCTTAAAATAAAGTACAGAAATAATTAAGTTAAAAGACAACAGCCATATACACTCCACTTGTCTACAGCATGCACGGATACAGAATGTGCACAAAGAAATTTACTTTGGTAACCTACACGGAATGATGAAAATTGAAGTTAAGGCTATGCCGTGCTTCTGCTTCTTGGAAACTTGACATTCAGAAATTTGGGTAGAGAGAGTAGAAATGTGGTAAGAATTAAGAAGCAGGAACAGAATCACAGCGACAGAAGTGGGGTTGGGGACTGGATGGTTTGGTCCTGCAGAGGGTGGTGTGATGGTGAAAGTTTGTATGTTTTCGTAATAAAAATAATTAAAATAAAGAAAAATGTTTCCGATTCAAAGAACAAGTTTGTCTACCACGGGAGGGTTGTTGAGGGTACGATTGAGATGGGTCATAACATAACCTTTTTCCATCCTTCATGTGAACCTGTTCTTTACTTGTACATACAATTAATTCAATTATATAAATATATACCACCAAAATTCATATATTTTCTTATTATTACATTTATATAATATGCCATGAACCAAACCACTCTCCCTCCGACCCTCCCATTTCTTTCTCCACATGCTGCCATGCACCATTAATTATGCAACCAAAATAAGTTTGAATGTTGTGCGGAGGATTAATCTGATTTTCTTTTTTAGTTAAACTAATGAACTTTTGTGAATTGGAAAATTTTGCAAAAGAATAATAAATTGTCACCGCCGCATATTCATTCATAAAACCCAATTTGAACAACACGTCTATATCAACACAGAGACGTGGGCTATTGAATTGAAGACTAACCCTAGTTCACTTAATACAAATATAGCCCTAATTTGGCTATATTTAATTCGTATGATTGACATGAGCAAATCTAAATGGATTTGCTACAACCCAATACGTCTGCAGAACTCTCTATATGCTGGAATCATTCAATTTAGGGTAGTGTGAAGGAGGTATAATATAGCAATATCAGATGCATAAGGTTTGAGAAAAAAATGAAAATTCCTTGTACAGAAATGGGTGTACGAACATTTTGATTGTGAAGGCCATATGTCACGCACCCCCTATATATATATATGAATGTGAAGAAAGATTTTTGAAGCAAACTGCAATGCCAAAGACGCTTAAGGTATATATCTGTTGAAGTGAAATGTCACATTGATTATTGGTATTAAATGGCATTTAAGCCAACAACCCACATATGTATGTGGAGTTGTAGCAGCTAGCTGAATATCATCTTATTTTAGACATTCTCTTTACCAAACAAACAACAAATTATGTGTTCACACACACACACACACACATTTATACTAATCCCGTAAAAAAGTTAATAGTGCCTTTAATTGCTATGTCCAAATCGAACATAAATGAATCTCCATTTCATAAGAATTTTCTTGGAAAGTTCCTTAGAGAATCTCAATTCCTGTCTTTTGTTCATCTCATCTATTACTCATGATTAAGATGCTCAACATTATTTTGCTCCATTTAAGAACGTCATCCATTACCACAAGCCATTTTATGAGAGCTCTCTATCAAAATTGTACAAAATCGAAAATGATAGATGCCCTAGTTAGAATTTAAAACACCCACTCATATCTTTCTTGTTTTTTCTTTGTCCTAAAAATTTATAATTCCTACTCATTATATTTTAAATAAAATTTTAAAATATATGTAATATTTTGCTTTCAAGGTAAGAAAAGTATCATTAAATTACAAATATTGAACAGTTTAAAGATTTAAGAAAGTCAAAAGAGGCTCCTTTATGTTTTGAGTCAATTGGATGGATAATGGGTAAACTTGAAAGGACAGATGGCAAAATTTCATTAGTGGGTGAGGCTAGCACCGGCACTGGCACTAACGTATGCAAAGCATGCAACGCTAAAATAGAAACGAAAAAAGGCCAAGTGTAATTATATAAAAATCAAAAAGGGTAATAACATTTTTTCTATTTGTCCGTACATGCGGTGGACAGTTCAGACTTTAGATGCAGAGCATGAGATTTAGATTTACTCAGTTACTTGTGCTAATGTACGCCTGTTCTACCGTTATATATGCACACCTCATGAACCCAACTCTTTCTCAGACTTGGTGGGTCACTTGCAACATTAGAGAGAGAGAGAGAGAGAATTCTATTTTTGCTCTAAATAGTTTTTGTTTGTGAGCAAAAAGAAAAGAGAATTATGGAGAGGGAAAAGGAAATGAAGCTATCCAAATTCCAGAGGATTTGTGTGTTTTGTGGCAGTAGTCCTGGAAAGAAAGACAGTTATAGAGAGGCTGCTATTGAGCTTGGCTCAGAACTTGTAATGGATTCTTCTTCTTCTTCTCTGTTTTTCCTCTGTTTTAAACTTGTTCTCTCTGCTTTTGCCTTTGTAGTTTTGGTGTCGTTTTCTGTGTTTCTTCAAAAGATTTTCTTTTTTCCCGCCTCTACTCCTCTTCAATGGTTCTGGTTTTTCTTTTTTTTGAAGGTTTTAGAAAATACAAGTCATGCTTTTTGATCTTGTTCCCCCTCTTCACTTCCTTCTCTTTTGTTGTGTCTCCTTTCGATATATATTTTTGTTTTTGCGTCTATTTCTGTTGGCTTTGTTTATCTTCTTTCATTTCATGTCTTGCATAAGACTCTCAACTCGATTTCTTGTTTGGGATTTCAATGTCAAGCTCTGTCATAACAAATATTATTTGTTTTTAGATCTAAGAGAACTAAAATTATAACCTCTTTTTACATGAATAATCTCTTAGTTTATGTCGATACTTCAACTTGTTTCTTTTACTATTATTATTCTTTTCATGTAGATTTTTCCTCTTTAGATATATTTGACATACAAGCCTGTGTTTCAAATGTAAAACGGTTGTGATATGAAATTGACACTGACAATTTATATATTTTTGTTCTCTTTCACAGAAAAAAAAACTGTGGTTTGATGGTTACCAAGAGTTCATTATTATTATTATTATTTTTATGCTTTATTCACTAAAGTCAATTTGTCTCTTCTTCTTTTCCCATTTCACAAAAGGTTGCAAGAAATATTGACCTTGTCTATGGAGGAGGGAGTGTTGGTTTGATGGGTTTGATATCTCAAGCTGTTTATGATGGTGGCCGCCATGTCATTGGGTATGATATATTTATACACACACACACATATATATAATCACATTTCACATTTTTGTTGGTTTCCTTGAAAATTATTCAATTGAGGACCGAATCAAATGAGCCATGAAGCTACTTAAAATTTGATTATTCGATATGATTTTGAATTGAAATGATGCATACCTTAACTAATTGTTATCGTGCAATTATTTTCTGCAGAGTTATTCCCAAGACACTAATGCCAAGAGAGGTATGTTTTCTGCTCCTACTATGCTTTAAGCCTCTTCATTATCGTAAAACAGAGAAAAATGATAATGATCAAAAGCCAAGAGAAAGAGGGGGAAAAAAAAAGCACACCCTTGTCTATTCAAATTTTTTTTGTGTGTGAAATGGGATGGTTCTCTTGTCATTTTAGATACTTCGGACAAGAATTTCTACCTCACCTTTGTTATCTTCAAGTATCGATTTCACACTTGTCTCTATTGAGATCCATGCATATGCAGTTTCTAAGTGGGACGACGTCTTTCTAAAATTATCTTGTTTTCGCAATTATTTATTTATAACCAAGGAAAGAAAGAAAGAAAGAAATTTTCTTATGAACAACTTGATCACCGTATCAATCCAACCAGTCTGAGTCTTCAGCATTTTGTCATTATCTCATAGTTTTATGCACCACAAGCAAGATTCCTATGCTATGTCCCAATTTTTTCAGGCTTTTTTTTTCTATTTTTTTGTTCTTTTACTAGATATAATACCATAATATCAGGCTATATATTACGGTGTATGTATTTTCCTTCTTTTTTATTTGCTTGCCAGTGTTGACCTGGTTTGAGCCCACCACCTCTGCTAACTCATCATTACCTCTTCTGTGGAAAACTTTCTCCCTTTCTCTTTGTCTTGCAAGTTTAATTTGGTGTCTCTTCTCTGTGCTTGTATGTATTTGTATTCATTTTGAGTTCCCACGTTTTGCAGATAACTGGAGAAACAGTCGGGGAAGTGAAGCCGGTGGCAGATATGCACCAGAGGAAGGCAGAAATGGCTAGACATTCTGATGCTTTTATTGCCCTACCTGGTTTGTGTTTGATCACCTTCATGCACATCAACACAATTGCAAGTTATGATAAAATATGCCACAAATACCAATTGATAATAGAAAAGATAACTCATCTCGCATGACAAAAGGTATTACTTAAGGGGCTAATCCTCATTTTGTGGGATGGGAAAACTATTATTTCTTCATATTTTAACTCAGGTTGGTAGGAAATAGTAATGGTACCATTCATGCCAGAAGTAGACGAAGGTGAAAGCAACTACTTCCAGCTTGAACAGAGGCAAACGAAGCCTCTGACATGCATGAAAATTGGCTTTTGGTGATGCCCTAACTTCTGTGGTTGATATGTATTTTACCCCTGGTCTGGTAGTCCTCTAGCCAATTATATGTATATGGCGCATCATGTTTCACCCAATGAAGAAAATAAAACAAAAAGTTTGCCAACTCTCTCTCTTCTACCAAACGGTCCTTTGCCGGTGTTCATCCGCAGATAATAACAAGTTCTGTTTAGAAAATGTTTCGGCATTTTGCTTTGGTCTGAAGAAATTTGAACTAGAGTTTAGAAAAAGTTTCAATGATGAAACTAAAGTTGGGCTCTAGATGTTTGCCCAACCAACAATAAAGATACTTCTCCCAGACTCCCATTCAAAAATTACCCAGGCTTAGGTTGGGCTATAATTTGTATGGGCCACACCGGATCCAGCCTAGAAGGGCAATGCATAATGCCATTATCCCAAAGAGTAAATAGTGTACTTAAGCCACAAATTCTTACCTGCGACATCAGACAATTCAGTAATAGCATTTGATCGTAACTTTAATGTGATGTTTATGAAGGTGGTTATGGCACTCTTGAGGAGCTGCTGGAAGTGATAACCTGGGCTCAACTTGGCATCCACGACAAGCCGGTAACTTAATTTATGCCAAAATCGGTAGAATTCATGTAAATATTCTCTAAAGAAACATATATGCAGTCTAAATTTTCCAATCTTTTAATGAGTTTTGCAGGTGGGATTGCTGAATGTAGATGGATATTACAACTCATTGTTGTCATTCATTGACAAAGCAGTGGAGGAAGGATTCATTTGTCCCAATGCTCGCCATATCATAGTATCTGCCCCTAGTGCGAAAGAATTAATGAAGAAAATGGAGGTAAATATATTTATTTTAACCCGAAAGTTTTTATAAGAATCACCAGCGTTACTGATCGAAAATTTTCTGTGCTCAGGAGTATTTTCCACGGCATGAGAGAGTTGCTTCGAAGCTAAGTTGGGAGATTGAACAATTAGGGCACAACCCAATGTGTGATATCTCAAGGTGATGTATCATATCATCACGAGGAGAAGACTCAAGCAACTAATTTTAGATGACCAAAACATTCCTGAAATGGGATTTTCTTTTCTTTTTTTTGAAGTAATCTTTTTCTTAATGTAAAGTACAAAAAGTTGACCTCGGAATTTCAAGTTTGTTTATTTTTCTTTAAAACAGAATATGATTCTCTTATCTTATGCTCTGTTTGGTTGCCAAGAAACAGATGAAAAGAGGAAGTGGTCAGTTCTGCAGAAACTTCAATTTCTTCTGTAATGATCAGTTGTTAAATTGTACGCTTACAGTTATTTTCCATCATTTTATTGGCAATGATTGATTGAGAACTGAAATTTACCCAGAACCCAAAATGGTCTTAAGAAGACAAGAAATGCGCATTCATGAGCCTTAAATCTCCATAATATTCTGCAGACTGAAGCTCGAAACTCCAAACAAATTAAGCAAGCACCAACGTCTTAGCTCACACGCTTAACCTACATGCTAGGTTTATGTGAAAAATATTAAGCATCTCCCTGAAATTAACACAAGCGCCCATGTGCTCATTCATTAATGTAATGTAGCAACTGCAAATTTTTGAGGATCAACAGCCAACACACAAACATATACATTCGAAAGGAGATGCAGGCTTGCGCGAAGGGAGGTAAATCATACTAAACATTCAGTCAATTAAATTTGGAATTCTGATAAGAAAAAGTTTAGTCGATGATGAATATATGAAGAAACATTTTCAGAAATTTTGGTCCCCGGATCTTTAAATGATCTTACCTTTTTACATCTACAAGTTTTGATCTCAAAATATAAATCTTTATGAAGGATCTTCAGATCATTTGTCATGTATTGTTTCTGTCAATTATATAAAATAAAACTGACTGACCGTTATACTAAATTAATAAGAGAGTGTAGTAATTTAAAACAAGAGCAACAAGGTGAATAAGACTAACCATTCATGCAGATGATTTAATTAAACTCAGCTTTCAAAAAGTCAAATGGTAACCCTGCAGTACCAATAACTAGATTTGTGAACTGAAATGTGATGTTTGTTCATAAAATATAGCACAAAACAACAATGAAAATTAATTCACTTAAAGATGATCGCATGAAAAGCCAATCGTAAACGGAGAAATTCAACAAATTCCAGGACAGTTGTTTCCCTTGCCCATGTGAAATGCCTCTACAAAATTAATTCATTTAGTTGATCGTCCACTCCACGTACGATACCAAGTATATCTTCATTAATGGTGACTCCATAAACACTGTTATATTTAATAAAATATTTATTATTTATTCTTAATTAATATTAAATTTAATAAAAATTATATTTTAAAAACTCGTATATCATTCAAAAATTCATTGCCACCCCAGATCTCCACACACATCAATCAATAGACTCGTGAGTTTGTATAAAGTTGTGGGAAAGCTGCACATGCAGCAGACCCTTTGGTAAGATTTGATCAATTTATGATCTTTTATTTATTTGTTAGGTCGTATAAAGCTAGTATTAGATATTTAGATTGCATCTTGGCATAGTGGCTTCCACTCCAGAGCTTGTCAAATCAGCCACCTGGGAAGAGTTAAAATGTCAAACCATCCAGGTGCGCTCGATCTTGAAGATCATATTAATATGGCGCCAAAGTTGACTTTCCATAGGGTTTAGGGTTTTGACCTTATAATTAACATGGCTGCATTATTACCATTATTTGAAATAAAATTAAAGAGAAGAGTGTTTAGTTTGGACCTTCAAGATGCTCATCGATTAGGGTTTTTGCATGTTCACGTTTGTGAGATCTCACAAGCAAGCTCTCGTCATCTGAGATTATCTTAATAGGTGGTTAGTGACCCCAGTAATGATTGCAGCAATCTTCACATGTCATAACAAAAGTTAACAGAAGTATAATTACATTTGTATCAGTTTATGCTGCTGACCCGCCCTTTACAAAAACAATTACCAAGTAATTAAGATTAGACTGTGATCATGTTTAACAAATTGATAAACCAAATTAGGTATGGCCATAGATATAGCATAGCATATATAATAAATACCTCCTCAAATGGATTATTGACTAATTAGGGGCCACTTACAATTGATTAATTATATATGAAACCGAACAGCTGTCTTTTACTACCTAATAATGATATAATTATACTCTTTTGCTGGGTTTAATTTTAGAATCAAGTAATTCTTTCTTATAGGTGCTACTTGTGCTATCCCATCACAGTCTTTTTAAGGTTTGGAATTTGACCTTGAATGAAATTATTACAAATTGCCTAGATAATTAAGCAAAGAAATTCAAATAATGACCTTGCATGGAATCTTTTTATCTCCTTTATCAAAATTCTCTTAGAAATTACATGCATCCATCATAGCATTTGTTTACTCTATTGGTTTACTACTGTTAATCCAAGATAACTCAACAATCAACATGTAATTACAATATAATTAAATTAGTTGCTAAATTTGATGTTGCACAATTCTTTATAAAAAAAAATTCCCTATTTTGTCTTATAGTTTTCTCTAAGTCCAAATTTTCCTTCTTTCCTCTTAACTTGCAACGTTAATGGCAACTCGCCTGCAAGAAAATTAAGAAATTAACAGAATTAAGTGTTCATACTTCTTTTCCTTTCATTTGTTTTCTTGAATAAGCAACCAAACCCACTTGAAATCTTGAATATTATCCTTTCTGCAAGCAAATTAGTCGTGGGTTTCTTGAATACAACTTGCATGAGTTTGGCATAAAGTCATTAACAATTAAAGTTTGCTGTAATGTTCATCTACGTATCCGCATGCAAAGTCAAACCCCGCTATGTACCGTCTCTTTTTATACTATCATACTCAATCTTTTAAGCCTAACTCAGACTTCCCGTCTTTGCAACTCTACGCAGCCGCTTGGTAGCCATTAACGACATTGTTGTGAACACAAGCTGCTTAATTTTGCTTCATTTGTTGAAGAAGAAAAGGTTTCTCTTGTTTCCTCAATTTCTTTGGTTCATTTTCTTCACATACAAGGCAGTGCCATTAATTTAGCTTTACGTGTATGTCTTTTCGTTTTGTTTAATGGTCTATTTTCGTCCACAGTGTTTTTCTTGCACTGAACTTCAGCGGACACATTCTCTTGATCTAGGGAATATGGGTTTGACAACAAAATTCTAAATCATGTTTTCTTTAATACTAAGACAACACTGTTGTTTTTTGGTAGCAAATTTGTTTTTCTTGGTAGCGAAAAAATATGATTTTTGAAACATCTAAGTTTCGAGAGATGATAGATTTTGATTGGTCTCTATTTCTACTATTGTTACGTTTTAAGAAGTAAACAAGAGAGAATACCTGTACGTATGATAAAACAAAGAAAGGATATGGGTTATATTAATAAGAGACTGAAAATAGGGCAGCAAAGCCGGCGATAAAGCTGTTTATTAAGGAAGGTTACGGGTAATGCACGAGGAAGTAGGGTAATGAAGGTAACGCGCAAGTCGAAAAAAAATTGTTAAATTATTTACACGTTATTAATAGAAACGTTTAGCCCATGTGAACTTTGATGCATTTCTCATGGGGTGACTGACCTTTACTTGTACAGGACCCTTTTCGTTTACACATATAAATAAAATGGCACAGTATCTGTTGCTCTTCAAACTTCAACACACAACATCTCTCACATCAATCTCCTGGCCTCTTCATGTCTTTTTCTTCCTTTTATTGACAGGAATTTTTGATCGAAAGAAGACGGTAACGAGATATACAAATTTTCTTTTGCTAATTTGAGTTGCAGTTTCTGGTTAGTATTTAGCTTTAATGCTTTGGGAGTTTCTCGTTTTAGCTATCATCTTTTGAGTGAATTGATCTTACTTTTGTGGCTTTTGTAGGTGTATTATTTTCTCTATCTATGAAATGGGACTAATTCGGAGTCCGAATATGAGAAGTGGAGATTACCTGGAAGGAATGCTAAGTGACTATGTTGGAGGAAAGGGCAAGCTAAAAGCTCACAAGAGTGCTTCAGCTCGGCTTGTAACGACGCTCACTTGCCTGCAATTTGCCTTTGCACTTTATGCAACATTCCTCCTGTACTACATGAGTCCGACAGTGGATTTGCGAACTAAACCAGACTTCACATGGGCTACAAGAATCGCCAAGAACTGGAAGCAGTTCATCATCACGCCCCACGTTTGGAATCACTACCAAGAAGCTGCTTCTCTTGTTAAAGCGGAAATTCCACCAATTACAACATCAGAAGTTTGTGAGCATGAGAAAATAGATTTCCTGCAGAAGAAGTCAAATGATGCACAAATGATCAATTTGAAGACAGGCTTATATCAAGAGATATTGGATTTCCAGAGCAAGTCTATCGGTGCTGAGACTCTAGACGAGCTTATGGCACTGAAATCTAAGTGGGATCTGAAGGGTCCAAATCAACCAAAAGTGACAGTAATCTTAAACCATTTCAAGAGAAAGACACTTTGTGCACAACTTGATACATTGCTTCAACAGACCCTTCCATTTCACCGTGTTTGGGTACTTGCATTTGGGAGCCCAAATGAGCTCTCATTGAAGAGAATTGTAGATAGCTATAATGATTCAAGGATCAGCTTCATTTCTTCAAGCTATGATTTTAAATACTATGGCAGGTTCCAAATGGCTTTACAAACTGAAGCCGATCTTGTATATATCCTCGATGATGACATGATTCCAGGCAGGAAAATGCTACAGATTTTATCACATGTAGCAGGGACTGAAAAGTATAAGAATTCTGTCTTGGGCAGCATTGGGAGGATTTTGCCTTTCAGGCAAAAGGATTTTACTTTCCCAAGTTATCGAAAATTTCGATCGAAGGAGGCGGGGCTGTATTTGCCTGACCCTGCTTATGATATCACAGTAAACAAAATTGTGCAGGTTGATTTTCTTTCCAGTTCATGGTTTCTATCTGCAGAGCTTGTCAAAACGTTGTTTATCGAGACGCCGTTCACCTTCACGACCGGAGAAGATCTTCATCTCAGGTATGTTAACCATTGTTGAAATCATTATACGTTTATCCATTTTGATTATTTTCCTGAGCAGAATAGATTTTTTACAAGTTATGAATTCATACTAGCAGTACTAAACATGATTAAAATGGCTTTATCAAAGCAGTTCTTTTAATTATTTTGAAATTATCAAGCATTGTGTACGCTTTAAGGGAGGCTGTTCCTGCTCTCATTAGCACAGTTTGACCAAAACAATATGTAAATTTATATTTGGGCTGTTCACCTGTTCAATAACATATCTACAACTTGAAAAGTATGTAATTTTGAGTCAACATATATTCATCATTTTTTTAACTAATTATTTTAGGAAAATATATTAATATAATTGTCGATTGAGTTGAAATTGACATGGAGAGTTAAAAGGGGAGATGTTAGTATAAATTTACCAGTGGGAAGTGGGTGCCCTGCACCCTGTTTCCATTACTGAAATCTCTGTGTCTCCAAATTTGTCTCTCTAAATTGCTTACTGCACATTCTACACATTCAAATTTGGTAGAGGAAGCCAAAGAAATATTGTTGGATTGAGAGCTCACCTTTTGAGATTCCTTGTAGCACCACTATGTGCCCACTATTGACATATGGCTGCAGAGGAGAAGATTCATGGCTAGCATCAACAAATCTTGCATCTTTATTGCTCACTTATTAAATTTTAAGGGATGATACAACATTAAAATTAACAATTTTGCCCATGAAATTGAGAAACAAAAAGGTTTTCATTTTATGACATTTTCACTTTTAACAACTTTATAACTTCAAAAGGCTCAGATTATATACTATTTTGACTTTCTGTAGTGATTGATTATCTGCTGTTGAAACTCTAATTTTATAGCTTCTGCAAATGCCTGCAGCTATCAGCTTCAGAAGTACAGAAATGCTGGGTCTTTTGTGCTTCCAGTAGATCCTAGTGACAAGGAAACCTGGGGTGACAGTGAACACAGACTTGCTTATGTGTCCGAAACCACTGTGATCTTCAAAGACATTGTTCAAGTCCGAGATGAGCAATGGTGGAGAGCTCTTTCTACTGGTTATATAACTCAATGGGCTGCAATGAATCCTCAAAAAATTGATGCGCTCTTCTATGCTCACTCTGTTGATGAAGTTCGTGCACTTTCACCACTACTCCATAAATTCAGGTCTACCGTTGGCAAGAAGGCCTACATTGTTGTCTCTGGAGGCAATTTTTGCCCTTGTGAAGATGCTGCTAGTGCACTCAATTGGCCTAAGGTTGTTTGCAAAGAGAGACGATTTAAGATATTCGATTTGGCAATTGGAGCTCTTTCGGGTATATCAAACTCTGAGGTGCCTGTGGTACAGGCAGTGTACTCTAGCTTGAAAGGATTGATCAAAATTCACAACCCCAGTGTGGTGATCACAGTGTCTGATATTGATCCCAATGTGAAGAAAGCTTTGAAGATGGCAACTGAAACCAAGTCAAATGGCACAACATTGGTTCTTTTATCAAGGCCTTCTATTTCAAAGGTTCTTTGGATGGCTGATCTAAGATCGACTGCATTGCCAAGTAAGATTCCTGAGTTTTCTAACCTGCAATTCTATTTTTGTCCGCATGGCATTAGAACAGAAATAAGTGTCTAGTTGAATTTTAGTGGTAATCAAGTACAACATTCAGTCATGTTTTTCAAGTAGTAAATCAGATCTGGCAATTAAAGAACAGTATAACTTTGGAATAAGGATTTCTGCTACCAAGACTGTTACAAATATTATAAAATTTTGCCTGCATGTCTAATTTCTAATCCGCATAGGTGACTGAATTCGTTCTCTTCAATTTCATTACTTTTTCTTTTCACTCTTTCTGTGGAAGAATTAGTTAACAAATTGTCTTGAATGCAGATTGGAACAAAATGAGGATTTCTGTGAACATAATTACACAAAACCGTGTTCATTCCTTGACAAGGCTTCTCAAGTCTCTCAGCAATGCTTATTATATTGGGGATGAGATTCCTATCAGCTTCAACATGGACAGTAAAGTGGATGAAGCAACTATAAAACTAGTAAGTTCTTTTGACTGGCCTCATGGCCCTAAAACTCTTAGGAGACGAATTATCCAAGGTGGCCTAATTCGAGCTGTCAGCGAAAGTTGGTACCCTGCATCTGATGATGATTATGGTCTGTTACTCGAAGATGACATCGAAGTCTCTCCATACTATTACCTATGGATCAAATATGCTCTCCTAGCATATCACTATGATCCTCAAGTGTCACTCCCCGAACTCTCTTCAATCTCTCTTTACACTCCTAGATTAGTTGAAGTGGTGAAAGAAAGGCCTAAATGGAATGCAACTGAGTTTTTCAAGCACATTCATCCAAACACACCCTATCTACACCAGCTTCCTTGCAGTTGGGGTGCAGTTTTCTTCCCCAAGCAATGGAGAGAATTCTATGTTTATATGAACATGAGGTTTACTGAAGATGCCAAGGCAAACCCAGTTCAGATTCCGAAATCCAGAACAAATGGTTGGCAAGCTTCCTGGAAAAAATTCCTGATTGACATGATGTATCTAAGAGGCTATGTCAGTCTGTATCCGAACTTTCCACACCAGACAAGCTTTTCAACAAATCATATGGAACCAGGAGCTCACATCAGTGCAAAAGAAAATGTTGTTAAGCATGACAAGACAGATTTTGAGGTACCATTGTTGCAAGATGATTTCAAAACCTTGCTGCCAAATGGGAAGTTCCCTCCAGCTTCTAAATTGCCATCACTAAACCTGTTCAATCAGCCCGTTTCTCTGAAGGGTCTCAAAGCTGCCGGTGCTAAGCTGGGTCAAGATGTGCTAAAATGTGACAATGCCACGGAAATTGTTGCTGTTGATCATGGAACAGGTCTGCCATTGCGCTGCATGAAATTCTGAAAAAGAAATAAAAAAGAAGAAGGAAAAAACGAATTGTGATTATTGATTATTAATTCTTTGTTTCTTTTGAAATACATAGCTGCAAAATGTGACTGCCTGAAGGAAACGATTGCACGCTTACAAAGGAATAGCTGGTTTTCAAATGCAACAAAAACAAAATTGACCCGTGACCTAAAGAATCAAGCCACAAATTGATGCGTGCATTATTCCCAATGTTGTTGCATTCATAAGAAATTAAGGAGTACTCGTTAAATTAACATCAGAAAATGGATGGGTAGGTGCAATGAGCGAATCCCATAGAAGAAAAGCAAAAAAGGACACGTACGAGATAATGGGATATGAATTGCTAGTATTATTGAATCGTATTCATGCGTCTCTCTTTTCTCTTAGGTAACCCATCACCTTTTATTTTATAAGTGGCTAATTGTGCTCTTGATCCATCAAGGAATTGGAATGTAGCCTACTTTTCTAAGATCACCAAATTAACGCGTCTACGTTAATGTGTTTAAACAGAAGATTTAGTGATAATCAACAAATGAGAGACAATGACACAGGAGATGAGCTTTCGATGGTGATCGAGATGTAATTTTTGCAAACTTTTGTCACATTTTTTTTTCTTTCTTAATGCATTCTTTCGAAGTTTACGACGAGATGTACGCATTTCATCAAAATTTTTCAAGACTCGTACAACTAAAATACAGGGAAAGCATGTGTCACTGTTAACACCATGAAGTAATGGACAAGCATCCAAGTGGCAGGCAAATTTCTATTGAATTTGGGTCATTGTACTTGTACGCACTGCCTTATTTTTATTTCTTTCTTAGATTTGTTTTATAATTTAATCAATTTGAGCTGACTGTCACAATAAAAATTACTTATACAAACATCGATTGTAAATTAAAAAGAAACTTTTTATAGTTTTTAAATTATTAGACACCCCTTTGGCAATGCCATGTTATTTGAAATACAGATTTGGAATGAACTCAAAAGCATTGGCATTAATTATACTGCATTGATTGTAAAACATTAATACTTATTAAAACTAAAAAGAGTAAATGCTCGCCAGCCTTGGATCTATGCAATGTTACTATGCCACTTCATTCGTAACGTCGTACTAAATTAATTATTACCAAAAACGTAATTTGCTTTATAATTAAAGTGTTATCGTGGCACACAGAAAACGGGTGAACAAACACACCGGCAACCGCTACGGAGTTACCTGCAAATTCAAAAAATACAAAAAAAAGTCGGGGCAATATAATAATAACACCCATCTCTCTCACAGTGCTTTCTCTCTCACGAGATCGACACTGAAAAAGCTTGTGAGTATCCAACCCCAAAACTCTCAATTTCTTGTTAATTTTTTCGTCATTAATGATATTTCATTGATAACTGGAGTTGATTTCAGGTCTTGTATCGAATTCTGTAATGTGATTTGTCTCTTTTGCTTTGTGATTGTTAATTACGCATTTCTATGGAATTTTTATTAGTTGATCTCTATTATTGAGGTCACATTACCGGCTGTGAACTTTGTGTTACCATTTAAAAACGAACCAAATTTTACCATACGTAGATCAAGTGTTGAATACACTGTTTCTAGTTGATTGTGCGTTTGGCTGTCCGGAGTTCTTTGTTGTCCAGTTTGTTTGGAGTATACTTGCTCTTATTTCCTTGGATAGCATCTTCATTTTTCGTTTGGAAACTATGTTGTCTTCTGATATATTACAATGAATCGTTATGAAGATTCCTTGGCAAGAACTTTGTGAAATGTATATTTTTATCTGTCTTTACATTTTCTTGTGTACTGACTAGTGAGTTTGTTACATTTGCTCCACCAATAGTAAACCAGTTCTCGGTATGTGATGATTTTTTGTTATTATTACTTCAAACACTTGTTGTATGGATCTGTTTTTACACAATGACACAAGTTATATGGATTGAGATTTTGGAGAAATTTTGTACAGCAAATGTAAGAAACTTATGATTTTAGTCCAATTCGCTAACTTGCTACGCTTGGCTTTGAATCTATCACATTTTTCAGGGTTCATGCTTTGCTGAAGAGAATATTTACCTGCTTGAAGCAGATAATGATATATTTGCTCCAAGAGCTGCGTAAGCAAGTGTTTTATTTTTGTGGGCATCTGACCTTGTGAGTTGAGTGTCAGAAATTATACAAAATGGGAACTATAAACCGCAGGTTTAAATTACTTCTAATAGATTTCCTTGTGTAAACTTGTGATATAAATCCTTGTTTTTAATCTTCTAGCATACTTGTGAATTTGGCATCTGAAAACTGCTGATTTATTGAGGTCAATTTGTTGTAGTAGGAATTCAAATTTCATTTTTGCTTTTCAGTGGTGTTCTTAAAAGAACAAATGATGGTGGTAGGATTATCCTTTCAACAATTCTAGGAGTTCTCTTTGGATTTTTTGTTGGTACATCATTTCAATCAGTTTCTTTTTCTAAGGTACATTTGCCTCCATAAGTTTGTAGCTATGTTGCAGTTCATACCTGTAGTCAATGTTGATTCTTTTTGGAATCTTGCAGATTCGCCTTCCATCAAGCCTTGCTACATCACTGGAGATAGATGTAAAAGAGGAAAATATGCATCAGAAAAGTGAAAAAATAAGTGAATCTCCTGCTTCTAATGGAACTATTCCTGGGGTACATATAATGCTTCCTTTTTGTTCCTATACTTGATGTGCTTATGATGTTTGTTCCAAAGATTTACCTCATTCTACAGAGCTGTGCTTCATTGCATTCTTTGTCTATTTTCTTTATCATTTACAACAATAACATTCAACTTTGTTGGCTAGTTTTGTTTCTTGTCTGACACCTTGAACAATATTGTGCTACATGCAAAGTAAATGTATATCTTCAACAGTGGTACTCAGATTGTTTAGTCTTAAATTTTTAGGCCAACAAAATACTTTTGTTCAGTGGCAATTTTCTCAAGCAGACTTTAATTTTTGACTTGGTTATTTGGCTTTTATTAGTTTGTGCCACCTTCCTGTGTTGAAGTAAGGATCTGTAGTTCATCAACTTGATTTAATATGAGAAGTTGCTTGTCTTTGTAGTCAGTGTTCCCCAGAGATATGTTCTATGAATCCTTCTAGAGCAGATCAATTACCACCAGGAAATTTTGTGTCAGATTCCAACTTTCACTTCTGCTGACCAATCACACAATATTGTGTTGTATGCCAAATAAAATGTATATGAAAAGCAATAATCAAATTGTTTATCTCAAATTCTTAGGCCAATGAAGTGTACTTTTGTTTTCTGGTAATTTGTGTTTAGTGTGCATATATATATTTTTTTACTTGATCATTTTGGCTTTCATTTAATTCTTTGTGGTTGTTGACGATGCAATAAAGCTTTAGTTTTAGTTCAGTCTGATAATTTGTGTTCTTATCTGTTGTCCATCAGCATGATTGAACAAATCCTCCTGGAACAGAGTTATAATCGCCAAAACTTGTCATATACCAACTAATGCTTAAAGTAAAGCTGTTTCAAAATCCCCTGGCATGCTTGTTTTGTCATATACCAAATAAAACTTGAAGTAATTCTTAAAATTTTATTATTATAAATTCTTAGGCAATAAAGCATAATTTTATTCAGGGCTACCTTTCCTCAGTAGGTTATTTCTTGACTACATTTTTTGCTCTCCTCTATATTTCTCTTTGGCTGCTGGTGTTGCAGTAAAGCCATATATTTGTGATTTTATACAACAAACTTTGTTTTGATTACTTTTGATAATTTGCCTGTGCATTTATCTGCTGATCCCCAGATATATGTTTCAACAAATCCTCGTGGAGCGGAGTTACTACCACCAGGAATTGTTGTGTCAGAATCTGATTTTTATTTGCGTAGATTGTGGGGTGAACCTAGTGAGGTACGATACATGATTGTTATAAGGTTATGACTGGTTACTTTTGAGACTTTTAATAGCTTACCATTATGATGGACAGCTCTAATTACGGAATACTTAAAGCATGCATTTTGTGGGACTCAATATGGGTGCCTCATGTCCTTGCATGGACAACTGAGATTTATGAAGTCTTCATCATACCATCTAGAGAATATGCTTTCTTTCCAACCATATTAATTCTGATTCACTTAGATCCAAATTATGAAGTTCATTTAAAATATTCAAGATGCATAGCTAATTGAAAGCACATATGTTAGTCCTTGTTTTCCTTAAATTGCATTTCAGACATAAGTGAGCATGTTCACAACAAGGAGTGCAATAGAGAATCTCCTAGTTTAATCCCTTTTCTGATCATGCTTGTGGATTAGTTTTCTTTTTTATGGGAATTTTCTCATATTAAATGTCCTGAAATCTGCAGGATCTAAAGAAAAAGCCAAAGTACCTGCTGACATTGACAGTTGGTTTGAATCAGCAGAAAAATATTAATAGTATGGTTAAAAAGGTTTATACTTATGAACCTTCATTCTTTGTTTTCAACTAATGAATTTTCCTTGTGGGTTTCTGAGGTTCTGTGGTTCTTATAAATTTTGGTAGTTTTCTGAGGATTTCCAAATTTTGCTTTTTCATTATGATGGACGGACAAGTGAATGGGATGAATTTGAGTGGTCAAAGAGAGCAGTCCATGTTAGCGTGAGGAGACAAACAAAGTGGTGAGATTTAACGTCTTATGTGTAGTCTTGAATTCTAATCTTTTAGTTCTTTGCCATTAAGGCTGTCTGTTGCATTAGTTGAGATTTATTATCAGGCAGTCAGGCGATAAGTCTTTAATCATTGATGTTTTCTAATTTGTACTCATTTCATAGGTGGTATGCAAAAAGGTTTTTGCATCCTGACATTGTGTCTGCTTATGAATATATTTTTATTTGGGATGAAGATCTTGGAGTTGAACACTTCAATGGGGAGAAGTAAGTTCTTTTTAACAGTTATGGTTTCTGAAATTTGATCAAATTTAACATTTAAATTCTTCTTTCTAATTTATCCATATGAATAACCAGGTATATTGAGTTGGTTAAAAAGCATGGTCTAGAGATCTCTCAACCTGGTCTTGAGCCCAATAACGGATTGACATGGCAGATGACAAAAAGAAGGGGTGACCGAGAGGTTCACAAGTAGGTTTTATAGCTCTGCACATGTGTTTTAGTGGATTTGCAATATACATCTCTCTCTCTCTCTCTCTCTCTCTCTCTCTCTCTCTCTCTCTACACACACACACACACATAGATATAGATATAGACAGAGAGAGACACCAGATATTGCTGGACCATTCATTAATATCAATTTTTAACAAATTACTTGTGTCTCAATATAGGTTTACTGAAGAGAAACCAGGCTGGTGTAGTGACCCACATTTGCCTCCATGTGCTGCGTATGCTTTCTCTCTTCCCTTTCTTTCCGCCTGCTTGTGAGATTGTGCAAATGCATGTAGGTTTAATGTAGAACACTTCAGACTCAGATATGTATGGGAATTGTTATGCCAAACATTTGAAGCACCACCTTTGTGATAGTTTCACTTGGCATGTTCAACTATCATGCTTAATTATAGCATTTAACACTTCATTTTTCTGTTTGTCTGTTGAATATCTCTTGCTTTCTATCAGCTTTGTGGAAATTATGGCCCCTGTATTTTCTCGGGAAGCTTGGCGTTGTGTGTGGCATATGATTCAGGTATGTTGATTTCATGCAAGTATCCAGGTTAATTGTAAATGTGTGCATGGTTATATACATCCATGCATTTAGATAGATGGTCAACACAAACACAATGGGTTGATGCAGTTGTAAATGGTCTTTACAACTGAATTAGATATATCAACCTTCCTAACAATAAATTAGACACATCATTCTCTTCAAAATAATTGGTGAGGAGAGGAGTTGTGAAGGACTTGGCCTGATATGAACAAATAAGAACAGCTACTATCAGCTATTGTGAATGACTTCTGGAATAAGTCAACGGGACAGAAGGAAATGTAAGCAGTATCAGCATATCTCTTGCCCACAGTGAATGTGTAGTGCTTTTTCATATTACAACAACTGTTAACAAAATGCAAAACTTTCTGCCTGAAGAATGACTTGGTGCACGGATGGGGATTAGATTTTGCTCTAAGAAGATGTGTAGAGGTTAGTGGTCTTTCTCTTTTCCTTTTTTCTTTCTAATTGAAAGTGGGCCTGTTTAGATTTCTTAAATGTTTTGCAATGTGAAAATTGGTTATGGTTGTGCAATTACAATGGGGATTGTGATCATACATACATATTTTTGTTTGTATTTATGTATGGATATGTGGATGGATGTAAATGGATATATGTGTATGTAATCATTCATATTTTCGTTAGGGTATAATGAGATGAGTGATGATAATAGTTCTTGTAGTTACACATGTCAAGACTAAGATGTTTTAAGACTAGTGCTCATCCAAATTAATGCTCAGTTAATATATTAAGCTATGGCAAGTGACCCATCTTTAAGGGGTTTGACAATGTCACATGCCCAAAT
This sequence comes from Xylocarpus granatum, assembly GCA_019650275.1. Classification (NCBI taxonomy): domain Eukaryota; kingdom Viridiplantae; phylum Streptophyta; class Magnoliopsida; order Sapindales; family Meliaceae; genus Xylocarpus; species Xylocarpus granatum. The sequence continues at coordinate 142,102 of BNST01001726.1, read as the reverse complement.
AAGACAGAGTTGGGCCGTGTGAATGTCCAGATAGCTTATTCATTTTACTCAACCTTAAGATAAAGAGTTGTGCCACATAATGCAACTCTAATACTATTTTAGAATATTAGCTAAAACTGTCCCACCTTTGTACATTGATTTCGTAATAACTCAATCTATCCCTATGAAATTTGGATTACTTCTGTGAAAATCCTAAACTAGGCAGAGCAACTATCCGCTTCAATTAGCTAGTGGGACCTAAATGCTTTATATTCAAGACTGGTGTGTTCCTCTTCAGCTACTGTCAGCTGATGCCACCAGAATTCTCACTGCAAACTCTATGTGGATTTATCATATTAATCTATCCTTTGTAGAAGATGTCATGAGGCAACTTTCTTTTGGGTGGGGGTGGGGTTTGGGTTTACCATGATTACTTTCTTTAATAATTATTTATGCATATCATCTGGGGGCTTGTTCTTATAAATGCATTGTTTAACTTGGTTTAGTTTAGGAAACACTATTAATTTTATTTTCAGCATTCTGTATTCCTGGCAGTCTTGTATTTCTATAATCACCTTGACACCTTTTATTTGATTTGAATGATCGTAATTGTTTTTCTCTACAGCCTGCACATGAAAAGATTGGCGTGGTTGATTCACAGTGGATCATTCATCAAGTCATTCCTTCACTCGGGAGTCAGGTGAGTCATTTCCAACTTGTCAAATATTTGAATACTATGGAGGGTTGCATGATTTACTATTTCATATTATACTCTTTGCGTGGTGGACACTGCTTCTTGTATTATATACCAAATCAAACTTTACTTTATGTTTGTGCATGTGTAAGATTGGTAAACGTGCTCGTATGGTTCTGAGCTTGCAATTTTTATGAATAGAGAAACCATGCTGATGGAAGATAAAGCTTTTGGAAAATGATTATTTTGATTTCTATAGGTTAGGTGGAGCAGTAAATGTGGTTGCATGCGGTGACAAAAATGAATTTGATGTGGTCAGCATTATGATTTTTTTTGTATTTATTCTATAAAGTAATAGCAGCACATAGTTCCTATCATTAATTTTAGAACTGAAAAAGGTCTTCTGGTATCTGGTTTTGGATGGAAACTTTCATTCTCTCATTACAGCTAGTTACATTGTCGTTGGCTATACATTGTGATGTTTGCAATTCCCTTGCTTCATTTATATGCAACACATTCTCTTGTTCTCATTACCATTTTGTAAAATTTCAGGGCCAGGCAGAGAAGGGGAAAGCTCCATGGGAAGGAGTATGTAAATTTACAACGTTATCATTATTTTATTTTATTTTTTTAGATTTTCACGAACCCAAGTCCCACCCCATCCCACCTCATGCACAAATACAAATTAAAGAAATTCTGCTCTACCGTAGGCGGAGTGTGAATTGTTCTCTTGACTGTTCCCTTGTGGGCTATTCCCTTGTGGACTATTGATGTTATAATTATGCTAATTAATGATTTTGAAATGATGTTGAACATATTTTCTCAGTATAAATTCCATTGTTTTCAGCCCAACTGTTGATTGTTTCATTTCTAAATTCTAAATTCTAATGACAATCACCCCTTTAATTTTCCATCTTCTCTCTACTCACAGGTGAGAGCAAGATGCAAAAATGAGTGGTCCTTATTCCAGAGTCGGCTCGCCAATGCGGACAAGGCTTATTTTGCTGAGTTGGGGAAGGGATAAGCTTATGCACTTTTCTCTCCCTTTCTCCTTTGTATATTTTGTCCCATTTTACTTTGCCTTGGGGGGTGTTTTACAGCTCAATCCTTCATGCGGTGTTTAGCTCAAGGTTGTGAGCTCATTTTCTGAGCCCACAAGTTGTGTATTTTACAGATGCTCACAGTTATACAAGGGAAGAGAAATGTTTACTTCATGATTTTGCTTCCCCTTTTGCCTATTCTTCTCGTTGGTCGGCTTTCCTGCTGTTTAAATTTGAATTGGAACCTGATCATGATTCATTTGAATAGAAGGATGACTAATTTTCATAGCTAAAGAAGGTGGGACGATTCATCAAATTGTTGGCTTTCTGGCCCGTTTGATAGATTATACGTCTCTTGCCATAAAAGCTATGTACGTAATAATGAAATTATCTAACCAGTAGGAAGCTTCAATTATTATGTAGGTCTGACAAACATTGTCGTGGCTTTGGGGTTCGTTATTGCCAAGTAAAATTAGCGTTTTGAGTTTGCTGTCTACTTATGGCACATTTTCATGTTAATCCGAATCCAACATGGCAACATACCATATTACTAGCCGCGGAAAAGGAAACGAAGTTTCAAAATAGTATGTAATGTTGAATATTGTGCCATTTAGTATTTGAAAACCACTCAATTAGAATGCTATGTATTTATATTTAATGTGTGTGTGTGTACATAACTGTTATAAGATCGCAACGGACGGATATTCCTAACGAATACAAGAAGTTGCCGTTTCTGTTGTATGGTAATGTGAGGCGGAACAAGTCAACATGAGTCGTCAGCATTTGCGTTGCTCTCCCTGTCGTCGATTTGTCTATCTTGCCATATATTAGATGAGAGTTTGCTGTGAATTGCTGCGATAAGCTTTCCCTTAGTCGGCGCTAGTGGTTTTTTGAGTTGTTGATACTTGAGGACTGGAGTATCTACTCGAACCTTATGGATTTAGGTAACAATGTTCCACGATCCTTGTGGGATCAACATTTGGAATTTTGTGGTGAGTTCTGAATTTCTGAAAGATAATCCGCTTCATTCTTGGAAGCTCTCTAACCACGGTAAGAAGCAAAACGTCGATGATATTTACCGGGCAAAGAGCGGCCACCTAGGATCCGGTGCACCGAATGAGCTAACTCCTCGTAGTTAGAAATGCTCGTTAATTTGAGAAGCAAAATTGAAGATCATTTTGATCATGAGTTGCATGCTCTATTATCAAAAGCTTGTGGATTAAATCTAAGAGTTGGGTAATAATAAATTATGTAAATAGTTGCATAAAAATTATATACATAAATATTATATATGTTATTACTTGACACTCTGAATAAGGATGGATACAATTTGATTCGATTTTGATTTGAAATGAATTTCAAATTGAACTAAAGTTATGTCTAAACCAATTATTGTAATGTAAACTTTTGTTCATGTCATATAATTATTTTAATTTCGGTTTTTGTATTTTAAATTTTTGGTTTCCCAATAAAGCCAAGCCAAATTGTAAGAGAGCGAAAGATGTTGAGAAATTAACTTGCTGGTTGGTGATGATGCTCTTCAAAGTAGGGCCAAGAAGAAGAACAATACCAATGCCTGTAGTTGTAGTGAAATTGAAGTCATCTCATCACCAAACACCCAAACTGGTTATGATATTGAGGTTGGCAAAGCTTCGTTGCTTGCAGAGGCAGATATCTCATTTTCATATTACAAAACGAGAGAGAGAACTGTTCGTTTCACCTTCCTGTCTTGTATGCTAAGCCTTCCATTAATTGCCTGTATGAGCTGGTAAAACAATTGCTTGCATAATTTGCAAGAAAATCTGAGGACTAAAACACCCTTTTTTTCAACAAAATCAACGGTTCCGAACGATTCAGTTGTTAATTTCACAACGGAAAACAAAATATTACACAAGGAAATTGGATGTGATCGATCGTCATCTTCAGAAGTATGCAACTGGAATGTATCTTCTGGAAGTGAACGAACCCCGTGTGAGTTTTAGCAAAAAAAAATGTATATATTCAGCTCTTGTTTATAACTAAAGGCGCTTGGCACCAACCTCTCTGCAATCAAAAATAAAAGGGTGTTTGCCAATATTCTACATTCTCATCCAAGCCACGATCCCACCCCCCCTCCCCCTCTCTCTCTCACACACACACAAACACACAGAGCTTTCCATTGATTTCCCGACTGGCAGGATTCTGGTGATTTTCATGGAGTTTTAGGAGCCCTGTGTGTAGCTTCTGAAGTCATTCCCACGGTGGTCTGAAGTTTTTACGGCTCCTAAAACTCCAAGCTTGCGGTTTTTTTGAGGTAAGTGGGCATCTCCACCTTCTAATTTTATTGGAAAACCAAAGTCAAGCTTTCTAGATAGTTACGCATGAGCCTACATTGATCCGTAAATCATTTGCGTTTATTGTTTTGTCAATGTATTCATTCCAAGAACGAGAATTTTGTTTATAAACATCCATGAAATTCGAATTTATTGCCAAGTAAGAATGAGATGTTTATAAACTGAAATTAGATTTATACAGTTTCTACTATTAGGTTGATCAGTAAACAACAATTTCACTTTGATAGTATCATGCGATCAAATTCACTCTTAACAATCAAGCTTCGAGTTTTAGAATTTTAAGAAATATCAACACCCATAAGAAAACAAAAAAAAGTAAATTATGTAACGGTACGCCCTCGGTGCGATAAAATAAATACATAAATAACATAAGAAGTATACTTCTTTCAAGATTAATATAAGAAAATATAGCCATCTGGGTATCCTTAAACTCTACGGCAATGATTATAAAGGTATAAATCATCACCAAGAATTGATAACTAACTCAAATGATCAAATTTGTTAGCAACAAATTTCATGATGTTACTTTGAATTCAGGTTGAGCTGGATTTTAACATTGGCTGCAGATTCAACGACAAATTTATGTAATTGACTGAAAATGAAGATGGGAGAAATGTCGTCCTTTCAGCTGGGTGTTATTGGTGCGCTGTTTCTTTCAGTGGCATCATCTGTCTCTATTGTTATATGCAACAAAGCTTTAATGAGCAACCTTGGCTTCCCTTTTGGTGATCAATCAATCTCAGGATTCTCTGTTAATGATTTTTGAAGTTTGATGATGAATAATATGTCATCTGTTCTTTCTAATTGTTTAATGTTTTCCCGATTGGTAAACAGCAACAACTTTGACTAGTTGGCATCTGATGGTAACATTCTGCACACTTCATGCTGCACAAAGATTCAATATGTTTGAGAACAAGTCAGTTGACATGAAAACAGTCATGCTATTTGGTATTCTTAATGGCATTTCAATTGGGCTTCTCAACTTAAGTCTTGGATTCAACTCTGTTGGATTCTATCAGGTGCACATAGTTAGACATTATCTACTTTTTGAACCATATTGGTATGCATATTAACTCTTTTTGGGTGGTCAATTTGATGGCAGATGACAAAACTTGCTATTATACCATTCACTGTGTTATTGGAAACCATTTTCCTGAAAAAGCAATTCAGGTTTGCGATGTGTGTGTGTGTGCGCATGCAAATGCAAGAGATCAAATATTGGTTACATACAATTTTGCAAACAGGCTTTCTTCTCCGAGATTATTGTTGTTGAACCTCAATTTACAATTTTGCAATTTATTAATTAATTGCAGCCAGAAGATAAAATTATCTTTGCTTATATTACTGATGGGGGTTGGCATTGCCTCTGTTACGGATCTCCAGCTCAATATGATTGGGACAATCCTCTCTCTGCTTGCCATTGCAACCACCTGCGTTGGTCAAATTGTATCCTTTTTTAAACTGTTAGCATTACCAAATATACCCAATAATTTCTTTTAAACAAAAATAAATAAATTGAATATACATTTATTGATAATGATTCATTTCGATGGTAATTGAGTCTAATGAGATAATAATCAAAGGGTTGCATGAGTATGAATTAATCTTAACTTAATGATTGAAATTCAGTTGACAAACACAATACAAAAGAGGTTGAATGTGTCTTCCACACAGCTGCTATATCAGTCTGCTCCATTCCAAGCCGCTGTTCTTTTTGTCTCAGGCCCTTTAGTTGATCAGCTCCTTACCAAGCAAAATGTCTTCGCCTACAAATATTCTCCTATTGTCTTGGTAAATGAATAAATACACACACACACACACACACGTATACATGCGGTTGCACGCGCACATATATGCTCTTTATTTAAATTAAATGTGTTTAAACAAAATTTCCCACAACATTTATAGCCTAATTTCATTCAAAAATCTTGCAGGTTTTTATCATTCTTTCATGTCTAATAGCAGTATCTGTCAACTTTAGTACATTTTTGGTGATTGGCAAGACATCACCTGTTACATATCAAGTGCTTGGCCACCTTAAAACCTGTCTTGTTCTTGGCTTTGGCTACACATTGCTCCATGATCCATTCACAGAAAGAAACATCATTGGAATTTTAGTTGCAATTTTTGGAATGGTATTGTATTCATATTTCAGCTCTCAGGAGAATAAAAAGAAACAATCGGGCGACCTCTCGTTGAGCTCCCAGGTAATACACGCACACACTCTCTCTCTTCCCTGGCTATAAACTTTTTGTGTTTTTGCAGATGGGAAACTGAAAATCCGTATGCTATGTTTGGTTACTCAGATGAAAGATCATAAGGATACGACGCAACTTTTGGCTCATCATCAGGATAAGGAAGGTCATGAAGTTAAGAAAGCAACCAAGGATTCTCTTGTTTGAGTGATGAAAGCTGAAATTACGTTGTTGAGGTTTCTTGTATGGCTATCTTCTTTCCTTTACACTTTGGTTGAGTGTATATGGATTTCATTCTTTAAATAAGCCCTCTTCTTTCTTCCAATTAGCTTTGTCATTCAAATGGGATTGCTGTGCTGTAAGATAAATACAGTGCTCAAATTATCAACCCTTTGCTGATTATGGTTCAGCATATCATGTCAAGCAAGAATGAGAATTTCATGGCTTGTGGGGGCATGTCATGTCATGTCATGAAATCAAATCAAAATGATTTGGTATTTCCACATTTTAGGCACGATATCATATATATATATACTTAAAAAAGAAGACGAAGGTATCCTTTTTATGGTTTATTTTAATATAGGATGAATTATTTTTATGGTTTTTATTAATTTATGAACATAAATTACTACTATTTTTGCATCCAAACAATTTAAAATATTTAAAAGTTTGGTTAAGAAGGATAATATTATTCGTAAAATTTAAATAATTGAACAAAATAAAACTATTTATATCGTTTAATAATGAAAAAAATTATAGTTCTATTAACTAATAAATTACTAGAACTAAATAGACTTGAAAGAATATTAAAAATACAATCTCTTTACCACAAATTAATATGACGAGATAATATTGTTTGAATAAAAATTTAATAATCAACCTAATTAACGAGAAAAGAAAATAGTACGACAATTATACAATAATATTATATCTAGAGAGTTTGTACTATCAATAGAACTATAAAAAAGACATAAAGTTAATATATATATATATATATATATATTAATTAAATTATTTTACATATTTTGATAATTAATTAAAATTATACGTGTTTTTTTAAATAATAATTTTAAATTTTAAAAAATAATTATACTGTAATTGAAGGTAATTTAATTTCATAAGTTATAAAATAATTCATTTTTTAGATTTATTTAATTTTTTATATTTAAATAAAAATAATAATATTTTATATATTGAGTATATTAATTAGTTTTTTATTTTTTAAAAATAACTTTAGAAACTGATTCTGTAATGGAAAAATACAACAACGGCCTAACAAGATGTTCTTTTCTTACTTTATTTCTCTCCCCGTCGTGCATATATTAATGTTTGGACATAATTACCCCTCCTATACCTATCCAATTTTACAAAAATAACATTAACAAAAATTACTACATAAACACTAATGCAATTCTATTAATATCCAATAGACATATTTTATATGGAAATATTATTATTCATAAATGAGAAACACTTAAATGTTATCCTTTATAATAATAATAATAATAATAGTTATGTGTCCAAAGTGCAAGAGAAAAATCCATGCAATTGAAGGTGAGGGGCAAAAGAGTCAATTTGCGAATGAATAAATCGCCACTCAATCTTTGTCTCACGTGCCCATTCCCCCACCCAACCAACGTCTTTGATCGAGCCGAGCCAATTCAGTTACCGTTGCTTTGACAGAGAAAACGCAACGCATCTCGATACAATTCAGGAAAGCAAGAGCAGAAGGGAGAGAACGTTTTCCTCACCTTTGCCCCTTTTTTTCTTTTTTCTTCTCTTTGTTTTCCTTTCACTGGAAATTCACTTGTTTATAATTCTCTGTGTTTTACTGTGATCACGGGTATCATTTATCCCACACTCATTTTCTTTGTTCTTTTTACTCTGCTCTTCCACGGATTGACTGACTCGTTCCTTCATTTACTAATTTTATTTTTTAACGATAAACAATTATATTTTGCTTTCATTAAAAAATTATTATTTTTTTGAGATGGATATGTCACAAATCAAGAACGAGGGAAAAATGGAGGGGTGGTTGTACTTGATTCGGTCGAATCGGATTGGGTTACAGTATTCTAGAAAACGGTATTTCGTTTTGGAAGATCACCTTCTCAAGAGCTTCAAGTCTGTACCAGATTCAAAGAACGAGGTCGGTTCTTGCTTGTTTCTTTCCCACTTACACTTTACTTGTGTTGCAATTTTACTCACGTTTTGTCCGATTTTAGATTCTAGCCACTGTTCAAACAATTTGGTTAAGCTTTTCTCGAGGAATTTCATAGATACACGTGTGTGTATGCTTGTAACTGGTTATAGTTATCATTTATCTTTTTGTTTTTCACTATATTATGATTATAATAGGTCTTAAATGTAGACTAGTAACTAGTTGAAGAACCCGGTCATACTTTGGGTAACTTTGTAAAATATCAAATTGCAACAATTGAATTGGACTGAGATAATATACTTAAGGTGTTTTGTTTAGCTACATGTAAACGGCTATCGAATAACGGCACGCTCTAATTATCGAGCAGTGTGATTTCTTTGCTTTAGCAATACAAATGTGCACACAAATTATAATGAGGTACTTTTATACTCCATTAGGTTCACATAAAATTTTGAATATGAATGTTGCTTTACTTTCAGTGTTGCATTCTGTTTATTTAACAGATTTTCTGAGTTCATTTTCAAAGGGAATGTTTATTTGTTAATAGCTTCACAGTCCTTTTGCTATTACAGATTTGAATTATTATCTAGCATATCTTCATTTGCTTGTCAGGATCCTGTTAGAAGTGCGATTGTAGATTCCTGCATTCGGGTCACAGACAACGGGAGAGAGAGCATTCACAGAAAAGTACATGAAAAATGCTGTTCTGCATAGCAGCTATTTATGGTTGTTTATAGTTTTAATTGAGTTTGTGGTATTGATTCTTTTGTTTAAAAGTTTTCTTTATTTCACTTGCAGGTGTTCTTCATATTTACCCTTTATAATACATCTAATCATAATGATCAACTTAAGGTAGGGCAATCATCATACAAAGAATTGTTGAATTTTTGTAAAATTTTCATGTATACAGCTCATGTCATAGTTAGGAGCAAGCAGTCCCGAAGAAGCCGCAAAATGGATTCATGCGTTTCAAGAAGCAGCGTTAAAGGTTACAAACAACTTTTGATTGTTAATGTACAGAAGAACTGTCTGTATTGCACTACAAGAGACTAATGTTTCTATGTTATGCAGGGTGCTCCAAACCAAGGGGATAATGTTGGTTATTCGAATAGCCCTTGGGAGACTTTTAGGTATATTAAACGTATTGCTCTTCAATCAACACTATTTTTCAACATCTATTATAACTTCTTAAGTTTCTTTTATAAGCTTTGTTACTAAAATAGTGTCGTTGAACTAGTCTGGGAAAAAGTTAAATGGTTATGAGCTATGGCTGATCTTTGTGGTCAAGAATGTTATCTTTGTATTATTGTGCCATGATGAACTTTCAGTTAATCCCAGATTTTTAATGCATGCAGATTGACCGGTTCCAGTAGGGTAAATAACACCAAGTCTATTGACTGGACTCTTTGTTCAGCGACACGCATGGAGCAAGTGACATCTGATGTCATTGCACCTTCACCTTGGACAATTTTTGGTTGTCAGAATGGTTCGTACAAGAATATTAATGTGCTGTTCAATACTGCACACATTGCATGCCTGAAAGTGAAATTTTAGGTGTAATGCAGGTCTGCGGATATTTAAAGAAGGAAAAGATAGGGAATCTCATGGGAAGGTTGGTAACCTTTTTTTTTCCCCCTATTTACAGGTTCTAGGTCAAATTTTTGAATTTGTTTATTCTGTCTGCAGTGGAATGATCATCCTGCAATAATGGCTGTGGGGGTGGTGGATGGGACTTCAGAAGCCATTTTCCAAGCACTTATGTCTCTTGGTGCCTCAAGATCAGAGTAAGCTTGCTTCATATCACTTAAACTTGTGGTTGAGGTGGTAACTTATATTCTAAACTTGCAATTAATAGCACCTTTCAACTTTAGCATCGCCTCATCAACTGGTCCTTTTTTGAGACAAAAGTTTTATATCATTAAAACAACTATAGTAGTGAGTAAGTTATCTGAGTTGAAAACTATAATTTTGTAGAAATTGAAACTTAAAATGGTGCCGTGTGATCACAAAAACTGCATGAAATTTGTGTGCTTAGTGACTATGTCCATAGAAAAAGATGATTGTGAGGGATTCTCTTGTAAAGGATGTATATTACCAAGCTTGGAATCATATAATCTTGTAATCCAGGACTTATGTTGACTGAAATGCACTCTTAAGTTAATTGAAATCTATTGTTGGGTGAATTATCAACTGCATTTCTAGTCATATGATAGCTGGTCATTACAGCAATTTTTTTATCCTTTAGTTGTGTACAATTGTAGCTTTAATTTATCAAGTAATTGGTCTACGTTAGTTAAAGATCTACATGTCTGATACCAAAAGTAATTTTGCAAATCTGCTTCCAGATGGGACTTCTGTTTCAACAAGGGCAGTGTGGTTGAACACCTTGATGGTCATACTGATATTATCCACAAACAGTTGTATAAGGATTGGTTACCCTGGTCAGATCCTAATCTTTAAATCCATATGATCACTTATATAAGTGCAGATGCCTAATGGTTTTCATTTAGTTCTAGTCAATTCATCTGCCCATTATAATTTGCAGGGGAATGAAACAAAGAGATCTCTTGTTGCGTCGTTATTGGAGAAGGGAAGATGATGGAACATATGGTTGTAATGTTGTGGAGGAAATTCTCAGAAATTTTATCACCATACCTAATTTTGAATCAGAGATAACTTTTTTTGGTTTATTCTATCACAGTTATACTATACCATTCTGTATTCCACAAGAAATGTCCTCCGCAGAAAGATTACATTCGTGCCTGCCTTAAAAGTAATGTATGCTTAAATTTAATGAGAAATATGTTTGCTAGTGTTTACCAGAGTTTTGTTGTATGCATATAATGGCAAAATGAATGTATAAAACTCGATAGCTGTTGGTATCTTGAACTAGTGATAAGCTGGGAATCTCTGTGGTCTGTCTTTTAAATGTTCTCACATTTATCTATGGAAATGAATTGACATACAATTGTATCAATTTTAAAGCTTGCTGTTTTAACTGACTAGTATGTTGCTTCAGTATGATTTTAATAATGGTAATTATGGTTTTATTTTATTTTTACTGTCATTTACTGTTTCATCAATATCCTTTTCCTTTTTTCGGCCAATGTGTTGACCATTGTATTTTGCAATCCATTTGAATTAAGCTGTCCTTATTTTTGTGTTATTTTCATTGATATATAGTTTTAATTACCAAGGGAAGAATAGGAGATAATATTCTACATTCTCTTCCAGGTGGGGGCTATGTTATATCACCTCCAAACCAAGGGAAAAAATCAGTTGTAAAGCACATGCTAGCTATTGATTGGAAATGCTGGAGATCATATCTTCAACCTTCTTCAGCTCGATCTATTACCATCCGAATGCTTGGAAGAATTGCTGGTATTCTTGAATGGTTGCTGGAGTTTTATACATATTATTCATGTATTTATGTGATTTTCAAAATCGTCTATGAAATGAATTGGGAAATACTATTTTCTTACTTGCAGCACTACGAGAGCTTTTTAGAGCAAAACAAGGAAGTTATTCTTCCTCTGATTTTTCATCTGGAGAGTTGAGTAGAACCAATGGGATACATCGAATGGAAGTTCAAACCCCAACAGAGGATGGGAAGACCAAAGAAAATATAAGTGAAGAAGTGGATAAAATCCCTTCAGAACATGCAAGCCTTCTAGGACTGAATGATGCTGCAGATGAATTCTTTGATGTTCCAGAACCAGCAGACTATGACGATTTAGAAAATGGCTGGACGTCTGATTTTCGTCCAGAAATAAACTCTCAGGTACCCGATCTGTCAAAATAGTTCTTTCTTCTTCTCATTGATTAAGGGAAATTGGAGTGGCTTTTAAGGTCATTTTGCTGCAGTTACATCATCTAACAAACTAGTTTTCTTTCAAATTTTGTCCCCACGAGTTGCAAATACAGTCATCTGAAATACAATGAATTCTACCTGAAAAAACTGTTATATGATTATTATGACTCTCATCCTTGAACCTTCCTGTCTCTTCTTCCCTTCTTTCTCACTCTTGTATGCACATACACAGACAGACATGAATACCTGTGGATATAAATATTCCTTTATATCCAACTGTTATTTAATACGTTGATTTATACACGTTGAGAAGTTTATCCTGTGGTATCCTGACAATTATGTAAATGCTAATCTGATTCTTGTTGCCTCAATTATGCCGAGCTATCTGTGGGTCCTAACTACTAGATAACGACCTTCATCATATATGATTTTACATCATTAAGTGTTTCTTATCGGAAAAAAATAAAGAGGAAAAATGTTCACTCCAGATGGAGGCAGCCTTGTTTGTGTACTTTTTTGGGTACTGCCAGCAGCTGCATAGCTCATGTCAATCAGCACATGACCAGCTACCCAACTCTCGCCCCTTTAGTTTCTCTGTTCCCATTGCCTGGTGGCTGCTTGAAAATTCCAAATATTGCTTTCTTTTCTTTCCTCGCATGACTCAACGACATTGATGGTTGCAGGATACATGTCATCCAAAGTTATCAACAGCTGCTGGTTTTGTCAAAAAATTGCATGATCTTGCAGGTGAACTTGTTTGGATTACCAAAATTCTGCTGAAATGTTGAATTCATGGCAAAAGAAATTTGCTTCTGTTATACCTGTATGTGATTTTCTTTCTTTCATGATCTGTTTATGTCAAGAGTGTTCTGTGCATCACAGTTCAGAAGAGGGGTTATGTGGACTTACAAGGTATGGCAAGGGGAGAAAATTTGCTGTGCTGCTATGGAGCCACTCTACAGAAGGATCCAACTTGTATGTCGACTTGCAGTTGGACATCAGCTGATCCCTCCACTTTCTTAATTCGTGGAAAGACTTACCTGCAAGATCATCAAAAGGTATGACTTGCAAAATTTGTAATGAAAAAGCTGTCTTGAATATTGTACTTAAGTGTGCTGTTATTATGTGGGATTTGACTACAATGCAAACCCTGCACACTTCATGTTGGATGCTATGAATGAGTAAAATTCGTGGTTACTCTTGTTCAATTTGTTTTGGGTTATTTCTGATAATAGTCCCAAATGCTTCAGTGAGAATCATAGTCTCATGATATGCATTCTTATTCCTGTTACTATAATATTGTTTGTGTTCAGGTTAAGGCAAAGGGCACCTTGATGCAAATGGTTGCTGCAGATTGGCTAAAGTCTGACAAACGCGAAGACGATCTTGGAGGCCGTCCTGGGGGAATTGTTCAGGTTAATGATTAATTGTGTGCAAAAAATTAGCTACCATTGGTAATATTGATTAGGCTCCATATATTTTGAATTTGCCCCATGATTGTGATTGTAGAAATTTACAAGCTTTATTCTACAGAAATATGCAGAGAAGGGTGGGCCGGAGTTTTTCTTCATTATAAACATACAGGTAATGTCAACTCAAGCAAGCCTTAACCTCTACTCTTCTTTAATGCTCAAACAAAATAAGCCTTGACCTATAACATACTAATTATGCATATAAAGTGAAATAATTGTTTTATGAAACAGGTGCCTGGTTCAACAACATATAGCCTAGCTCTATACTACATGATGACTACTCCTGTCAAGGACACGCCCTTACTAGAAAGCTTTATCAAGGGGGATGATGCATATCGAAATTCAAGGTTTAAGCTCATACCATACATATCTAAGGTTTGTCAATATGATGACTTCTGCACATTATCTGGTCTAGAACCTCGTAGTATATTACTTGTATGATATTTTCATTGCCCAATGACCTCATTTCCGGTAGAAAATATCCAAAAACAGAGAAACAATATGCTCAACACTATTTACCCAACCAAAGAAAGGCTTTCTGCATTTTTAACTGGGGATTCCCTAGTATCCCTGTTACTTTGAAGTTTTTGTTTGATCTCTCTTTTTCTCCTCTTTATCCTTTAAGTTCGACATTTGTCCATTTATCAAAGTTCTCAAACCTAAGGCTTACAATGATCTCAATGCACAGATTTATTGCCCGTACACTGAGAAGAACATAAAGTTTTATTTTCCAGGGAGAGATCTTGCTGTATGTTGCACTGTTATAATTCATTTAACATCTCTTATACTCCATGGCTCATATTTGTTTAAACTGATGTTCTCAGGGCTCATGGATAGTTAAGCAGAGTGTGGGAAAGAAAGCTTGCCTGATTGGTCAAGCTCTGGAAATTAACTATTTCCATGGGAGGAACTACGTGGAGGTAATTTTGCGAGCACATGATATTTTTATGTTGGGAGAGAGTCTGAGGACAGGTTATGTTGAGATGTATTTTTTGGTGAAATTCATCTCTGTGCATGTGTAACAATTGCTGGGACTCAGCAATCCTTTAAGAGAGACAACTTGATGGAGTTTTAATAGTACTGTCCGGGCTTCTTTTGTGTGTGTGTGTGTGCGCGCAGTGCGCGAACGTGAAAACCTTTGTAAAATGATGATTCTAACATTTGCCAATGTAATTTCAGCTCGGGGTGGATATTGGATCGTCAACAGTTGCAAGGGGTGTGGTCAGTCTTGTTCTTGGTTACCTCAACAATCTGGTTATTGAAATGGCATTCTTGATACAGGTGAAACCACGTTATTGAAATGGCAAAAGGTTCTTCAAACTTTCATTTACTTTTATACCAACTAGATAAAACCTGAAATACATCATCATGAAACAGCCCAAGCAGACTAAAACTTTCCCCCTCATGCAGGTAGCTTATTTATCAACAAAAGAAATATACATGTATAGAGACACAATGGACCAAGTTACTGCTTTTTAAATTGACAGTTAAATGGCACAAAAATATACCAAATCGACTATATATATTTTGGTCTGACTTTTAGAGAGTTGATGAGGTTGTAACACTAGAGGCTACTCATTAACTTGAATTAACCGTGCAAATCCCGCCTTTCATAATGATGTATCACTCCATGCATATTCTAAATTCTGATGTACATAACAGGCAAATACAGAAGAAGAACTCCCGGAATTTCTTCTGGGAACTTGCCGGTTGAATCATCTGGATGCAGCAAAAGCAGTGATGGTGAAGCCATGATTTTGTTCCTCGCAAGCAGTTCGCTTAAAGACAAGCTCATAAACAAAAAAAGGGGAATCAGGATCCTTTGATTCAATGAACATTGAAATTGGAAGTATTCAATGGTGCCATGTATTTAATATTCTTAATCATTAATGTGGGATTTGTTTGACATATTATTCCATAAATTTTAACTATAAATATAATCTAAATTGTTTTTTTTTAAATAAAATAAAATAATTTGTAAAGATAATGGGTTGTTATTAAAGGACAAAAGTATATTCTATATAAAAATCTATAATTAAAGGCATTAGTCATTCGCTAAATGAGAATTTAGTTGGTTCATCACTGGTACATGAATATCATTTGTATAGTCTTTTACTAATTTACCCCTCTCCGCAACAATAATAAATCACATCCTTCTTCTTCTTCTCCAAATTCGTTCAAAATCGCGCTCTGACTCTCTGTCGGTTTTAGAACAACACAGATACGGAAAACCAAACCAAAAACAACCCTTTTCTACATGAGGGTTCCCTCCCTCTATGTGTGGGGCAATTTGGAAGAATTGTTGTCTGTTCCAGTCGCAACTGTAGTGGAGGTAATTTATGAGCACGGGATCCCGAAACTCACCATGTTCCATTGTCCTTTTCTTTTTACTGTCTTCTACTTGTTTTTGAATTTGCGTACGAAGTCATTTGTGTGGTGAATTCTTATTTTGTTTTGTCATTTGGCAGTCATTGGAGTAGGAAATAAGAAAATGAATCCTGCTCTGAAAATTGCTGTGTCGTTCATACTCCTCGGATTTGGTGCGTATAATAAATGTTTAATTTTTCGTGCTTTTTTATTTTTTTTCTGGTATCTATTTTGCAGATTATGTTTTCTGCATTAAAACTTAGCATCTGCAGAGCATGGTGATTTGGAAGGCCATTATTGTTATTGGAGAGTTTTAAAGATTATTTGTTAGTTGTATTATTACATTTTGGCCTGGTAGTGTTAAACGAATTATGGGATATTGTTAGAAAGATTACATGTTGCCTTTTATTTGTGACTGCCAACAATTGGGTTGGATTTAATCTAATGTTTAACCAACGTAATTTCCGATGTTTTTCTGGCCCGCAGCAATCTTTCCCTATTCACCACTATTTGTTTTAGAACTGTTGCCAAAAGTGAAATATTGCAAACTTGGCATTTAGATCTAATTCAGAGATGGAATAGTTTGTTTGTGAATGTACTGGGAACTAGGGAGTTTGTGAACTATATGTTTTCTTCTGTTAATTCTTGATATGCAGTAGGATCCCCTTTCGAATTTTTCTTTTCTTTTTTTTTCAATCAAAACAAAAAATTGACCTCTGCGTCGCTATTACTGATGTTAATTTCTAGTTTCTGTCGCAGTAAACACCTCTCCTACCAAAAAGGATTTTGGGCAATGTGAAAGAATTGTCAGGGAATGGGCACATTCTTCACTTGATCAAGAAGTGAAAGAAGACAAGCACACGCTGCAAGATTTGTTATTTTTCCTACATGTACCCAGAACTGGAGGGCGGACATACTTCCATTGGTAATTACCTATGGATGCAATGCAGTTACCTAAAACCATGGCTAGTTTTTAATTATCATATTGATTCATAATTCTGGTAGTTTGTCACACTTGCAGTCTCCTCAAGAAGTTGTACTCTGGCTTTTTGGAATGTCCTCGTTCTTATGACAAGCTGCAATTCAATCCAAGGTACTATGTTCTTGTTTGTGTTCCGTTGTTTATGCTAGAAACCTTTAACTAACATTCTTTTGTGGAGATGATATATCACCTAATCATTTGAACTTTCAGTCACAATTCTTTTATTTCACAGTTTTTTAACTAGGAGTTTAGTTTTACATGAAGTGCATTGTAGAACTTGGTTGACGGCTATAGCAGCTAGAATGGTCCTCGGAGAGAGAGAGAGAGAGAGAGAGAGAGAGAGAGAGAGAGAGAGAGAACCTCTCTGAAAGGAGAGATATTTTACTTATGCTCATATATTTGTATAGAGGGATATTTTACTTATGATCATATATTTGTATGGAGAATTAAGCTGGAAGGTTCAGTGGTTGGTAGAGAGAAGTGGATTGTTACATGATGCAACCGTTGGCTTTTATACTCAGATCTGTTTTTCCTAGTAAGAATAATGATTGGAACTGGAAAAAAGCAGAAAAAGCACTGTTTAGGACTGAAAGGATCTGGTGGAATTTTGCCAACTCACTTTTGTCTTGTACTTTTAAATGGAAGTTTTTCCTTTAAAGTTGAACATGGATTATCTCTTTTGAATGTTTCTACTTTGGAGATGAGAAGCATAACTGTTGCTTAGGTTCTTCTGCTAAGTTAACTTGTACGCAACTAATTTCTTTTTGGCAAAAGGCTGGAGAAGAACAAAATATTCAGACCAGTTTCTCACATAGCTGAACTATGGCTATATTCTTGTCTTGAACAAGAATTACCATAAATTATCAATTAATTTTGCTTGTTGGTGGAGCTTCAATTGATCTGATTTCTATAATTTATGCAGAAAAACAAACTGCAGGTTATTAGCTACTCATGATGACTATAGCATCATCTCCAAGCTTCCCAGAGAGAAAACATCAGTGCTGACAGTACTTAGGAATCCTATTGATCGTATCTTTAGCACCTATGAATTTTCAGTAGAAGTAGCTGCAAGATTTTTGGTGCATCCTAACTTCACTTCTGCAACTGGAATGACTAAACGCATACGCTCTAAGAATAATGGAGTTAGCACCCTGGATATATGGCCCTGGAAATATTTAGTTCCATGGATGAGAGAAGACCTATTTGCTCGGGTATGTTTCTCATGTATATTTCTGCTGGATGTCTTGTAACACAAAAGTCTTTTCCGTCCTTATACTGTAATGCTATCTGATTCTCTTTTGCTTCACCTAATGGTCCATAATTAATCCTTGGTTATCCCCGTTGTCTCATCATTTGGTTTTTTGTCTCCTTGTCAGAATACATCTCATAGAATGTATAAATTTATGTACATACTGGAGGGAAGGCTTTCTGGACAATCAGATGGCTGAATCATGGATTCCATAGAACATAGAAAACAATGAATCATGAAACTCCTTTGATGCTGAAGTCCAAATTGAAGCAAGAAGGCTTCTTGCTTCACCTAGGACTTCGGTGTCAAATGATGAACCATTCTAGTAGTTTACCCATACATTGCATCCATACATAAAAATTTATTTTTTACAGTTTTTAATTGCTTTCATTATTTATATAAAATTTTGTGTTATTAAAATGAATAAATAAATAAATAAAGAGCAAGGTGTCAAACTCTATCCTGCAATTTTTTTTTAATTTTTGTTCTTGTTTTTACAAAATCCAAGGTCTCTTTCATTATATATCACTCATAAATATTAAAAATATTTATGAGTAGCCTTTCTGTTATGAACTGTTCATCCTAGAAAAATATTTAGTGTTAGCGGTAATACTTTCATTGTTTCAAAGTTAATATACTCGATATTTCAATCTCTTTCTCTCCCTCTCCTACTTGCAGGCCATTTCTATAATCAAAGGGGATTAGTTCACAGTGGAACATAATCCCTGAGGATTAAAAATGCTTTCTGTCTGTAGATTGCTGTATAATGACCTTGCAGTACAATTTTATCTTGTGGGAGAGGTAGCACTATTAGTACTTGTGATAAATTTTACATATTCTACTATGATGGAACAGAGAGATGCCCAAAAAAAGGAGAGCTTAAGGCATGTCAACAGCAATTACTTGTACAACATGGAAGAAGTTGTAATGCCATTACAGCAATACCTTAATGAGCCATTAATTTGGGACATTGTTCACAATGGAGCAACATTCCAGGTACTCTATCTTGTGGTATCTCGTTATCACATTGAGCTCTTGTTTATAATTTTCATTACTTCTATTGTGATAAATTTGGGACATTGTCTGTGTTTGTCTCGTCTTTTGCAAATATTACTAAATGTGTGTTACAGATGTAGATCCTGGTTTCCACTGAGTTTCTGACAGGATTGTGGCCATAAAAGTTGAATTGTCAAATTTCTAACCAACCATTTGCAAATGCAGGTTGCAGGGTTGACTAACAACTCATATTTAGCAGAAGCACATGAAGTACGCCATTGCGTACAGAAGTTTAAGATTCTTGGTGAACATGTGCTTCAAGTTGCAAAGGTAATTGAAAAAGGTATTTGGAGTCATGGATAAATTTAATTCATAATATTGTTTTTCTGATAATTGTTCTCCTTGTGGTTGCAATCATGGTAGATACTTGTAAATCTTGCAGAGGAGGTTGGACAATATGCTATATGTTGCTCTCACTGAGAACCACAGAGAATCTGCAAAAATGTTTGGGAATGTGGTTGGTGCACAGATCATCTCACAGGTAGCGGCATCAAACTCTAGAATAGAGGATCCATCAAAAGGCAATTCAGGTTAGTTTTTGAACAATATTTTCTGTTTACATTCCTTATGAGCAACTGCCTCTTTATGGGCTCAGCATTTGATGCAACAATATAGAGTCATTGAGTTCTGAGAAATTCAATGTTGTTAGACATGATAACTTAGACTAAAAATACTGACCTCGAACAAATAGGAGTCCAACAGGTTAACTTTATTTGAGACCATTCATTAAACATTAATGTCAAACACAGCTTATCCAGAAACAAACTTGATTTACTGAAACTTTCATTTATAGATACACAATGTCCCTTTAATGTCACGGAGAAGCTTCCATTAACAATTAATTTCAAGCACCAATGCTCCATCTGCCCATCTGGTTTGTTGTGTCAGGCTGCATCCTGTAACTTTGGTCTATTGAAGCATATTGGAACTACATCAGTTTAATTGAATCCGGTGAACATAACGCACATTTGGGTGTTGCATCTAACTCCAGTAATTTTTCTGCATTTACAATTTTCGTCTTCACATAACTCTTCATTAAATTCATCTGCCTGAGCTACAGAACAGAACTCTTCAATTTTAGATTCTGGGCCTGACAGTAACTACCACCAGGTATGCAGCATGGAACTTTGCATTTTAATGAGACACTTGGCAATGACATATCAATCTACTGGAGTAGCATTCTAACTGCATTTATTTTTCCTTTTATGGCTAACAGAATAGCACCTCAGACCAAAAAGCTACTGAGACCAAGAATGCATCCGCAGAAAATGATGAAGGAAATAAGGAAAATGTAAGCCTTTATTTTAAATATAATTGTTTGCGCTACTGGTCTAATCTATTCTGTTGTTTGGGGATTAAAATAAAATAAAATTAATTTAATTTTCTTTGTTTCACTTTGTTAGATGACTCTGGGCAAATTAATGGAAGATTATGAAGTATGCATTTCTTCCTTGAGAAAATCCCAATCTCATCGACGTGTAAATTCTTTTCAGCGAATCTCACTGGCAAACTTTTCTAAGGAGGTACAATAAGTCTTTTTGAATATCAGTTGATTATTTATGATCTTCTCTACATTATCCATTTGCTGAATGTGTGGATGTAAAATTCCGGGAGAACTCTCTTTCACTTGTTTGTTACCATCATTTTGACCAATGAACTTTTGCAGGCACGTTTGATGGTTCCAGAAGTAATTCTCGAGCAGATAAGATCACTTAACAACCTGGATTTAGAGCTGTATGAGCATGCTCAGGAAATCTTTGCAAAGCAAAGGGAACATGCGATGCATAAAATGATTGGAACAGTGAGCCTTCCGTTGTGTGAAATCTAATTCGCTAGTCTACGTCCTTAGTATCATTCATCTATAAAGCATGTTTCTGTATCAACTGTTCACTTTTTTATTTAAAGTTCTCTTTTATAATTTGTCTTGCTCACATTTACAGCTGCATTCTCATCCGCTTGATTGCCTTTATTCTCATATATTCCCACATGGTGCAGGACAAAGTCAAAAAGTTAAGGAAATAATTAACTTTGTTGGGCCACCGCCCCAATGCTCTTTAAAGAAAAAATATTTTGTTACATGGCGTTGGGAGGCTTAACTTAATCAGTAAATTCAATTTGCAGGAGGGTCCGGAGAGCGATTCCTACGGCGTGATGCTCTGGCAAGCCCATTTATTTGTCATGTCCATTGTCTTTCTACTCTTCTTCTTTCTATTTTTAAATGCTGGAAGAACATCAAAAAAGTTAAGATATGACTGACCACCCCCGCCCCCCCACATGCGCAGGAGAGAGAGAACATTTTTATTTTTGGGTAAACGAAAGAATTTGAGGAATCAATTTAGTGACTTTCCATTCCATTGCATTCCAATATGGTTGTGTGTTGTGTGCTCTTTCCTTTTTCTTTTATATTAGTATTTGAGAGTTCAATAAAAACATTAACTTTGAGTTTACAATCCAAGTGAAATGATTTAAGTAGAGGTGATGCAGACAAGACACGAGGAGTTTGCTTGAGTTGCTCTTGAAATCCCTTAGCTTACAAGCTTACATTAGTAATTAGGACCCATTTTGCAACTGTAGAGAAATGTCGGTGACAGCTGTGTTTCGATCTTCAACTTACAGTTCTCTTAATTCAGTTTTTTTATTATTATTGTTATTATTATAAACAATTACTTATACAAATTTTACAAGGTTTTAACAAAAAATAATTAATTCAATGTGTAATTGTTTGACGAATTTACCAACAATTATAATTAACATTAATTTAGAACAAAATCACAGAGAGTTAAGTTTTTGATTGGGAGGAAGTTTTAATAATGGATTCTAAATCTTGCAATCGGGTCACACAAGGGTATGACAGATGGACGATGATTAATCATAGGGCCCCCCACACTAACCCCATGTGCTCATTCTCATATTAGAACTTGCTGTATTTACATTACAATTACGTCCATCCATACAATAAAGAGACAACATCCCTACCAAAGTCTCCAACCAAGACACAGATTCAAAAAGGAGGAAGGAATCTCACCCACAGCTTCTCGAAAAAGTCGGTGGATTTTTATGCTGATTTCTAACATCTCTTACCTCAAATTTCTTCCCTTTCTTTGGGTAATGTCACATTTATTTCCTTCTTGATATGTTCGTGAAAGGTTTGCTATTGTATTCCTGTTTCAAAACCCTTACATTTTCGTTTTATTATTTCGGGTGCATTCTCTGCATTTTTTGTCTGTTCTCTCTTTGGCTACTAACAAAATGATGGAGAAAGTTATGAAAATTTTAGCATCTGTTTAATGCTTTTCTGGGTTTTGTTTCCTGAAGGTAATTAGGATGATAGCCTACTTTCCACTGAGCTTTGATCTTCTGCCTCACATTGTGTCTGTTTTGTGTGTGCCGTCTGTCTGTTTGTTTACTGAGATATTGAAGGACAGTGAAGAAATTTTCACATAAAAGTTTAATGCCGACATGGACTTTTAAGAAAACGAACACCCACCTCAAACTATGTTTCAAGTTATTGACTTCTGATTTGGATCCTTCATTTTCTCACTGGCCAAACGAGAATTATTTTTATTTATTTGTTTATTTATGTTGGTTGAAATGCTAGATTTGCTTCAGTGACTGTCGTTGGTCAAAATAGAAGTAACCACTTAAATCGACGTGGTAATTGTTTTTGAACGTACGAGGATGTAGCCGATTTACACGATACAAAATAAATACGAATATTCTTCGCAATTAGGAAACGTTCAACAATAGAAGAATATTCTAAAATTTGAGTCTGTCTTTGTACCAAAAATATTTTATACTACTACTAAAAGGATTTATTGCAGATAAATAGCGTGAGTATATATGTAAATGCACGATATGCTCACCTAATCCAATATATATGTTTTCATTTTTAACTTTCACTATTTTTATTGAGAGAGACATATTTAAGGAAACTTTTACCACCAGAAAATGCATGTTAAACACGTTTGTTTTAAACTTATATATGGCCAGAGTTTTACTTCAATTATTATTCCTGCACCAAATTTTAAGATAGCTCTAGTTAATAGCAATAGTTACGTGCACATATGTGGTATTTCTTACAAATGGGTGTATGTTTCTTAAGTTTGTAATTAACACTGTTTGTGTATTTATAGATTGAAGAATAATATGATTAGTGATTCTTGGTTTACCGAGAATTTCATTGGCATTTCCGATGATTTCTTTGATTTTCCATTGGAAGACATAGAAGGAGTTGAAGATGAGAATGCAAACTTTCAAAACCTTGAGCCACCATTGGATATATATTTATTTGAGGGATCAAAAAGTAACCCTATTTTGGTGAGTTACTTAGTTACTGATTCTACTTACATATTATCTGAATATTAAAGTGTTGTTTATTTGTCGTTACTATGACGTGCAAAAGGTTATATACTGCTTATGTACATTGTTTATATATGTTGGAATTGAAATAGTCTTGGTGTGGTCTCCAATTTCCAACCTAGCGCACACACAGATATTTATGGATGATCAAGTAAACAAATAATTCACTTCTGTTTTGTTTATTTCCCTGAATTCAATTAAAAGGTAAGATGTGGCCTTGAGAGGTCTATTCTTGCTAGCAAACCCATGCTGTCAGGAGCCATAGCAATCTATTTACTTTACCACCATCGTTGGCTTGACTTTAGATTCTGAATATATGAACCCCTTTGGATATTAGATTAAATGAGAATAGGGAATTCATTAAAGGAGATTAGGGAACGGAGGTGTATCATAGACAGAAGTGGGAAGGGAAAAGGTGTACAGACTTCTTTGCTCCAAGTACGTTGTATAAAAATTTTTGGCTTTCCAACTCCTCTTTAATTCCCATTTTAGTATGTTACAGTTGATCAAGTCAATTATTTAGGAAGAGGTATAAAAATGTTAAACTTTCCAACTCCTCTTTAATTCCCATTTTAGTATGTTACAGTTGATCAAGTCAATTATTTAGGAAGAGACTAACATTTACCCTTCCTAGTGCATAGTTTCAAGGTTTTCCTTTAATTCATTTATGTGCATGTAATTGGAGACTAGTCTTAACATTATACTTAGAATACATAATTTGTTTAATTTTGCACACATGTTCGTAAATTGCATTTGTATTTTCCTTGAAGCTTGGGGATAATTGATAGGTGGATGTGTAAATTTTGAATACTGGTTGTAACTTCAACTTTAAATATAAGTATGGTGGTTTTGACCACTTCAAAGCACTAGCACTTGCAATTTTTTGAACCAATTCTTGGGGAAGGATGCTTGCTGCAGAGAAAAGGAGATTAATCTGAACAAAAAATTATTTTAGTATATCAAAGAGGTAAACAATTTGTATGGCTTGGGGCCATAAATGAAGCTATTGATATCACCATGAGATCTTGAGACAATATCAAAGCAGAGGATTGCAAACAGAAGAAATGCACAGCAAAAGATGGGTTCCTCAACTGTGAGATAGGAGTTCAATGGCTGGTGTTCATGATAAGAAACAGGATACAGAGTAGGGTAGAAATCTGCACAAGCAGTTGTTTGTTTGTGAGAGAGTGAATGCAAATTACTCTAAAATCTATGTATTGAAAATAAATATCTAGATTGTAGCAGAGGTTTTGTATAATCTATATGTTGTGTTTGTTGGCCTCTATTAGTGATAGAAAAAATATAACCCCTTTTCACTCTGTTTTTAGATCAAATGATAATAAATTTTAATATGTTTTTAATTTCTAGTCAAGTGCTACAAATTTCTGTTTTTTCTCATCTGACCTTTTCCTAATTGTTCTTGCTTCTATCTTTTTTCAGGCTAATAGCGCTCCTCAACTGAAATTGCAGCTGAGCACTACTGATACATCCTCTAGTACAAGCATTTGCCTCTCCAACAACTCTAATGATGGCAAAGATTCCCGGTTGTTGCAGACTTCCAGTCCAATCTCTGTCCTTGAAAGCAGCAGCTTGTGCTCAATTGAAAAGCTCACACCCATTATTTCAAAACTTGTCTTTGCAGTGAAGCGCCCTCGAAGCAAGCGTCGACGACCTGCAAGTTTGAATTCACATTTTGTGGTCCCTTACATAACCCCAACTTCCTCTGCTTCTGAGGAATATCATCCTTCAACGGCTTCTGAATCAGGGTCAGAAATCGATCTCACTGAGAAGTCTGCCCAGAAGAAACAGAATAGGGAAAAAAACCTGACGATGCTCTCAGGTTCCAGAGAGTTTAAGAAACAATACTCTCAGCAAATAGTTGTACCTAGAAAATGCATGCATTGTGAGGCGACAGAGACCCCACAATGGAGGGAAGGGCCTATGGGACCGAAGACCCTTTGTAATGCATGTGGGGTGCGCTACAGGTCTGGTCGCCTTGTTCCTGAGTACCGGCCTGCTGCAAGTCCTACCTTTATTCGATCGGTGCACTCCAACTCCCACAAGAGGATTATGGAGATGAGAAACAAGACTAGGCAGTAAACCACTGTGGTTGTGAACTGCTGCAAGTTCCACTTATTGTTGCATTGTTGTACTCAGAACTAGAATTACCGAGAATTATGGAGAGGAACAGAGCGAGGTAGTATACCACAGTGATTCTGATGAATATTGTGCCACCAGGCATATTAGAAAATTCATTTGGATAGCTTCTTGTTTGATTACTTTTAGGACAGCAAGCTTCCTATCTCGTTTCTCTTTGCTCTTTTTGATGTTTTGTCTTAGTAGATTAGTTTTGTACATCAATAGAATAAAAAGGTAGGAGGCAGGGCTAGGTGTTTGTGGTGAGCAGAGCACGAGTTTGTCTTGCATTAGGGAAAGCAATAGAATATCTTAATTAGGCAGAGAGAATGAGATTAGGTGTTCAAGTTAGTATTAGCAACTTTATTAGCAACTTTTATCTATCGCATGCTCTCTGGTGCTGCTTAATGTGGTTGTCCAATTATTTCCCCTGGACTGCCTTGGGTTAGGGGTGTCAGACCACAATAACATGTCTCTTTAAAAGGAGACACTATTCTTACGTGCAAATTTTTCTTATTTATTCAAATATTTATGTTGTTTGTAACTATTCCTTCTGCATATTTGCACTCCCACTCCTCGGCCCTGGGAATAATTACTTGCTTTTTTTGGAATGGAAAGCAAAACTTGTTCAGGAGGATGCTACTGGTGCAAGTTTTGACCTCAATATCCGATTGCACTAGAAATCTGGCAGGAAGATCACAGAGAGGCAGTATAAAAGCAAATCCATGCCGAAGGTTTGCTTCGGCAGAATTTTCAGCTGATCTTTCTTCGATTTGACATCTTTCCAAGGAGGAGAAAGCGTAGTACTTTGTAGAGGTGGGAAAAGAAGCATTTCAGGAGGTGGTTACCGTAAGAAAATCCAAATTTTTTGCACCGAATGACTGAAGCTTTGGTACAGAATTGTAGTGACAATAAGCTGAAGTCAGCAGAAGTTGCTTTGATCGTGCTTTTGTTTCATCTTTGTGTCCAAAGGTCCACTAGAAAATCAATCGAAATGAGACAGCTTGATCAATGAAGCAACCGTGGCCGCGACCATTCGCACTATCGCGTCATAATTGATCTAACTAATGATGCTTCATAAAACCAAATTTTCCTGATTTGACCATTGCCGATTATCTGCTTTACTTTTTCTTGGCTCTTGGATCACTTTACGTAAAGAAACCTGCTGTGAGTAGAGATTAGGTAAAGCATAAATGTTTAAATTCAAATATGTTGTGCTAATTCTATACTCTGTTGTTGATATCCTGGTAGGATTTCTTTTGGAATCAGTTTGAAGTCTCTATACAATCGATTGTCACGATACTCTTCTATTTTCACGATTCGTGGAAGGCAGCAGCGGCTATGTCCTTTAGTTTAATACAAATTTCGGGTGATTCCACGCTACAGCAGCAAGGAAAATGGTGTTTTATGTATCATATTTGATGCCATGCCGGACTCCCAAAACTAGCCCCGATACTTAGACCTTCTCATTTTTATTTTTTTCCCTAATGCATTATCAAAGCGCTTCTATTTCCGATTCCAACTCCAGTGACAACCATAATGTTTTTGCATATCCTTGTACATGACAATCAACAATAGGCTGGTCCTACTCCAATTGCAATCCAACCCAAAATCAAGTTTGAGCCCAAAATATATATTGACTCCATCCAATAACTTCTGGACAAACAAAGCCTTAATGCCCAATACAAACAATGTTGCCTCCTCTAAATGTCATAGGCAGACCACTTACTATCAATTTAGAAGATTAATTTATTTATTAAAAAATACCACCTACTTGTTTTATAAATTTAAGACTAATTTAATATTTTATCTAATGTGAAACATAATGTTCTCACTCACTTAATTATGTTACGTCCTCACTAAAATTAAACTCATTTATCATAACCCCACCTGGCTCATATTGCTCGTCTTTCTATTATTTGTCATCAACTTAAAAAG
Source organism: Xylocarpus granatum (assembly GCA_019650275.1). Lineage (NCBI taxonomy): Eukaryota > Viridiplantae > Streptophyta > Magnoliopsida > Sapindales > Meliaceae > Xylocarpus > Xylocarpus granatum. The sequence goes on along the minus strand of BNST01001726.1, from coordinate 114,330 downwards.
CTAGTTTATTAAGAGGTATTGCCTAATCATCTTACAAACTTAAAACCAATCTCATGTGTTTATCTAACATGGGATATAATATTTTTACTCCTTTAATCATATGACATACTCGTCGTGGTCAAACCTATTCATCATGGTCAAACCCATTCATCCTCTCGGTCTTTCGTGGACCCACATCTCACGTAGCAATTCTTTATTAAGGTACAAGGTGCAAGTGTTTCTCAATCTAACTGCAAATGAGGATTTAATTCTATTTAAATACTATTTGTCATGACTCAAATATTTGCCATCAACTTAAAAGACTAACTTATTAAGAGATATCGCTTACTTATTCTTATAAATTTAAGACCAATATCATATTTTATCTAATGTAGAATATGACATTCTCGTTTATCTAATCATGTGACGCACTTATCATAATTAAGTTTATTTAACATGAATTTATTTAATTTGTATTTTTTATTTTTTAAAAAATTTATATCTCACATGATAATTTATTATTAGAGAGTAAAGTGCACGTGTTTAAAACTTTATGTACGACTAAAAATTTTAGTATATTTTAATATAACTTATCGCGATTCAAATATTTATCATCAATTTAAGAGAATAATTTATTAAATGATATTGTCTATTCATTCTTATAAACTCAATATTAACTCATATTCAACGAAACATTACACTAAACTATTCCTACATCCAACCTCTGATGTAACTAGTTTTTACACCCACAAACTGCCTTTTCAAAGATTTCATCACCATGAATAAAAAGAAAAAGGTTCTACACTAATTTCTTGATATTGTTTTGGCTGTTTATTGCAATTTTGTAGATAGATATTGTGGAAATTATTCAACTTGAAGCCAAACGCATGTGGTGTGGTAATGGTAGACCTCCCATACCCAACTTCTAGTAAATACACATGCCATGCCACACAAACTCAATCAGTCAGTCCCTTTTAGATTGATTCACCTTCCTAAGTAGTAACTACACAGACGTACCAGAGAACACTTTTGGTACCTTAATTATAAATTATTTGAAGATAATCACGATCATTCTTGTTTAAATAACTATACTAGTGTTCAAACCCAAATATTCCTTTTAGCAAATGCCGGAAGTAGTATGTTTTAGTTTTTACATTTGTCAGATGTCAGACAGACGGCCTGAATGGCATGTTCGTTTGCCTTTTTCTGCTATTAAAGCGCCTCATTCTTCCCTTAATTTCATTCGCACACGTGCCACTGTATGGATTTAAGAATAGTATATAATATATTTAATAATAAATAATTAAAATTATATTTTTAATTTATAATTTATATTAAAAATATAAAATTAATTTGTAAATTTTATTAAAATATAATTTAAATAATTTATTATTAAATATGTATATTTTTATTTTTATTTTATTTTTTTTAAATCAAATGCAAGTAGCATGACATAGCAGCTCTTGTTATGTTCGGGCAGTCTCTCGCTGTATCTGAGGACAACGACAGAGATTCCTGGCCTGTCTCTGCTCTTCCCCTGTCGGTCCCAGTACAACCATTCACTGTAACGTCCCATCATCACCGTCAACACGGTCCATATCTTTAATCATCTAGGGTTTTAAAACTGATTCAATGCTCCATTCATTTTCGGACACGTATACATCCACGGGATGCCGGTTCAATCCGTACGAAACACTGCCATTATGGGGTCGTTTTCTAGCTGTCAAAAAACAAATAAATAAACAATATTAGTACTAACAATAATGCGCACGAGGCGCATGATAGCAAACGACGGTGAGGGAGTGTTTTTTTCTGTTGCAGACGGTGTCAGGTGGGTTGTCGTTTTGTAAAGTAAGGGCCGTTGCCTAAACTGCGGTTAGGCTGGGTCGTATTAATCGGCGAAGTTTTCTAGTAGTGTGGCAAGGGGCAGGAGTTTGTTGACACGCTCTCAGACTTGGGTTACGAAAATAAAGGGTCAGGCCCATGATGATTATGCCAACCAAGATGTAACCATGAAGCGTAGCTGTCTAATGATTTTGATTTTGAGTCAGAATGTAATTCTATATATCTAAATTTTAAATTTCTTTTTATATCTTAATTGATGAAAGGATGTTAAATGAAAGACCTATACATGGTCATGTAGAGCCATTAAACGAATAGTTGATTAGGAAGATTGTAAGAAGCATTGCACGTGGTAGTTGTTTAGAAGGACCATTACTAGTGAGAAAACCCAAAACATTAATAACATTTTGAAATGAAAAATGTTTGGCCTAACCATCACATCACAAAAATTAACGAAAAAAGATATAATATACATATCTTTAATTGAATTAGTTATAGTGAATTGATAATAATTATAGTGACATAAAATTTTAGTTGTAAAGTCATGCATTAATTAGGTTGATGTAATGCGTCCATAGTAATGTTGATCGTTAGTTTACCCGTGTAGCTACCTCTCTCAATCTCGATTTTATTATAATATTTTGTATTTATTATATATTTAAATTTATATATTAATTAATTATTTTTAAAGATTTTATTTTATATTTTAAAATTTACGTTAAATAATATAAAATATATTTTAATTAGTCAAATTATTCAATAAATTTTTTTATTAATAGTAGAGATTTTGGGTCACCGTATAGGATTTCTTATCTTACTTTGTTGGTTTAACGACATAGGTCGGTATTGATGCCATTATTCCACCAAAAACCTTTCAATTCATTCTTTCTATGTTCGCATTTCATCACATATTACCATGCAACTTAAAAAATGCATGGTTTTTGTTGAGGTTGCCTTTTTTTTTGTTCTGATGGGGTATCTCTTTCCCTTTGTTATATTCTTCGTTGTGTTAAATAATAAATTTTATATTTTAATGTATTTTTTTATATTTTTTTAAAAAATAAAATTAAAATAAACTCATTTCAAAAGTAGTCGAGTTGGGAGTATCCTGCAATAATTTGGGCTCATGATTGTTGGGGGATTGATAGGACATTTTCCTAATACAGGAGGTCCAAGACCCTTGATATACTGTACTAGTTATCCATTGATTTCAAAGTAGTTGCTCGTGTACTAAATATTTAATTTTAATATAGAGGATTAGTATTTAAAATTTGAAAATTTGGGACATCAAAAAGAGAAAGACTGTTGTTTTAGGTATGAAGACATGGTTATCTTCAAGTAAGCAGAATTTTTATCTTAGAAGGAATAAAAATATAAGCCTGAAGCCTGCATTAGATTTGTAAGAATTTCTCAAATTGGAATGGCATTGAGATTTAAGAGTGTTGGCTTGGCTTCACGATCATTCCCCATGTTCCAAGTGCAAGAAATCAAATGCTACAGAATAACTAACTTCTAAACACCCCCCCTAAAAAAAGGCAAACACGTAAAACATTTTCAAATTTTTTAATTTCAATTTTATTTATTTTTAATTAAAAGTACGATAACATAACATTACTTTAGTCATTTTAATTACTGTTTGATAATAAAAAGAAAGATAAAAAGAAATATACAAGGCCCAGGCCCATCTTTGTAACGAGAGAAGCCCATTCATTACCTGGTTACTAGCGGGCATCTCTTTGCATGAAGGTGCGAATGATGTCGTTTTTGATTAATATTGGAAGACTCCATTATCAAAACGACATGTCAGGTAAAGACGGGACTCAACCACATAAAAATGCAAACACTTCGGGTTGTCGTTGGGGACTATCCTGCTTTTCCTCGTCGTCCCCAGCCAATTCGGTCGCCGATTTCACCCTCTTCGCAAAACTCGCCCACTTCCTTTCAGCGCGTGAATTCAGTGTACTATTACACGTCACTTAATTACTTTTTTTTTGGGGGTTGCATTTCTATAGTTTTTGCTCTACTACTGTAATGCATATTCATTACGACAACAAATTTGGCAACATTTGAAGTTCATCGATCTTGATGTCCTGGCAAGTTTCCTTCTTTATCTCCCCCACCACTGCTGCTATTGGTTATAGCAAGCAAAGCTTTCCGAATTGGCTTGATTTGACTGAACACAATATCGGCAATTTCTAGCATTCAGCAGCACGCGCCTAAAAGAAAAAAAGAAATGCAGAATCACCAGGAACAGAACTCAGACCTGACGGCTGCTGATGAGTTGGTCTGGTCAGTACTCAGTCCAATGAGCTGCCTACTTAACTGTGATTAGCCTGACAATACAGAAACGCTAACCATGGTTAATTGTTTGTCTGGTTTTTGTGACTGGACTGCTTCGATTTCAGAGCAGTTAGTATGCAGCAAATAATGTATCACCAGTGCTCTTATTTATTTATCTTTTTTCTTTTTTAACTGGGTCATTTTATCGAACAGTATCTGGTCAAGTAAATCGCGATATTTTAATTTAGCCAGCAACAAATTCTCTTGTCTAATAAATTAATAACATCTTTGTTTAGTTTAAGATTTCTGTGTTTGTTTTGTTTTGGTTCTGGAGAGAGACAATTTAAGTTTGAGATCTGAACAAAATAAAAGATAAAAAGTGGAGGGTATAGTGAGAGAATCGGCGAGCCATAAAAATCTCTGAAACAGATGATTCCGTGGACATCTACTTACCAGATACTGTTTGCCATCATCTGATTTCCGATTGAACTCTCGCTTGTGCGTGCATGGAAAATTTAAAACAGAGAGACCCTGTTACAAAATCCGCAGACATTGGGTTCTAAACATAGAAGGAGAAGATTAAGAAAACCCAAAGAAGAGTTTGCATTTCAGGCTCTCTGTTCTCTTTTAATCCCAAAGAAGAGTTTGCATTTCAGGCTCTCTGTCCTCTTTTAATTGTTTTTGATGGGTGAATTTGGCGATTTTTGCTTATCTGAAGCTGTGTTTGTAATATTCGAGCAGCTGTTATGTCTATGTAGCGAATGTTAAAAAGGTTTTTATTTTATTTTTTCTTTTTAGTGACGAAGTTGCAAACTTTGAAAGAAAGAGGTTGATCGGAGAGGTTTAAATTTGAAGGGTTCTGTTGCAATTAAACCGAGGCAAAGATTGTTTGTTTTAGCTTTCTTTTACTATCCTTTTGCTTATATTTGATTGCAAGTCTTTTGGTCGCTCATTTACAGCATTTCGTAGAAGCCAAATCAAATCTTGAAGCTTGAAGCAGTTATTTCTTAGAAAACAAAGAAGATAAAGACAACCAAAGAAGCCACCAAATGAAGGAGGCTGAGAAGAGCATTGATCCACAACTGTGGCACGCGTGTGCGGGATCCATGGTGCAAATCCCTCCATTGAACTCCGCAGTGTTTTACTTCCCTCAAGGCCACGCTGAGCATTCTCTTGGCTCTGTCAATTTTCCTTCTTCACCAATCCCGTCTCTCATTCTTTGCCGGGTCACTTCACTTAAATTTTTAGCTGATTCTGAAACTGATGAAGTGTATGCAAAGATAAGGCTGATTCCAATACCAGCTACTGAGATTGATTTTGAAGACAATAATTTGAGTTTAAAATCTGTTGCGTCAGATAGCGAGTCAGAAAAGCCAGCATCTTTTGCTAAAACGTTGACACAATCTGATGCGAATAATGGGGGTGGGTTTTCTGTACCAAGATATTGTGCTGAGACAATTTTTCCGCGGTTGGACTACACTGCCGATCCCCCCGTGCAGACTGTTGTGGCTAAAGATGTTCATGGAGAGATTTGGAAGTTTAGACATATTTATAGAGGAACACCCAGAAGACATTTGTTGACTACTGGGTGGAGCACCTTTGTTAACCGAAAGAAACTCGTTGCTGGTGATTCTATTGTGTTTTTGAGAGCTCAAAATGGGGATCTATGTGTAGGGATAAGGAGAGCAAAGAAAGTAGTTGGGAATGGAAGTGACTCTCTATCGTCAGGGTGGGGCTCAAATCATGGAAGTTGTGTTGCTATTAATCCTTATCGAGGGTTTTCGTGTTTCTTCAAAGAAGAAGAAAACAAGATGGTGAGAAATGGGAATATGAATCTAAATTCATGTGGTAGTTTCAATTCCAGTGGAAATTTGAGGGGTAATGGAAGAAGAGTGAAACCTGAGATGGTTTTGGAGGCGGTGGTACTAGCTGCTACTGGGAAGCCATTTGAGGTTGTTTATTATCCCCGTGCAAGCACACCAGAGTTTTGCGTTAAGGCGTCTGCTGTGAGGGAGGCAATGAGTGTCCATTGGCACTGTGGAATGAGGTTCAAGATGGCTTTTGAAACAGAGGATTCTTCAAGAATAAGTTGGTTCATGGGGACTATATCATCTGTTCAGATTGCAGATCCCATACGCTGGCCTAAATCGCCATGGCGGCTTCTCCAGGTATGATTCTGTAATTTGATTTGTTTCTTTTTATAACATATTGAATTGTTAATATTTCAAAATGAGCATCTGTTGTTTGATATTTTTAAGCTTGTGATTCTGTTTGACAGGTGAACCGAATTTGAGTTGCTTGATATTCTTTATTGAAATATTAGACTTCTTTGTTTGCGTGATTTTCTGGTTTGTACCCTAGCGTGAATAGGTCGGGTGAAGTTATTTTCTTATAGACAGTAGTGCATTTCGGCTAAGCAGCCCACTGCTTTGCAATATTAATTATCCTTCATCAATTTATCAATCCTCCCTTCAAGTCTGTATATGCCCTAGAAAACTTCTTGTCTTGTTTGCTTTGGAATTTAGAAATTTTCTTGCTTTCATTTGATGTTCATTTCTTCTCCTTTCTTCACATGCTATAGCTGTAAACTTTAACTGAAATGCCAACTAATTGTTCCTCTTAAAACAGGTTTCTGGCACTACTTTTGTGGAATTCAGTAGCCATCTTTATCTTTTTCTTTGCCTTTATATTTCACGACAGTTTTACAGAACAATATTGTTTCAATTTTAGAGTGCATTTTCACTTAAATAGAAAATGCCTATATCCTAAATTGTTCGTACCTGATTATTCCAGCTGAAGGAATATCATCCTCATCTTCACCCGCAAGAATCACATGCATCGCACTCTACCCTGAGTTTTGCCAGGCTATGTTTTTCAGTAAATGGCTTGATTTGGGAATTGCATATACATTCAATATGCTTCAATTGCATAACAAAAATCATTGATTTGTTCTGGGGTTTCTAAGAAACTGAACTTACAGTCAAATATTATCCTGTGGATTTATTCGATGTTGTAGAAATTATACATGTGGTTCTTAGATTTCTAATTAAATGAAATGTTTATACATATAGAAATTACATTATATTTTCCTTAGGCATGATGGAAGAAACATAGCTTAACTTCCTATTTATTATCACAATTTGAGATGCTTTTCATTGTATGCACTTTAATTATGCTTCTCATAGCTGAATTGTTGTTTAAGTTCTGAGATTTTGGTTCCTATGTACTTTCCTTCCTTCAGAATTTAGTTTCTTTCTGTTCCAATTATTTTTCAGGTTCAAATTATTGAATGGTTAATAAATACTATATCTTATGGCTTATATAAAATGCACTTCATTTCTGAAAATTTTGCTAACTGTATCTGTTCATGTTGGTTTCTGATTTGTTTCAAACCAACATAAAATTAAATCATTTAATGTCAAGAATCCTTTAGTCCTGGTTGCACCACCTACTTACGTCCCTTTTCAAATCTGTTTTCAGGTGACTTGGGATGAGCCAGATTTGCTACAAAACGTAAAACGCATCAGCCCATGGTTGGTTGAACTGGTATCAAACATTCCCACCATCCACCTGTCACCGTTTTCACCACCAAGAAAGAAGTTGCGGCTCCCGCAACAATTAGACTTTCCTCTCGATGGCCAATTCTCAATGCCGTCATTTTCAGGCAACCACCTTGGGTCCAGCAGCCCCTTGTGCTGTCTATCTGACAACACTTCTGCAGGCATACAGGGAGCCAGGCATGCTCGCTTTGGAATATCTTTGTCAGATTTCCACCCTAACAACAAACTGCAGTCAGGGCTGTTTCTGTCCAGTTTACAGCAGTTGAATCCAAATTCTAGAGTTTCTGATGGCATCCTGACGAGCCACACAAACAGCAATGAGAATTTATCTTGCTTGCTGACAATGGGGAATTCTAGTCAGAATTTGGAGAAATCTGATACCATGAAAAAACACCAGTTTTTACTCTTTGGTCAACCAATACTCACTGAGCAGCAGATCTCTCATAGCTGTTCCAGTGATGTCAATTCACAAGTTTTTGGGAAAAATCATTTGGATGGGAGCTCCGGTAGATTGAAAGCATCTTCTGATGGTTTAAGAGCCACTCGTGAGCAGCAAATTTCACTGGAAAAGACTTCTAGTTCTGAATTTTTCTGGAACCAAGGTATACGAGCAGTTGAACCATGCCTTGATACTGGTCACTGCAAGGTGTTCGTGGAGTCAGAGGATGTTGGACGAACTCTTGACCTCTCAGTTCTGGGTTCTTATGAAGAGCTGTATCGGAGGCTGGCCACCATGTTTGGAATAGAAAGATCAGAGATGTTAAGCCGTGTGCTCTATCAAGATGCATCTGGTGCTGTTAAGCAAACTGGAGATGAACCATTCAGGTATAATTTGTGTAATATTATTTCTTTAGTATTTATTACCTTTTGTTATTGCACATTTTGCAGAGCTTGGCCTCATAAATCTCTCTGACTATTTCAGTTTGCATTGCATTGCAGTCATTTTATGATAACAGCTAAAAGGTTGATGATTCTAATGGGTTCAGGCAGTGAAAGTGTTCGAAGGTTAGAGAAACAATGATGCCGCCTTTTGTTTTTAGTAGTTATTTTATCTGTGTATGCAAAATCTACCTCATTCTCCTTCCTTTATGTCATAAACAATTAAGTGCGGAAAAGATGATTTTGGGCATTTTGTATCAATCTTTATTGGCAATGCGTACTTCTCAATTGTCATATGAAAATTGCAGTATAGACTTTAATTTTGAAAAGAAAAAGAAAGTCATATTCAGTTGGGAAGTTTATTCTGGAAATTTGTTGGATATAATTGATTAAAGTTCAATAATGTTGATTTGTAGGACATGGATCACAGGGATGCGGACTCTGGAGAATGGACTAGATGCTTCCAATAAGACAGGTCCCTTGAGCATATTTGCATAGTTATGTTTGCAGTTGAGAGTAGATGTTGAAAAACATGACTGGATGTTAAGAATTTATTAGCTGTTCACTTAATATAGTTAGCGGAAACAGGATTTTACACCGCTTATGTTAATGATGACTACCGAATATGCTTATGGTATGCTATTTATATATTTGACTGGATATTGATGCTTAATATTATTATATTACCATGCAAAGTTTTATTATTATGATGATGATGATGATGTCATGATTTGTCTTCAGCAACTATACTCATTTAGGACTGTAGTTATGCTTGTTAATTCCCATATTTGTTGCACAGTAGATGGAAGTTCTGATTTATAATGTATAGAGAGGGTAACATATTCTAGGTGATGAATCATTTCAGGCTTGTTTCTTTTACAGTGTGTTGAAATAAGGTAACAACAATTAGCAAAGATTGTTTGGTCTCCCAAGAATCGAAGTATCAATGATTATAATTTGAAATTTTTTTAAAAGAATGTTGTATTGGATCTCCATTATATATTTAACCTTACCACCTTATCATGTCTTATAAGTCTTGACAAAACAAGCTGCTTGTGCTCGATAATTATTGGATTCCAGCATCTGCTGGTTAGCTTGAAGCAAACAAAGATAAGTTCGCACATGACCTGGGGAAGATTCTAGCACAACTTATGGCCAAATAATTCCACCCGCATACTCATTTTTCAATTATTATCTGTAAAATTCATAATACATAGCAATGCATGATGATTCACATTTGTTGTCTACGGCTTGGAATTGGCACTATTTGGTGGGCTTGTTTTATTTGAAGGAGAATCAAAGTGTGTATTCCTCTCTTTTGGGGCGCGGGGGTTACTGTATTTGTTTTGTTTGCAAATCAATGCCCTGGCAAAAGCTTAAATTCAATACTAAATAGGTAGGTGGTGGTGTTTGTAATATCTGTGTGACAGTTGGTAAATTGTTGACCGTAATAATATAAAAATCTATGCATGTATGAATGTGAATTGTGTTCTGTTCTTGTATTTGTTAATGGGTCAAGATCAAGTCTTACTGCTTTGGGATCTGAAAGCCAAGTGTTTAATTGGGATCTGAAAATCCGGAAAACATGAAGAGTGTTTGACTGTTCGCTCGGTTTGACGACGGCCAAGCTGGGTCTGGTCTGGACTGAACTCTTTCTTAACTCTGCAAAATTCTCTCTGAGGGAGACCTGCCTACCTACCTTTACATCGTGAAGAGGTTAGTAGTAAATGAATTCATTTCCCCAAGTGGTCAATGGTTTGGGTTGACGTTAAGGGCCTTGCCGACCGTGTAAATATTTGTGGTGGGGTGGGGGCAAAGGCAAATGCAAACGCAACGGAAACCAAAGAAAGCATCATGCACTCTTCTCAGTTTGTTTGTTCCAAAGCATTCATCACTTAATATATTTTTGTTAATGTTTTCAGTTCCAACCCTTAATTTGTGGGATCTGGGTTCTCTCCCACGCCTTTTATCTGAATCCGTGGATAAAATACAAAGAGTTGTCAATGATGCGTTCAAACGTTGTTGTTTGAACTATAATATTAATATAAATCCAAATGTTAATCACTTTGATACACAATGTTGAATAACCAAGATCCAAGAACCACACGAGGGAGAGAGCAAATTATTTGGGCAGAGTGTACTCCACCCAATTGCCAACAAGCCTAGAGAGAGAGAGAGTTAAAAGTGAGAGTGCTAAGTAAGATTAATTGTCTTTCCCTTTTTTTTACGTAATTAATATAATAAAATTATTTAATTAATAAATAAAATAAAATAAAGTAAATCTTATTATTAAATTATTTATTTATCAAATTTACTTTTTTAGTAATTTTTAATTTAATATCAAATTTATCATTCTTTAATAATTAAATAATCACACCGTATTAACATAAGTAATACACTTGTTATACTTAAGATATTTATTTCAATCATTACTTTCATATCAAAGGTTTTTAAGAAAGTTAAAAAATTATATTGTAGATAAATTTATTATATTATTTTATTAAAAATATCATAGATATTTTATAGTTCTTGATGCATTCTTATTTTTAATTATATTATAAAAGTGCTCTTTAAAATTATTATTAACTTAAAAAAAATATTTTTGATATTGGTTTCTCATTTTGTGTGTTTATTCTATGTAAATAGATAGATTCATTTTGAAATTACTAAGTAATAAATCACTATTTTTAAAATTTAAATTAAATTGTATAGAAATATATTTTTGTTTTTGTCGAATAAATGGGATTTTTTTTGATAATATCCCTCTTTTTTTTTAAGTGTTTTACTTGTATAATTTGCAAAAATAGTTAATTAGATCATTAATGCTAACTACCGTTAACATTCATTTAATGTTGAAAGGCTAATATGGTGATTACACAAATTCAGTCTCCTAGACAAAATTAAATTGGCTTTTTAAAAAAATATTATAAAATAATTAATCGTATTTAAAATAAAAATAGACGTTTTTGTCTTTATTGAAGCCATTAAGGAGATGCATAATTTTAGTTTATTTTTTTTCTTATTTTATTATAAAATTAAAAGAAAACATATAACTTATTATTAAAAAAATCATATATATATAAAAATAAATCAAGTTTTTTATTTTTTATTCTTTTTTTATTATACATAAAAGTTATTTGAACATTTACAAAATAAAATTAAAAAAAAATTAAAGGACAAAAAGGTTCTCTTCTTTAATGTTAAAAACTAGTAGTATGAAATATACAAGTAAAGTTAATTCTTTGTGGGGTGTGTGTTCGGGGGTTCAAAACAATGGGGATGTTTTTGATACATTTCCTTAAATAAATGATTATTTTATTATTGGTTAATTTTTAAAAATAAATAAATAAATAAATAACGAAATAAAAGGGCGATGTCCTTGCCGTAACTTGTTTTGGTTGGGGCAGAAAGCCCTTTGCACAAACGACAGAGATTTGGTGACGTGGCTTGACATCTCCGTTCGTGCGGTGAACCCCACAACTGCTTCCCTGCCATTTATTTAAGAAGGCCGTGTGTGTTGTAGATTTTCTCCCTGTTCACTATTTTACTTTTGCACCGCTGGTTTGAAGATTCGACTTCTCGCATTCGGAGAAAATGCTAAAATATTTTATCGTGAGAATTTCAACTCGATATAGAATTAATAGCCCACGACCCAACAATACAAGAAAATAAAGAGGGGTAATGTCCACAAGTTTTCGTCATGAATTGTCAGTAAAATTGTTTGGTGTTACGTCTTTTCTCCAACTCCCGTATACGGGTTTGCTTACTAATCCGTGGGCGTAATAAAACATGTGTTCTACGCATAAAAGGAGAAAGTAAGCGCATAGCTGCTGCTGCTGCTGCTGCTGGTCCATCATTCTTCTTTTTCTTCCTGAGAATGGCATTACAGACAGGCTACACCAATCCTATACATAGATCAACACAGGAAAGAAATAGACTGAAAAATCAGGTTGGTTTATGCAGTTGAGAGAGTGCTCGTCATTTTCATTCAAAGGGGAATGCATGAAGAAGAGATAAGGATGAAAAAGGGAATGGTGTAATGTCATATTGCTGTCACTGATGCTAATGGATTTTGGGCATACATCAATACTCAAAATTTTACATGCAATTATTATCCATGATGTCAACTAGATATCTGGCTAAGTGGGAATAGCCAAAACATCATTATGAATATTGTTGCTAGCTGTCAAAATATAAGCTGTCGTTGTAGACAGAGCAATCACAACCACAAAATTATTATAACCAGCACCCACCGGATGTACGTAGGATAAGGAAAATGTTAATCCAATTTTAGCTACTGGACCCAGATGGACCGAACACGACAAAGAGCAACATTAGAGCAATCATACATGGACAGGCCCATGTCTATTGTAACCACCCACTAAATTTAATAATAAACAACTTCTGTGTCACCAGATTAAGTACATCAAGTGCTCACAGATTTCCTCACATTTCAATTGATTAATGGAGCAGTCGGTGCCTGCTTCAAAGAATGCCATCTGCTTCTATCAGTTGTTACTCCTGCAAAAGTTGGAGATTAAGTACATCAAGTTGTTACTCCTGCCAGATTAAGTACATCAAGTGCTCACAGATTTCCTCACATTTCAATTGATTAATGGAGCAGTCGGTGCCTGCTTCAAAGAATGCCATCTGCTTCTATCAGTTGTTACTCCTGCAAAAGTTGCAATTTAAGAAAAATTTTTATTGTGCTGCGAAAGGAATCGAGGATTACAAATAATACACTCCCAACCTCTAGAAGATGGCCAAGAAAGATACCATTTCTGGAAGCACGACAACACATGTTATTGAACTCATAGCAAATGCTGCAAAAGCAGAATGAAAAAGGAAAAATTGTCATCATTATCAGATATAAAATACACAAACATAAAGAGTAAAAATTTTATAACAGCACTTTTGCCTTCTATCACAAAACTAGTGTTTCATGGGGTGTCACCCAGACTACCTTTGGGAAAGGGAATCGGTGTGTTATATATAGCAACGGGCCAGAGTGCCAAACAAGAAAATTGCCCAATGCTTAATTTTTCATTGAGAACTGTCTACAGTAGCAATTTTTGAAGAGAGACCGGCCCTGATAAATTAGTTGTCATTGCCCCAAAGTCTGATCGCAACCCTTTGAAGCAAAAAGCAATTTTAAAAAAACATATAGACGCCACTCTGACGTGATTTCATGATTTTCGGTATATCAAAGGGCTTACGTAACTAAATTATGTGGGAATCAGGCAACAAGTATATGTACGAGAAGTCCCAATTAAGCAACAAAAAAGAAAATTTTGAGAAAACATAAAAGGGAAATTTATGAAAATAGTTTTATTTTTACCCCTCTTTATATTTTTAACCAATCCTAATTTATTTTTAACAAAATAATTATTTTGGACAATTTTACTCTCAAACCCTAACTTTAGGCTATAAATAGATACGAATCTCATCTTTTTATACTTTTCTCATTTGAATTTTTCCTCTCTAAATAACTCATACAACAGTGAAAAATACTTATTCTAGTTTTTAACTGCAAATTTGAAAAAAAAATAAATTTTTAAAATTTAAATTTTTGTAATTTATATTTAATTTAAGTGTATGAATATTATTATAAAATAATTAAGTAATGTTCTTAAATATACTGCTCACATGTCGAGAACTTAAGGTTATAATAGTGCCCTAGGTCGGATGTCAGATTACAGCTCTGAGTTGGACAACCAACCCAAGGCTATAATAGTGCCATGGGTTGGCAAAATAGTTCCCTGAGTTGGCTGCCAACCTAAGGCACTATTAAGTCCCTTAAGTTGGCTGGGTTATATTTTAATATATAATTATTTTTATATTTATTTTATATATTATAACTAATAAATTTCTTAAAAATTATAATTTAATAGTTAAATTTTTTTAATCATTATATTAGAAGTAGTTTTTTATATTATAAATATATATTTTTTATATTATAATAATTATTTTGTATTAATTTCCAAAATTTCAAATATATGACTAAAATCATACATGTTGGCCTTCGATATAGAGAATCGTGAGTTATGTTATCTGATAGTTCAAAAAAATACCGCTGTGTAAGGGTTTGACTTATATTTGTTCTAAAAGATATTAAGTATCATGAATTATTAATCATGATATACGAGTGCACTAGAATTAATCCAATGAAATTCAACATTTAATTGAAAACTAGTTTCGGAGAAATGGAGACAGGATCTTGGACACATGTTGATATCGATGATGATTATAATGTATCTGGTTTTATGCACAATATTAGGGCGGGAGGGAGTAAAGATCTGTCTATGCTTTTTGTATCTGCAGAGTAAGTAGTTCCTATTGAGCATAAGATGATTTACAGTAATGTGCCAGCTATTGATACATAAGATCCTATACAACCTGTTGTTTCTTCTTGGGATAATAATCAATTTGACTATGGTAACCAATATACATAATATGATACAAATTCTATAAACCCTGCACTAATACAACGTGAAGCTCCAGTGAGCCATGGAGAATATGTGTTTTGCCAAATAAATGAAGATCATGTACATGGTGAAGGTGTTGACATGGCTAACGATATGCCATCTCATCCGTGGAGGAATGATTGCGAAGATGATACTAATCCAGGCGTGAACTTGAGTTAACAAGTTCGTGACAGTGACACATCTATGAGGATTGGTGATGACATGGCTAGTCCTTTAAGTCGTCCATTAAGTGGTCGTCGTATGCCACTTATTCCACCATCATTTTCTTTGTTTGTGTCTACATATAACGTGATAGATGTTGGACAACTTTTAAATTCAAAAAAGGAGTTAAGAGATGCATTGGGTGTACTGGCATTAAAGAATAATTTTCAATTTCGAGTTGCAAAGTCAACGACAGATCGGTTAGATGTGTTGTTGACAGTTGCAAATGGCGGATGCAAGCAACGAATACAAATGGAGAAGATGGATATTGGTGTATTAAACAGTTTAAAACCGAGCATACTTGTAGAAGCGACCAACTCAATCCAAGCCACCGACAAGCAACTAGTCGATTTATTGGTGAACTTGTGATGGACAAATTTCAAGACCGTAGCAGGATTTACACTCCAAACAACATTTACAATGACATACATCGAGAGTTTGGAGTGCGGGTGTCTTATCATAAAACGTGGTTAGCAAGAAAAGAAGCACTAAAATTAGCGTGTGGGAACCCGGCTGAATTGGTCAACTTGCTGCCACAATTTTGTTACATACTCAAAGAGAGGAATTCAAGTACAATAACGCATGTAGAGACTGATGATGATGCAAACTTCTTATACTTTTTCATGGTACTTAGAGTTTCTTTGAGTGACTTTTGTACAGTAATTCAGTCGATTATTGTTATTAATGGATCATTTCTAAAAGGTACATATTGAGGCACCATGTTTGTTGCTGCTGCTTTTGATGAAAATGATCAAATTTATCTCGTTGCATTTGGAGTGGGGAACTCAAAAAACAATACTTTGTGGGAATGCTTTTTTACGAAGCTTTGAAATGTGCTTGGACCTGTTAAAAATCTTGTTTTTGTCTCTGATCGCTACGAGAGTATCATTAAAGGTATAAAAACAGTCTTCCCTAAATCATTCCATGATTTTTGTGCATATTATATTAAAGAGAATTTCAAAACAAGTTTAGGGCCATCTTAATCCTAAAGAATCTGCCATGTTTTGATGTGAAATCCCACTGCCAGCCTAACATAACATATTCTATATATTTACAAGTAAAAAACCCACAATTTCCAATATTTACATTTTATATCAGTATATCTTGTGGCTTATGGCACTGGAATAAAATATGGGTGTTAGTGCAATCTAACCGATCATCCCAAAATCTAAATCTGTGTAGTGTCATCGAGAGTAGAAGGCAGATGGCTTCATCACATCGGCTATCTCTCGAGAGGAATGGCCCTTCTGGACAAGAATTGTAGAGTGCGATGCTTTGTTGAACCAAATTCACTGACATCGCCACCAAATGATCTCCACAAATCAGCGCTGGCATCAGAACATAATCCACCATCATCCTTGGCCTGTATACACCCGCATGATCACCTTAAACATGGATCTCAAGGTCAGAGAAGTTCAGTAGGTGATAAGGCCTGCGCCATCATAAGTACTGTAATTGTGACTACAAAGTTATAAACCATGGTTAGTGACCATCAAATTCAAATATCGTAATGTAATAAAATCATTGGTAATTTTTGAATCTAAACTTACATAAAGGTGGGCATGGACAATAGTCACATTCTAGTGAATTTTGGCAGGACGCGCCATTTGTCGATGGCCAGCCAAATATAGATACTCATCGATGTGTTGCATTAATAAGAGAACAAACGTTAAATTAAGCAGTTATATACTAACAACACATAATAAATTGGGTGCAATGCTTAAAGTATCTTTCAGCTGTGCATATGCATCTGAAATACTGCGAAGTCACGTAGGTGTGATAGTGACAGACCACGTCTCAATGGATGCTTCAAGATTCTCTAGCCAATTGAGTTATGGAGCTTATAAATCCTCCGTATAATGGACGATTAGATCTATGATAGTATCCAATGGATACTGTGGCAGTTCCCTATTAGGAGGAATCCCGTGCGACCTTTTCATTGGGTTGATGCATGGGCTTCTTTCCTGCTAACCAGATCTATACACCCTACTGAGCCAGCTAAGACCTGCATCACCTTCGGGCTCTGGGTCAAACATAAGTTGTATGTCAACTTCAGGCTGTATGCTGGCTGATCGCTCAGCTTCAACACCTGTAAGAGCCTGCAGTAAAATATCCTGTGAAATAATAAACAAATTCACCGAAATTAATAGTAGCAAACAAATTACTAAAACCATAACAAAAAAATAAAGAACAACACATGTAAAAGTATAAATATACTAAGTTGAGACTGTTGATGGCCACTTATCGCCGTCTATGCACGGAGGTCTATTGATAGATGATCGATTCAACCCACAACATCACGTTTAATTCGTTGCATATCGTCGCAGATGCCATGCTCTATCCTCTCAACATCATCTCGTACGTACATGATGTCTTGCCATATGTAATGGATCTTTGTATCTAAAGAGTCGAAGCGAACTGTGACAAATTTTTTTAAACTCCTCGTCAATGTGTAATGGTCGGGGGGACGAATGGTGTGATGGAGTAGGAGAATGGCGATGTGGCATAAACAGTGATGACAAAAGTGTATGGTACACTGCAATCATGAGTGAATGCTGATGTGAGGACCCTGTCGAATGATGTAACGTGACTGGCAAATGATATTGCGATCTTGCAGGCGAATAATGAAACCTACTTAGAGATTGACGCTATAACAATCAAGAATAGATGTGTTAGTCAAATATAGAATACTTACATTAAAATGTAAATGCAACTATAAATCATATTTCAACATAGCTCGAAATCGTTAGGAGATTAGCCTCGTATGCGACTCGTGGTTGAATAATCTCGAATAATTCAACCATGTGTGGCAGTTCAATCTTTACACTCTTGGGCTATAGGGCAGGAACAACTTGAAGTGTCTGTGCACCGAACAGATACCTATGAAAAGTCGATTGGGTTAAATTTCGTAAGGTTCCTTCATCGCATGATGCGCAAGATGCCATCGTGCATAACAGGAGCAAACCTATTCTGCAGGCTAGGGATACTCTCGTAAGTTCACACTTGCGTGGCATAAATTATAGCATTATAACATGATACATAAAAAAAAAGTGAAAATATAAAATATAACATGAAGTTTGTTAGAAATACCTGAAATACAATCGCCATCCCAGTAATGTTATACTTGCCTTTAAATTGCCAGCCATTGGCCTGCAAGCGTGCTAAAATGCTCATGTATCCGCCATGCTGGATAACGAGTGATCGATGCAAAGACTGCATGATATAAAGATAGACAGCATATCCCCACGGATATCTATTAAACTCCTTTAAATCCTCTAAAATATCTAATAACCACAAATCAGCGGGTGATTTGTCATCCCTACCAAATAAAAACCTCTCCACCAAATAAAAGAGGTTTAATCTAATTACATTTATATCTAAAATACAAAAAAAATCTTGGGCATCAAAAACTACATCTATATCATCTAGAGTGATCACGTCTCTATCCCCAAATACTATCCTAAGTCTAAAGTAGAGAAATGTACACACTTAAGTCCAGTTATCATTTAGCTACCAACAGAAAACCACATCTCGTTTGGGGCACCATTCACATCTATCTCATGAAACATCATATAATGAATTAAAATAGAAAAATAAATTAAGTGAGACCTAATTAAGTATTTTTAAGCAAACTTGTTTAAGCCATTTGTTAGACATAGATAATTCTTATGTATGATGTTGCATAGATACTCAACATGTTTGCCTTAGGTGATAGATGTTACCCTGGGTCCTCCGAACCAGGGCCCAAATGCCCTCGGGTCCAGAACCTGGGGCCCAAAAAAGGCCCTGTATGTCACGCTTAGGGGTTTCCTTTCGCATAGGCACATGTGGTTAACACGCCCAGGGCAGACTAAGATTTTCCTGGGTTGGGCAAACCACATGCGCCCTCGCCTCCTCCCCTTGGCTATATTTTGGGTACGTGTAAAAAAACAACCGTCGTCTTCGGGTAAACAGTAAATCCTGTCGATTAACTTGGTCTAGCAACTGTTCTGGGTCTAACACCAACCCGAAGAACAACTGTCTTCTTTCTCCATTGTCTTCTATGTTTTCTCATCCAAAACATCAAAATCACCCTATTTGCTATATTTTACCCTATCTACACACCTAATTCGCTAACATTATGTCAATATTTTAATATTCTTGTCATTTTAACAACAATTCCTTACAACACAATTAAAAACTCAATTTTGTCAGACTTGTAAACACACAAATAAAGTAAAAATTTGTACAATACAAGTGAGACTAACCTTTTTTGTTGTTGTAATTGTATTCTTTATACTGTTGGAGACGAAACTCGCAATTTACTGGTGATGCAACAGTAAAGAAAAGTGAAGAAAATGAACAGACCATGGAAGTTTAAACAATCGTTTATTTTTGCTTTTAAATTATTGTAAGGGCAAAATTAAAATTGTTCATTAAGGTTTGAGGGCAAAATCGTCCAAAATAATTATTGATAAGAATGAATTAAGATTGGTCAAAAATATAAAGAGGGATAAAAATAAGATCATTTTTGAAAATTTTCCAAACATCAACCAAGCTAAATGCAGCTATATTAAGAATTCAATCTACTGCAATGATCGCAAATCCCCAAAAAAATGAGAAAAACTTTTCTCAAGGAAATCTAACAATAAACATCAATAAGTATGAATGAAATTTTAAGAATTTTGTTAAGTAAAATGACTACAAATTACAACCCCCAAAAAAAAATAATATACCTTGCAATTTAGAGACAACATTGTAACAAAAACTAGAAAACCAAGAACACTATTAGTTGCACAGATTACAGATGACTAACCAACACACAAGCACATTTCAGCATTAAATGCTGTTCACTTGTCTAAACAAGTACAAATGTAGTCCTATTAACATATAACACACACAATGATAGTGTAGAAACTCCTTTGCTTCCTAAAAACAAGACATTCATCTCCCTATTAGTTGAAACACACGCCTCAGTTCCACATGCAGCTTGGTATGTATAAATCATCAAACCTGTAAACACAAAGTACACAACATATGAAAATGTCACAAAGACACAGCCAATTAGCTGCATATGTATGCCTAACAACAAGCAAAAGATTCTGGACGCAATATGCATGCACACAATATGTTATATGGTAATATAATTGTAACAGACATAAATAAGTGCTTAAGGTGATCTGTCATGATTAAGCTCAACTAACCACTCATATAGCAGTCACTAAACTAAGTTATTAGGCATATTTGCAAATGTTTTTATTAAAACTACTTCCTGCAAACCAACTGACAATGCTCCAATATTATCAAAAGCCTCTTCATAAATTACTAGTTCCCTCCAAAATGCTCTTTTGAGTATTTCAGTGAAATAATACAGAACAGAAAACAGGAGGGCTAATTGCTACAAAAAAGTGTTAAAACACTTGCAATCAAAGTGTCAAAAACAAACATTAGTAAATTTCAGAGCTATTTCAAAGCACCTTTTTTTTCTACTATTTCAAATAGTTAAAAGCACCCTTTTTTTTTCTTCCCAATTTGTAAGACTTGATAGCTTATATGAAATTTTTAAATGATTTAGGTAGAAACACTCAAGAGGGCCTTTCTTTAAAGCATGTCTTGGATAAGAAAAACACTTCAAATATTTTTCAAATAAACAGCTAATACATACTTCTTCATAAATTATTTTTAAGTTCTTTTGTATAAAGGCTTTCGTCACTCGCTCACTTTCTCCAGAGCATTCTGTATCGTGCAACCTACATGTTAAAGATTTTGAAAACAAAAGAACTTTTACCCAGCACAATTCCGATCTAATCGTTGCGTGCAAAACTATTCAAAACTAACAAAACTATCATGCATCCATTACATTAGTCATTAAGACAGAGACAAAATAAACAAATAAATAAATAATAAAAAATTTTTGAAAATAATCTTGTTTTTATCCCTCCTAATATTTTTAACCAACCCTAATTCATTCTTATTAAAGTAACCGCTTTAGACGATTTTGCCCTCAAACCCTAAATTTATGCTATAAATAAATACGGACCTCATTTTTTTTATTTTTTCATCCCTTTCTTATTCAAATTTTTCCTCTTTGAACAGCTAACACAACAATGAAAATCTCATATTCCAACTTTGTTAATCCCATTAATAAAATTTGAATTTTATTAATTTGACTCTAATTTTCTAATTTTATATTTTTTAATATAAAATAAAAAAATAAAAAATTATAATTTTATGCCTCTTAGATATTAATTTTTATTATAGTAAGTAAGATAAAAAAAATAATTATAATAAAAATTAATGATCAATGGTAGAAAAGGAATCAGAGACCCAGGGGCAAAAAAAAGCCTTGGGTCCCTGAGACCTAGAGGAGTTTACGCCCTGGGTTCCTAAGAACCCAGAAATATGAGCTCTGGGTCTCCGGGGACCCAAGGGAATTTACCTGATAATTTTACCTATTGAATTTTTTATTCTCAACACATAATTTTTAATTTACGAAATAGAATAAATTTTTTAAAATTATTTCATTTTCACCCTAATCAAAATTTAATAATTTTTTGTCTAATTTTTAGTTATCTTCAAAAAAAATTTTAATTAAATTATCAAATTTAATTCATAATTTATTGATTTAGTGTTTAATAATTTAAAATAATAATAATTTTTACTATTAAAATATTAGAATAAAAATTTATTATTTATTACTTATAAAAACACAAATAAAATAAAATTTTATTCAATATAAGTTACAATAATTTTTTTTCCTATTGTCGTCGTATTTTTTAGATAAAACTCGTAATTTATCAGCATATCATTCCATAATTTTTAGTTTTCTAGGGCGATTTTTCCGGTGGTCAATATTTTCAGAATGATCATGCAATATCGGAGTTTCACAGTTTGCTCATAATCACATAATTTAAAAAAAAAGAGAGAGAGAGAGAGGAAAAACCGAAGCATAAGAAGAGAACGTACAAATTGTTTATGCTCAGTCGTAGTAGAGCTCAAGGCCCATGCCATCGTGAATCTCGTAGTCCTTGAGGGTGATATGGTCCTTGTAAATTGTGTACCATTTCTGGATTCTTATTTTTTCGTGTCGGGTCCCCGTCTGAGCAGCCACCAGTTTCTTCAGGTCGCCAATGGTGTCATCTTCGTTGCATTTCACTCGCACCTTCTTCCCCAGTCTGTCGTTCAACGCGACCTCAATCATCTTTTGATGATCTAACTAGAACACAATTGGAAATCAGAATGGGAGTTGAGTTTGCAGAATGAAAAGAATAGAGCGAAGCTCGCAAAAGATTTCTGGTAAGCCTTTTGGAATTTTGACGCATTACAAGGTAATTCTGGAAGCTTCATGTGATTCGTTTTGTTCTGCGGCAGGAGATTAACGAATAAAAACTTAGGTTTCTTATTCCTTGCAACAAGTTTTTCTTAACAAATTTTTTTAAGACAACTAAAATTTTATTAAAGTTGAGATATTTTAATTTTACTAGAACTTTTATCAATTTATTAAATTTTTTTAATTTTTTTATACTTTAAAAATTAGCACAACTTTTAAATTTCATCTATCGTCCCGTTGACATTTTATTTTTTTTTAATTCATATTTTTATTATTATTTATTTATATAAAATTATTTTAATTATTATAAAATATTTTTATAATTATTTAATTATTTTTATTATTAAATTAAATATAAAAATATTTAATAATAACTAAAATAATTTTATATAAATAAATAATTTATCATACTTATTTATATTTAATCAAATTAAATAGTTTATAATTTTATAAGTAATTTATAATATTATTTTATTAAAATTAATATTAAATATATATATTTATTAAATTAAATATTAAAATATAAAAAATAATTTTTAAAACACTTTATGTTAATTTTTTAAACCCTATATATATCAAAAATATTATTAATTTAAAATTATATATATATAATTATTTTAATTAATTAACTTCAATTATTTTTTGTTAATTTATTAAAAATTTACATATGAGTAATTTTATGATATAGTTTAAAAAAAAATATTTAAAAATACTTTAAATAATAAATATAAATAAATAATACAACATACATAACCAACAATTGAATGAGAGAGTAAGAATTTGTACACAGCTAATATATGGAATTATCTTAAATAAGATTATAACTATAACACGGCAGTGAAATTATTTATCAAATCATTTTGTCAATCATGGCATTCATCCCCTTTATTCTTCCACCCAAATCATTTCGCTGTTTTCCTTTAAAAGGGTTTTAAAAAAAAATCATTAACCACAAGTCACTGTGTGCGTATCTACTTTTATTTAACTTTAAAAACAAAATAAATAAAGTCTTTATCTACCTCCAAAAACTCAATGAATAAGACAGCATTCCATTGTTCTTATTCTATATTTTATTTCATGCTCATAATACCAGTTCAACTTTTTAAAACACAACTAAAATGCAATCAAAGAATTTTCTGAACACATTTTTCATTTTACAACTAACATTTGTTACTCACCTTTTAACTTGCCCTATTCTAAAACAAACAAAAACTAAAATAAAATCACAATACGTCCCATATCAAACATGGTCTTAGTTACCTTCCATTGCAGTTGGGACCATAAACGAACTATTTCCCTGTTGACAAAAGATAATCAAACAACGGAATAACCTAGACTATCAACACACGAGGCAATAACTCTGAATGCAAATTGCAGATTCAAAATCCGTAGTGCACTAATAGACAAAATTCGAAACAGTTAATCCTACATCACAAACTAACAAGGAAACAAAAATTAGTTCCAGCCAGAAAAATACATATGCGATGAGCATGGCATATCCCACAATAAATCAGTAACAATAAGAAAACCTTAAATAATAAACAACAATACGAGTAACAACTAATAGAAGCAACAACAATAACAATCTACAGTTCAATCCCATATGCAAAAACAAAAATATACTGTACAGGATACATTTGTTGCATAAACCCCTGCCAACAAAAAGTTATCTGGTTCGAGGATCCAACTTTCTCAAACCACCAGCCTAAACAGGCTCCAACAACCATCAATCAAGAACTGCTACCTCTTGGTCGACCCTCCAATAGTTTGCATCATTGAACTCCTTCATTCCAGCCCCACCTTCATCGGAATTCTCCTTTTCAGGCACCTTTGGGATAATGTTCTTCTTTAAAGGCCCAGCTTCCCCAACTATTCCCTCCTTCAGAGCCTGTTCCATTGCTTTCTCAGTACCCTCCAATTCTACACCCACAAATTCCACATCCTCTTCAAACAATGAGGGGACTGCAATAGATTTTTGACTCCCATCACTGCTCACTGATCCACCATTAGATTCCATGGATCTTGAGGAGCCATTTGGAAGTATGGATTCTGCACTTGATGGTGAAACAGCAGCATCAGAAGCCACCGCCTCACTCTGACTGGCAGGATTAACATCAGAAGTATCATGATCGATAAATGGATTCAGACCTGACCCACCGACTTGCGAATCTGATGATCCTTCCCATCCCTCCCAATCTGGTAAAGGCCTGGCTGCAAATAAGTCTACATTGTTGGGGGTGTCAAATCTGAAGAAGCCCATATCATGAGAAGCATTTGCCTTGTCATTTTGATTCAAGGTTCCACTGCCACTCCCAGAAAATGTGTTTGAATAGGTTGTGTTTGAAGTGGCCGTGCCATTCACAGAACCTTTGCTTTCAGTCAACTCATCATCTTCTCCAACCACCACTTCATCATCACTGCTGCTGTTACCACTGTTAGCAGTTCCATTTAAGTGTATCTCATCCATCATCTCTGAGGGTGATGTGCTCACAGGTGCATTACCAATTTTGTCATCTTGGAAGGCAAACCAGTTTGAATTTGTAAACAGACTGCTGCCATAAGAAAGCATTAAAAATTTTATCACTGGCTCCACAACACGACTCATTAAACAGAAAAAGTAAACATCCCCAGCACATTAAGCTAGACCATTTTGAGTTGCTACTTTTGAAATGCAATTTTTTACATCCAAGCAAAGACCATCAATCAAAAACTCTTGGCAGACCTATAAAATGAAAACTTCCATTATAAGAATTGGTTAAAGTATCCAATTTTCTTAAGTTGATTAATTTAACAACATGGCTCCATATCACTTCTAAATAATTCAACATGGCTTGTAGCCAGAGTTAGATAACCAGTAGACACCATTAAGCCTTGACTTTGTTTCGGCACCAAAGACCATGCATTCCTATATGTTTCAGGTTCAATTTGAAAAACACAGCCTTGATGTTTTCTGATTTCCCACAAGCTAGAGGGAAAAAGAATGGAGCATGTGTACCATGCTGTACCCAAATAGTGAAAACAGAACACATGACCTAAGTCTGTGCAGGCCAAGGTAACAATGGAACCTACAATTCAAGGAACTTCTTGTCTTAATGCAAACGTCCACAAAAGAACTTCATATGTTAAGGTCAAAATTAGACCCACAAGAAGTTAACCACCTCTTTATAGCATTTTTTGGAAGGGTCTTGATGTTCAAACATTGAGACTAGCAATTAACAAATAAATGAATCTATTTACACCTTGGATTTCTTTATAACAGAATCAAATTATTGCATGCTAATGAAAATAAGAAATTTTGGGTGTCCAAACTATTTACTCATCTTATGAGTAAAAACTTGGGACACCAAATCAAACATTTATATCCATAATGTCGATATAAACCATAACAGTGTCTTGAAACTTACCTTCCTTGGTCATCACCAAGCCGCAGGGATGATATTACAACTTCAGCAGATTCATCATCGAAGTATACATCCTGAACACCATGAAGCAATTTAATATTAGATTTCATATCATGAGATAATTTAAAAAGGTTCCTGTTTATCTATAATTTTCTAATCAACTCACACCTTACTCGTCCTAGTCTAACTATAATATACCAAGAAACTTCCTTATCTTCAACTGCAATGAACTAAAACATAATAACTATTACCTCATCATCACGATCAAGGGCTCCGTGGTCCTACAAAAAGGATGAAAGAATCACAACTCAGCATTTACAGTTAAAAGAAGGCATGGGAGCTTAAAATTATGAGTGGATCCATGTATACCTCTTCAGTATCCTCGTTCCCATATATTTTGTATCTAAAAGCCTGATTTATGTTATTTGCAAGAGCTGCAACATCATAATCTCTGCCATGAAGATCATCATCATCACTATCTCTTGTCCTATCTTGCAATGCTGTTGGGCGCCTGCAGACGACAAAAATTAGAAGACCCGTTTACTATAGTAATTACAATATGAAATTTAGCAAAACCAGCTTCAGGTTTCAGAGTCTCCCAGAGCAGTGATGTGCGATTGCAGAAGCAGGATTAAGAATTTCAAGTAATGAAAACATTCCCTACTTATGTGCAATGCATAGCAAATATGAAGCAAGAAATACCCGCACGCCCATTGGTAGACATTTTCAACTGTATTACGCTCATGCAAGACATTTGCTTGCCACTCATTCCACTCGCTGTTTTCCTATAGTGAACAAATCAATCAAGTAGCATAAGAATTCGTATTAGATACATTATAAGAAAACAAAGCTATTAGAAACAATTAATAATTTCAACTGTCCATTTTATGAAGAGACAATATTGCCAGGAGCCAAGGTACAGGCTACAAAAGTAGTTTGTCATCCTCATGCAAACTCATCAAAGCATAAGACAAATTCTATTTGAAGTTAGAATTAACTTATAGTAACTTTTTAGCAATATTGTAATAGGAAGAATGGATTGAAGCATTTATTCAGGTGAAAAATGCTAAATTTGAGTCATTTGATCAATTACCATACAATTGATCCTGTTACCAACCTGAAGACATGCTTGAATGCGGCTATTGCTGCTACCTGATTGAACAAGCTTATTAGAAAAACTTGTAATGTGTCCAAGGTTTCCTACCCGTGGTGCTTGCTTTCCAGAAGCAAGTAAAGTTGGCTGAAATACCAGGGAAAGTTCCCAAATTATCACAATTTGATATCAGTCAACGGAAAAAAGGACATAGATAATTATCAATGCCATTACATGCTACTTCAGAAACATATGCTGCATGAATAACATTTTATATCCCTGGTTCAACAAAGAAAATCAGATATATATAAAATGGCTAGAGACAGTCACTCCTACATTATTATTTCTTCCATCTTCGTCTCAAACATTTAGTCTGAAGCATGTAAATACACAAATATGTAATTCACATCAATAATCATGCTCCACTGGTATGAAAATTCTGCAAGAAATAACTTATAATGTATGCAAATTCATCTGACTGGTCAAGATATCTATCTACCTTATCAGAATCACCAGAGAGAATGGAGTTTTTATCAGCTTGTAGAATCTTTCCAATCAAATCACATTCTCGAAGAAGGTGATCCACCATGGCATCACTCTTGCTTTCCAGACAAGAAAATATAATACTCTCCACATGGTGATGCAATGCATTATTGTATGGGTACCTGCATTAATATCAACAGCACCAGTAGTATATGTTCTAATCAAACAAACAGAACAAAAGTTCATCTCTCCAAGTACAAGATCAAGTTTCTTCTACACTACAACTTGAACTACTTGCTTCCATGATCGAAATCACCAAAAAAAGTAAAAATCACTAAATAAAATAAAAGCTTACTCAAAGAAGAGATCAAGAATTCTTTGAATGGTTCCTGAGCTGACCAACTCCTTCTCTGCAGCTTCATTGCCAGTTCTCATTAGCACGGCAACGAACTCCACAATCTGAAATTCTCAATGAAGGAATTTGAAGTTAAAATAATTTGGAGATTTATGAGATAAAAATAATGTTTCAGGTCAAAATACATTTCAACTTGGGAACTTGCACTTTTTGCCAACAACAAACAAGTGCAGGAGCATCCTTGTTCAAATTGACAGTTTTTTAGAATAACATCCAAATCTATAGTCTATCCCTTCCAAAATTCTGTAAAGAAGAGATTAGTTTCTACATGTCTTGACGTATGCCAAATGGACAAAAGGCAACCTTTAGGCGATGCTTCCCTAGAGGCGGTCTCAGTTCTCCATATGTCGTTGGCAAAAATTTCTCATCAGATGACACATTTAGAAGCATAAGCAAGTCGCCTGCAACACAAGACAAAAAATCTTTAATATCACGGATATCCAAGGAATTTTAGACATATATTAGAAATACAAACAGGTCCTTTGTAAACTTTTGTTGGATTTTGTTACACAACTAAAACACCAGAGGTATAAAGAAGTTTTCATTTGAAGAAATAGAAGGCACCTTCTTATATGACACCATAATGTATACACCCATATCTATAAAATTCAGCAAAGCAAGGAAATGTCACTCATGTACTGGACGCACCACCTATCCAAATTCTCAATAAAGTATATGTCCATATACAAGTTATTGAAGAACTGAAAGGCAAACAGAATTTAGATGCAGCATCTCCAGCTATCAAGTATGACACTGATAAATGGTGACACAATTTTGTATACAAAATGATCATTCAAAAATACCATCAAGACATCAACTGATACCATTTAAGTACATAACAATAATTTTAACATAAACAGAATTCTCATAGCTTGTGATTTACTCACAAAGTTTAGGCAACATTGCACAAATCGTCTCTGGATTTACAGGGATTGGAGCCTCATAAATATGTTGACCCCGAAACGAATGCATAAAAGGAGAAGAAATTGCTGATCTTTTTGGATCCAACAAAGCAATGCACACAGAAAGTGAGTGGACAAGGCTAGATTTCGAATGTGAATCCTCCAATGCATGACTAAATATCCTTGCAACAAAACTGCATAGGAAAACAAATAGCAAAACTACTTACAAAGACAGATGAAACAAAGTAAAAGATATAGCGATTTGATTCAATGACAAAGCAGTAAATATTGATGAGGAAATTAAAATCTAGCATACCTTGGACTAGAGAGTTTAGTGGCCAAGGCTGATGGGGTGTTTCGAGTTATTGCACACAGAGTTTCTGATGCATTGGGATGAACTTCTGGTGGGCTCTGAAGCATGGGAAAATTTGTTAGTTCACCACAAATATGTAAGCATAATTATTACAATTTTAATTTCAATGAAAATTTATCTCGCACTAATCATTTCAAATTCTTTGATCATTTAACTATTTGTTACTAATTCCCATAAGGAAACCTAGTTCTGGAAAAATCATTCCCTGACTGTTTGTTCAGATAATGTTTTAGCCCTTCTTTGGAAAGTAAAGGAAAAAAAAGGTACAAGAAAGTGTACTACCACTAAATTGTGAAGTATAACATAATGAAAAAGGCTAGTCACCCCATACACATGTGGAGATATGACAACAATTAAACAGATCAATTCCTGATAAAAGTTAATCAAAGGGAGCTAACTGAGCTTTCATTCAAACCCATTAATCAGTGCAAGGAAGACAAAGTCAAAGATGGTTTCCAAAATTCTGGCAGTTTTGATCTTTTACAACATTTACCCATGCAGTAACATTTGTTTTAAATGGGGAAAAGGTAACCTTGCCTTTTTGAAAGAAAGATAAAATATTTTCCTAACAAACTCAAGGGCATCTGCTAACCAGATTTCTGGCAGCTACAATGGCACATAAAATTATTAGCTGCTAAATAAGACAGTGGGAGTTACTGCCTTAACTATATAATCTACATAATAAAGCCACATTGATAACAACTGGATATTCTAAAATCTTTTGACAGTAGAATAGTACAAATTTCACTTACAGATGGACTCAATTTGTCCACAATCATTTCAAGCAAATTGCTGTCAGCTAGCCACTGCATCACATCCATAAAATTGGGATATACATGATCATCAGCACCTACCAACCGAACCAAGACCTGCAGAAGTTATTCACAAATTGAATCTCAACTGCACATACTATGCAACGAAACATTTTAAATACAGAAACCACTGTTGAACTCAAAACTTTAAAAGCCAAAAATGAAATCTCAACAGCCCACCTCCATGATGGACGTGATCCCAATTAAATCAACCAACTGGCGAAAAACATCTGGATGGACCTGTTAAAAATCAAATGGCTTTAAGTCAAAACAGATTTGCAGTACATATGAGAGCAAAAGATCAATGTATTGACAACAATCCACAATGAATAGAGACTGGACAAAACATGATACTTATGTAACAAAAAGAAAATGGCACTAGCCATATCTTATGGTCTTACCTCAGACTCAATCCAAAGGCGGAGAAGAGACCTCAATGAAATAGATAATTCAGAGCTTGGGAAAGTGTTAGCACTCATCATAATCATAAATAAGGAATGTGATTTTCTAAAACTCTTTTGCCTTAAATATTTAAATCAGAGCACTTCAATTGTCATTCATTTTGGTTAATAAATTTCAAAATAAGACACTTCAGAAAAATAAGCAAAGAACAAGGTTATGACCACACAGTGGCAAGTGAAGTCAAAGGTGCCTGATTAACAAGTACATTTTTTCACACATAAAATGTTGTCAATGATAATACTGCACTAAAGAATGACAATTGTGAAAGCATGGTCAATGCTCATAAATAAAGGCTTGAACTAGAGCATTAAGCCTAGTGCCGACTTAATATTGGACTAAGAGAAAAACATGGCACAATTCAGAGCAACAGATCAAACAACAGAACTTTCAATAACCACCATCATCAGAAACCTGTTAAAAGATCACAGAATAAAAGAACTTGTTCCATCTTTATCACAAAGAAAACAAAAGAAGCCATAACAACAAATTCAGCATAAAGGTAATCAGATATCATTACTTACTTGAACATAGTTCATCAGTGGTACTGTCTTCCGCAACATAAGGCACATGATAACCTAAAATACCACACCAAATAGCATTTATCATGAAAAATAAGAGTTAAAAAAAAACCCAAGCATAAGTTAAAAAAGAAATTGGCCATGAAACATTAAATAATCCCAAATTAAAGAACTACCTTGCTGAAATAACCAGCCAACAAGGCACTATGAGGACGTTTTGGTTCCAAGAAGGAGAAAAGTAAGTTCATCAGCTGCAATAGTGAGAAAACATGAGTAAAATCATAGCCATGAGCCGATGCCACAACAACTTAAGCAAACCCAGCAACAAATGAGCCAATACAGAGAAAGCAAGCCATACCTCCTCTTCCTCCACCAATGTCTTGAGAATATCACCAATTTCGCATGTAAATATCTCACAGGCAATGAAGGGAAATCTAAGCATCATGAAAGAAATTGCCTCAAAATACAAAACAAGATAAACATCATGGAGGTCAGTTTCCCTCAGGTCAGAGTAACAAACTTGAATGCTCGTTTGCTGTCAGCATCCTCTGGAGCTTCTTCAACTATATACCGCAACAACTGCTCCACTTGGCCTCTATCTTGTAAACTGCATGTAGCAATAAATAATGTTCATCATCATCAAGATCTGCTTCTACATTAAATGGTCTAAAATGAGTAAAGTTCATATTAGTAAATCAACTTCTAGTAAATTGTGTAATACACTAAGCAAACCACTATAAAGGATATGGAACATTAGTGCACGATGAAAAGCCAAGGTCAGCATGAACATAGAAAAGAAATTACAAATTGATAAGACGACTGTTCAAAGCTTTGCATTCATGGATTATCTCTTCCTCATCCAGCAGCTCCTCCAATGTATAATTTTCCTTGTCTAACACCGATTCCACCTTAAGAACAAAGAAAAAGGTTCAGTGACATGAAAACAACAAAGTCAAATGCTCGCAAAAAATTAAGAACCGCCAATTTTTATCTGCAAACAGTGATAAGCATCTGAATAAACCTATGATCACTTATAATATTGCTAGCAATCTCTTAGAACAGCGTGATTGACAGATAATTTCAAACAAATGCATAACGAAAAGTGCATGAGCCAATTTTTCAATACTAAATCCCATCTTTTAGTGAGATAACGAGCTAGTATGTAATGCCAGCGTTACAAAGCAAATCAAGTCCAGGCGATGTGCAGTCTACAAGAAAATTTAATCAATATCAATTAGTAATAAGCTACTATACTAAACATCGATCAGTCCAAAGCAAATACTAGTGAACGTTATCAACGTGCCAAAACGACAATTCATTGCTCAATAAATGATAACAACAATATTAATTGTCAATTAAGAAACAACAATCTCGGTGGTTAAACACGTGTAAATTTAAACAGATGAAACTAGTTTGCCATAAAAAATTAAAAAACAAAATAGAAAAAGCACCCTAATTAGCACATTCACAAGCCTAAATATACCAAAAACCAGCGACAGGTGAAGTGAAATTAGGCACAAATTGACTTACAGGAGAAGAAGCGGAGAGAGCCGGGAGCTTCCAAAACATGACGACGAAAGACAAGCATACAAGAGATTCAACAGAGGTGGAAGCAAGAGCAGCGCAGATCTGTGAGCGCTGAGAGTGCGAGGAAATCTAGGTATTTGAAAAGAACAGAGAGAAAAGCGGGATTCCAGGGAAGAATAACAATAGATTGGTAGTGCTGCGAAACCCTAATTTTAGTAGACTGCGAGATCGAAACAGTGAAGATCGAGACGAGAAAGGAGGGAGAGTCCCAAAAATTCGTAGCAGCTGCGAGCGAAGAAGTTAAAAAAAAACCCAAAAAAAAACTGAGGCTATTTGTCTATTGCTGTGCTGATGGAGAGGGGGAAAAGTACAAATGTGGGACTCTGGATTTCACAATAACAATGTTTAATTTTTTTTATGTTATGTATGTCATGTTGATGTATACACTATGTATGTATGCGTACCCTGTACAGTGAAGTGAATGCTGGTGGAGACGTGTTTTAAAGTGCACCACAACTAGGAAAGACACACTTGGAAAGTTTTACGGTAAAATTTTACTCTTATATTTTATGTCTAAAAATTCCAATCATTCGATAACCAAACATATCACAATGACATGCAATGTGCTTAAGGTCCAAGCCACATTAATACCACTATATATATATATATATATATATATATATATAGCTTAAGGTCCAAGCCACATTAATACACTATATGTATATATATATATAAACATGAGAATATCAAGTGACTACCAAAATCAACAAAATGTCACAAAATTTAAATCATCAACTGTGATCATGCTTTCGCCATGACCCTGCGTTCTACGAGATTACGGCGCCGTTGAGGTGGGCCCCAACTGCAAAATTATTTAAAAGTATTTACTATTTATTGAAATTAGGTTTGGGGGAAACGGATTGTGACGTACCGATGTATTGACTGGTTCTTAAATCAGTCAAACATTTTGGCGATTAGATTGAAGCTATCGGTCAACTTATCATACACGTGTTCATTGATCCAGCCAATGACGTTTCAAACACGATGAAATTCCTATCAGCCTAATGTAACCAACTCGTCTTCGCCGCGCGTATCCAACATCCGCACGTGCGAGTATATAATCCCGAAAGTACCCCACTCATTTAATCACGTGAGGTTACCTCCCGGCACAAAGTTGTACATTTATTGTCAGGTGTTTTCTTCTAAAATAAAAGGAGGTGAATCTCCAAGCCCCGTCCGCTTAACTGGCTTAGTTGTTGCTGTTGACTGGTGCATTGGACAGCAGAGTTGATAGAAACAAATATGAGCCGAGAAAGTTACATGTTAAAAAAGGTAAAAGCTAGCAATTAATAGAAAGTGAACTACAATAGGAAGATAAAGCTATCCCCTTATTGGTTGTAACATCATTTTATCCGCAAATATTACTCCAGCTTCTCCATTATCTTCACCTTTTATTTATTATTTATTTTATTATCAATATTTTCAATAAAAATTTACTTAAAAGTTTGAATCATTTCTAATTATACATCAATTAGAAATCTCAGCATTAACTAAGAAATTTGTTATAATTAATTAGATTTTCTAGTCCCAAATAGAAGGGAAAAACCCTTGACTCTACAACTTTTTTATTTATTATTGTAAGAAACATTAGGTTGGTTTGTACCATGTCAAAATCTTAAGTATGTGTATTGAAATTGAAAGTGTAATATGTTAAAAGTACAAGACAATGAGCAAGAGGACAAAATCATGATGACGAAAATTCGGTAATCAACCTGGGCCCAATTATAACTTGAGCATATGGTTTTACTTCAGTGCCTACCTGGCACTCAAGCGGGCAATTCTTAGAAATTTTGTGCTCATTTCATGCCAACTTAATGTTGAAATATTTAAAAATTTTAGTGTGAACCTAGTGCCTACTTGACGCTCAGTCCCAAAATTAGTTGAGAAGCTCGCCAACCTGGTGGCGCTTGAGCAAATTTGAAGAACTTAAATAAGGTTGTGGTCTTTAATCTAATTAGAACAACAAGTTTTTGATATCTTTGTTTAGAATCTCTCTAAACTTTCTTCTCTATATTGATCTCATGGAAAATATAAATATTGTCATTATTCATAAAATTAATTTACATATTTTTCTTTAAAGTACTGATGGTTGAAGTTCTAGCCTTTTGAACGAATCATTCATTGATTCCAAGTTTAGAAACAGTCAAAATTTTAAATAATAAAATTATTTAAAGTGGATTAGTTCTGAAAAGCAGCCAAAATTTTAAAAAATAACAATTACTTAAAGTATGTTGTTTGAGTGAGTAATTACAAGAGTTCTTACGATAGAATTGTTAGATTACAAGTCTTACTTAAAATAATAAATTTTTAGTAGTCTCTATATTTAATTTTAGAGATTTTTTTAGCCTTTGAAGATTTTTTTAAAAACATTTTTTTGTTAGTAAATTACTATTTGTTATTGTATTGTTTTATTATTTGTGATTTGTTATTATATGTCGGTAGGTATTGTAGGTTTCTTTGCTACTAATCTTTTATTGATGAATTAATTTGAGTTTTCTTTTGTTACTTACAAATAGGGATGGCAAGAATTCTTGTGGTGACAAGGATTGGGATGATTTCGCCCCGAATTTAAAAAGAGGATAGGGATGAAGATAAGAACAATCCCCGATCCCTGTCCCACTTTCTTTATTTTATATTATTAAAAAGTAAAACTAGTCTTATTAACTAAAATTGTTATCAAAATAAAAATATAATATTTAGTTGATATTAAAATAAATGATTACAAATTATAATTATTGAGCTAAACAAGAAAAAAATAACTCACAAGATTTTATTTCTTATTTTTGAAATGAAATATTTTTTAAAGAAAATAATAAGAAGATTTAATATTTGTTTTCTATAGAAATTGAAACAAAATTTAATAAAATTCTAAAATTTTATTTAAATTTAATTTAATAGAAATTAACACCTAGAAAAGATCATTAAGAAACTTCAACATTAAGGAATATATAACCCACTATGACCATATGAATTGTGACTAACTATAACCGAGTGATGTATATGTGCCAGTGTCACGTTCGGTATGTTTGTGACTTTCATTGAATGCGTTGAAATAGCCCGCGGGCTTAAGGAGTTATAAGATAGATCCAATTCTAGAAATGACCAAGCAACTTACGGAGACATGGAGGATACTACATACAAACTTGGCCCGATGAAGGATGGAGACACTATGTCTAGAAGGTCTTGGATGCACGAATTGTTATTGGCTTGATTTGTTATAGTTACGGCGTATCTCTAAAATTATGGGCATTACGAGAGGGTCTCATTGTCAATGAAAGAAGTCGTAATTGTCTAGAATACACTTAACGTCTTGTTATAGACCGTTAGATGAGACAGACTTATATTGATATTGGTCATTCGTTGTACATAATCACAACTATAAATAACTAGGTTTCTAGGGTCAAAATTATTATTCAATAAGATTTATTATATTATCTTGACTATCGATTTTCGTCCCTTCAGAATAATAATGCCTTAAGAACTGTCATTGAAATTTAAATAATTGTTAATTTTTCGTGTATCATTATTACAGTACAAATACGAAAGTCTGCGGTTGATTTAAGTGGGAACATAACCGACAATTGAGTATTAAGTCGCGATTCTCGTGTGGTTTTTTTTTCTAAAGGAGAAGCAGCTAGAAAGACTACGCCAAATCATCAAACAGAGCCTCAAACGACAACAAATGTGGCAAGAAACAGTGGGACTTTGGTCGTAATCGTGGTGCGGGAGAGCAAAATAATAAGACAGCACAACAGGTAGAGGTCGTGAGAGTGGGGTCAGTCGGCCTTCGCCTTAAGAACTGTCTTTGAAATTATTTATATTTTGAATAACATACTTCAAAATTATTTATTAACCTAAATAAGTTAAATAATTGTAAGGCTGTTCCCTTGAAATGATTGTTACATTTATAGACTTTATCTGTAGCCTTTCTTAATAAATTGTTTGGCATGAAGCACACATAACTATTTCTTTTTGTGGATTTTGTTTTTATAAATTTGCTTTTCTCATAAAATTTTAAATAATATAAAATTTTATTATTACGTTATAAATATTTTTTTTTGATCTAATAATATAAAATATAGTAATTATAATATGAGATCTAAAATTTATAATATGTCAAATATTACAAATTCTAGGATTAGTAATTGGTTTAGTTGGTAATTTTTTTAAGACATAAAAAAGGTTTAACATTTAAATTTCATTCAAATTAATTTTTTTTATTTATAATATTAAAAATATTAAATTTATAATATAAAAATTAATAAATATTTAATATTTAAATTTATTTTAATTAAATCTATTAAATTTGTCAAATTCACCATTCAATTTATTTGCTTCAATCAATACAAATTTACATAATAAAAAAAATATTTTTTTTATTTCAAAAAAATTATACTACTGCATAATTATATATATACTAATAAGATAATATTAATTTATTACATTTATAGTCAATTAAATTAAAAATATATCTGATTAGTCAATTAAACTAATCAGATAATATTAATATATTATGCATAATAATTTTTTAAAAAATTAGACGTTCCATTAAGCAATGTAAATACCAAATATACCCTTGAAAACTTAAACCCATGTCATAGCACTACGGCCAATGGCGTCGCCAGTCGACCGTTCAGCAATTCAGGTTTGTGGACTTTTCCCTTTCGCTTTCTTTCTCTTCTTTCGTGTTTTTGACCCTCTCGAAAATTCCATTAAGACGCAAACCAACAAAAGTTCAATCCGCAGTTTTAACAGCGGCTACGATTCATTTGCACTTTTCATGGCTGCTTCTTTATAATTGAGGTCAGATGTATTGAATTTTTACTTTTATTCGTTGGTTAGATCTTTACTACTGTTTAATTCTAATCGTGAAATTCTCATCCACGTTGCTTAGATTGTGAATTTGATTTCAATGACCGTTAAAGTTTCTCGGTTTTCTCTTGTTTTATTTATTTATTTATTTTAATCTTTTAGTTCTCACATCAACCAAACAGAGTTTGAGTACTGAATCGTGAAGTAGCGGATACATTTAGATTTATGTAAGTACCGCAGAAAAACATCAATAATTGATGATTTGATAGAAATTCCAAACATGACCATTAGATTTAGATTGAAGTTTGCGGTGATGTTTTACTCTACTTTGTGCAATTTTGGTATTAATCCGAATACAGGGATAAATGATATTTGTAAGAGAGAGTTACAGATTGAAGTTTGTTTTGGAGTTCCATTGGCTGATTTATGTTCTTTTAATCTGATATAGTGATAACACGTTGATATTGGATAATTTGATACACAAATCATAGACCTCAGAGAAAACAGAGATTGAGGGACAGGGAGCTATGAATTGAAGCTTGCAGCGATCAAGAGATGAATGTGAGCCATGCGTCGGTTCATCCAGTGGAAGATCCTCCTACCACGGAAGGTGGGAATGCTCCAAGAGTGAGGATGAAGGACATACAGGGCATGCCTGGGACGCCCGGTGGGCTCACTTTGCGCACCTGTCAATTGATCTTTGCAGTTGCTGCACTTTGCGTGATGGCAACCACTAGTGACTTTCCTTCAGTCACTGCTTTCTGGTAACATACTTTTTCAGTTCTATAAAGTTCACATAATTATATTGTTGATCAATGGAATCTAGCATGTACATTTTTTCAAGTGAGTGAGGGGTTGGAAGCTAGTTTTAGAAATCCATAATTCATTTTATAGATTCTATATTCTGGATTAGAAGTACTGAACAACCATGAATTATTAAGTTGCAAATAAGTAACCAGAATTTAATTTGGAAATGATGTTTATGAAAGATGGTTAGCAAGTGCTGAAACTGCTGGGCATAGGCATTGGACTGCTTTATTCTGATGGTGTGGACAGGATGTCAGAGTTGAAAATTCTGGCAATTGGTGAAGTGATATAATTCACTGTTGCTTTTTGGTGGGTACAAGCATTGCGTTCTTCTTTCTTAGCAGTTTGGAGGATTTGCTGGGGTTACATAATTTATAGCACTAGTCAATTTTTGTCTACAGGTAGAGCTGATATTTAATATTTCATGTCTTCAGTCATGTTTATATTAGTTTGCAGTACTCTATGACAAGAGTTTGTTCATATAAGGTAAATTCAATTCTGCATATGATTACCTACTTTCAGTAAAACCATATGAATTTTATGAAATTTAAGGCTTCATAGATGTGGAATTTGCTATTAAGTGTATAAGACTTGGCTGCCTCCTCTTTTTTTCTAGACATGAGGTTAGCTTCCTTTTCTTTCGAACACAGGAGTTTAAGTTTTCATTATTTGTCAAGCCAATTCTTTTGGCCGTGAATATCATAAATTTAGGCTAAGCTGTGTAGCTCAAATGTATGGTATATATTGGTTGTCTTTTTTAAAATACATTCAAGGATGTTTGGATTGGAATGGTGGTAAAACATTAGGTTCTTAGAATTCTTTAGGTTGGCTCTGAATGCTCTTGTCATTCCAAAAATGGGATGTGTAGGGTAGGGAGGGGTCAAGATGCTAGAGCAATTGAGAAAGACATTGAGAGGGGTGTTACAAAGGTACATGAAGTCTTCAATTAAGCTGATGTTTATTATTGACTGATCCTTGTGTCTTGATTTAAGTAGCTGATTCGGGTTGTGATATCTCATGCACCATGTCTGCTTTATTCCAAGTCTTTGTTTTGTATTGCTGAATGCACTATACTCCATCCTTACATGGGAGCATAATAAGGTGCTAGCAAGTCATGTTAATGTTGATCATTATGGTGCCATTAGTGGCAATAACATAAAGTTGTGGAAATTTTTTTATCATTGACCACCTCACCAGGTGTATTTGGTTAGTTATCAGGTACAATCATGGTTTGTGCTATGTATTTGGCCAACCATTAATTCCACATTGTAGCCATGTTTGCATGAAGCTGGCTGTGCTTTATATGGTCTTTGTGGCTAAATTATGATGCTAGGTTGGAGCTGGTTTTTGCCTTCCTTTTGTTTATGCTTTGGATTATGGCATATTGCCTTATTTGTGGAATTGAATTTTATGGTGTGTTTATTAATCCGTAATTGAAATGGGTGAGAATCAGAATCAGTTGGAATTGGAATGAGTTAGAATCGGCATGACGAATGAGAATTAGAATAAATTATTGATTTAATTATAGGAATTGGAATCGGAATGGAAAATTTTACTTTAAATTATTAAAATATCTTTAATTAATTTTTATCTCTATTATTATTGTTATATTATAATAATTGGAATTAATATTATTATTAATTAAAAATTATTTTTATTAGTATTTTATTATAATAATAATTATGAAAATATTAATAAAAATAATACTAATTTTATATTTTTGTAAAGTTCAAATAATTTTATTAAAAAGAAAAAAATTAGGGATAAAATAGATAATTAATTATTTTTATTTTTTATATTTTTTTCAAAAAAATAGAGATAAAATAGATAATTTATTATTTGAATAAAAGTAAAATGGACAATCTTAGGAATGAGAATCCCACCCTCCTTTTAGGAATCAAATTTCCATTCCTAGTGTGTGGGTTCCACACAATTGATTTCTATTCTCGTCATTATTTTAACAAGTAAACATTAGATTCATATCTATTCCAAATTCTGGAATCCAATTCCAAAATAATAAACACACCCTTAGTGTAGTGTTTGTGGCAAATAGTAATTCATGCCCATAAAGAAGGCCTCCCACGGCCCTCTGCAGACTTTTGAT
This sequence comes from Xylocarpus granatum, assembly GCA_019650275.1. Taxonomy (NCBI): domain Eukaryota; kingdom Viridiplantae; phylum Streptophyta; class Magnoliopsida; order Sapindales; family Meliaceae; genus Xylocarpus; species Xylocarpus granatum. The sequence continues at coordinate 74,026 of BNST01001726.1, read as the reverse complement.
AATATAATGAAAATCATATACAACAAAGGGTTTCATATCTTTTGAGCCCTTGCAAGGAAGATAAAGCACTAGTTTGTTTGTTGCAGGATATTTCTCAGAAACTGAAGTGCTTGAGAATATGCTGTTTCACATACATTTTTAAGTTGCAAGTAGGATTAGGAAATGGATAATATTAAGTATTGGCTTTTACCTGTGCCCTAAGATTTCAGGAGTAGAAGAATCTGACACCTTATTTTGCACCAGGAGCAAACACAGTTACTCATGCGCTATTAATATGCTTTAACTATTTTGTTAAATCAGAGGGAATACTCAGCTGAGTGCCAAATAAAATGGTTGTAGTTTCTTATGTTTATGCTTTCTTGTTCGTATCATATATTGGAAAACTATCCCATCTTCAACTGCTTTTGCACATAATCATGCTGCTGACTCTGAATAAATTAAACTACTTTTCTGATATTTGCTTCATCAGCTTCCTCATTGCAGCTGCTGGCTTGCAGTGTTTGTGGAGCCTTTCGCTGGCCATCACAGACATTTATGCCCTTTTGGTGATGCGATCCTTGCAGAATAATAGAATTCTCAGTTTGTTCACTATTGGTGATGGGGTAAGATAACATTTACAGCATTTATATCTGAACTAAGTTGTTGCAGCACATATCAACACCAACATTTTTCTGATATCTTAGTTGGTTTGGTTAATTCCTTGAAAAATTGTTTCTTTCCATTGGTGGTTGTCTCAACATTGTGCTATTTTAACAAAAGTAACATGCAATTAGCATTTGCTGTGCTCTATGGGACCATTGCCGAGTTAAATAGGGCTGTGGCACCTAAGTAGTGGTGACATTTTGAACTGCTTGGTGAAGTCAGTGACTCTTTTGTCTGCTCTCAATTTCCAAATTGTGGTGTTTAGAGCAAAAGCTATAGTTTTCTGCCCACCTGTTTGACTCTCAATAACAGTATTTTGCAATAAATACTGAATTGAATGTTGCTCTAACATATGCCTGGAGTTTAAAAGGCACGATGTGGCCAAGTCCTAATCAAGTTGGACTTTTTAGAAATCCTGCAACATTCACCTTCACCACACAACCCCCGCCCCCCCTTCTTTTTGTTCTTTTATCTTTTCTAGTGATTTAGAAAAAGGGCTCTCATTTCCTTTTCCTTATACCTACAGTCTTGTTTTTAGGGTGTGTTTCTGGCACAGACTTTTCATTTTTTTCAGAGATGACCTGATATAAACTTTGCATATTCAGTTGGACCTTTTTTTAACTATTAATGAAATGGTAGAAATTTATAATACATTTGAACAGAATACCTTTGCATGAACTTGTGGCTGCTCATCATGCTCATATATGCAGTTATGTATGAAAAGTTAGGAGCTAAAATAAAAGTTGATCCTTGGAAACACATAAATGACCTGGATGTTTTTCTCCCCAGCCACCCCACCCTCCTCTCCTCTCTTGCATATTCCTTTTCCCATCCTGCACTTAACACTTGCTAAAGACATAAATTGTGATTTGTGAGTTTTTTCATTCAGTAAAATGTCTAAATGAATATTTGTTATTTTCTTTCCAGATAACGTCCACTCTTACATTTGCTGCGGCATGCGCTTCTGCTGGTATAACAGTTCTTATTGACAATGATCTTCAAAATTGTTCGCAGAATCACTGCATACAGTTTGAAACTGCTACTGCCATGGCATTCATTAGCTGGTTTACTGCTTTACCATCTTTCCTGTTAAATTTTTGGTCATTGGCATCTCGATGAGAAGGAATGGCATGTCAAAATCCAGAAATAGGAAGAAACTGCAGGTTTCTCACGCCTTTGGTGTTCTAAGAAGCCCAAAAACTGAAACTCGGTTGTGTTGCTCGTGTATAGCTTTTAAATGGGGCTCCAGAGTGAATATTTGGGGTGATGGCTGTAGATGGATGCTATATCATTTTGAATGGGATACAGAATTTATTGAATTTCTTTAAGTGTTATGCATTCAACATTTTAAAGCTATTTGATTGTTTGTCACGGTTGAATGGGGATGGATTAATTTAATAACTACATTTTCAAACTTATTAAGAATAAGTGAAAAAAAAATTGCGAATAAAATGATCATTGTTCATACAACAAAATCTTATATAGTGATGTTGATATATGTCTTAAATTTAATACTAATTTTTTTGAATATTTAGTAGATATATCTTTTATATATTATAATATTATTAATTTATATATTATTTTATTATTATATATCTGTATATTTAATAAATATAGTAATATTTTTAAAATAATAAGTTTAATTAGTTGAATACTATTCTTAAATATCTTTAATTAAATATTATTGTGAATAGAATTGTGATTGATAATAACATATTATGTATTATAATATGAGATATGAAGTTAATACATAGGTAAAATTTAATGAATTAATGCATTGGACCAATTTACCATAAAAATGTTACATGTGTCGTTAGATGAGTACTATAAATAATTTTTAACGATAACAACATGTTATGTATTATGATATGAGATATCAAGTTAATACATAAGTAAAAATTAGTGAATTAATTTATTGGATTGATTCGCTATAAAAATGTTACTTGAGTTGTTAGATGAGTACTATAAACGATTTTTATAGTGATAATAATGCATTTGATTTTTGGATTTTATATTATTATAATTTACAATAATAAAAATAACAAATTTTGATATTTCTAAACATCATCTATAACAAAATAAAATATAGGATTTATTTTTCTTATATAATGGAAGTGACATTTTTGAAACTTTTGATTGAGTAAGATTATAAAAGTATATGATTATATTTAAATGAATCGATATGTAATATTAATTTTATTTGTTTAAATAAATTTACTTAAAATAATAAATAAATGTATAAATGAACTATACAAGGATGATATATTTCATGGTTCGTATTCAATTAGGATATTTAGGATAAAGAGATTTAATTACACGATAACATGAGTTACGAATAAGGTGTTGTCAAACCACTTACTTAGATGAATTTTTACACACACACACATTCCTAAATTTATTTAGGACTCATTAAGCTATTTAAGTACTAAATTCAACTAAGTTTATAATGTAAAAATTAATCTAAATTTATTAATACATACTGCATTAAATAGATTGAGTTTCAAGTGATTCAATAAGGCGAATCTTTAAGAGCACTTAATTTACATTCCTTTTTTGAAGATAAAGAAGAAAAGGTTAAAGGATTTTAATTTTAACTATGTAATTTATTATGTGTGCTTTCATTTGTGGAAAGAGAAAGAAAAGAAAAGAGGGAAATCTTCACATTATGAGAATTTTGAAGATACCATAGGAAGAGGTCTGTAGATAATTTGAACATAGTTTGTTTTTCTTGTGAGAATTTTAAGCACAAGTTTCACTCGGATAATCCTCAGCTGAATACTATTTCTGATGAATTTAGAATTATTAAAAACAAACTCTTGGATAAAACCCATTAGAAAACATGAGTTTAGAAAAAGACCCTTTTTATTTGAAAAATTTAAAAATTACTGAAAACGAAATAGTAGGACCAGCAATAGGTTTTAGCAAAGATATGAATAAATTAGGATTTGTAGCAGGAATACCTTACAAAACCATAATTAGGCAGAATAACACAATAATCTCTTTATTATTAGAAATTAATAAAAAATTAGTAGCCTTAGAATATAGTCTAGAAAAATTACCAAATAGAAATCAAGACCCTTTATTTGTAAAAACTATAGAAAATATTAATGAGAAATTAGCAAATTTATCTCTAGGACCTAAACCAGTAGTAGGAGGATCTAAAGGTAAAATGTTAGTTTGGAAAAAGTGGGAATAGGATGTCACTTAGAAGAAGTAATACTACAACTAGTATAGATAGACAAGGTAATATCACTAGAAATAATGAAACTCGTAGAAATAGTACAAGTATAGAAAGACCTTATACGTTGATAGATAGAATATTAAGAAGACAGGATAAGGAAGGAAATAATAATTTAAGATTAGAAGAGGTAATAGATTTAGAAAGAAATTTAGATCTGTATAACCAGAATCAATTAAGACTATTAAGCCCTAGAATATTATATAATGTAGGAGTATTAGAATTTAGATCATCATTAATAAAAGTTTCTACAGAACAACAAATTAGTGTAGTAGATGGACAGACTAAAATGATAAATATAGTAAATAAAGAAACAATTAGAAAATTAAAATTAGAAGGAAAAAGATTAGTACACTCTGGATTAATAGTAATAGGAGTAAAAGGATTAACTAGAATAGGAGTAGGAACTAAAGGTATTAATTGTATTATTAGATAATAGTTGGATAAAAAATATGAATAAAGCAGTATTAGGAACAATAGAAGTAGACATGAATAGTAATACAGGATTATTTTATTATTCGCCTAATATATTAAAATCAATAAATGACTTAGAAAAACTAAAAGATAGGAATACAAACAAAAGGATATGAAGACTATGAAGGAGATAATTTAAATATAACTATAGGATATTTAGGAAGAGCTAGTAATAAGTCAGGAAATAAATATAAAGTAGAAACTGAGAATGTAATAAATAGTTTATCTACTAGAGGAATTAGAATGATTAAACCAGAAATAATAGATCCCACTAGGTTAGCAGGATTAGGATGGAATCTTCAAAAGTTTGTAGAAATAAATACTAGTAAAACAGTTTTAACACCAGAGAATAGTTCTATATACATAGATCTAGATGAAAATCAAAGTATAAGATTTGATAATTTTATAGAACAAAGAAATGTAGGAACATCAGAGTTAGATAGTGATGAGGAATCAATAGAAAGAAATATACCTACTATAGGAAGAGAATAAAATGTCTTTAAATACTGATTGTAATAATCATAGAGAAATTATCAATGCTTTACTTAGAATTAATCTAGATAGTAGAATAAACATAGCAGCATTTAGAAATATGTTAATCATAGAAATTGAAAGATTAGAAGAAAGATTAATACAAATAGGTTTGAAATAATATATTTAGGCATAGAATAGAATTAAGAATAACCTTATTAAAGGAATTAGAAAATTGGTTAAGACATAGTCTTGTAGCATCTAGATTATAGAATAATGGAAAGACAAAAGATAAGAATATTATATAGTAAATACCCAGATTATGACTGGACAGTAGATTTTCTAGAAATTCCAGATTTAGATGACTGTAGTTTATACATAGACATGGTATATGGAGATGAGTACCCCAGAATAGGAAATAAGAATAATAAAAAATATGAACCAATAGAAAATATGAAAGATGTAGAACTGATAAATAGAAAAGAAATACCAATAGAGGAAGAAAAAATAGAGAATAAAATACTCAAAGAAGAAAATGTAGATTTATTAGAAATCCTTAGGAATGGTATAAATACAGAAGATTATATATTGCCTTTAGAAGAATTAGATACTCCCAAATATGATAATTACATAGGAGATAGGATATTAGCAAGTACATCTTCAGGAGTAGTAAATAGTCCAGAAATACCTCAAATAGAAATACCACCAACTAGAACTTTTCCAGGAGCTGATAATAAAGCCCGAAAATAGAATATGTATGCCAGAAATAAGAGGTAGAGGATATAGTAGAAAATTTCCTTATGAACAAATAACTTTACCATCAGCTTTAGCAAATAGTGGTAGTATGTTAGTATTAAGTAATCATCACCCCTCAATTATGGGAAGAAGTAATAGCTAAATGGGAATCTAGCACTGTTTTACATTTAAGTACTTTTAATTTCATAGACAATCAAGAAAAGGTAAATTATGTAGAAAATTTACTAGGAGAAGTAGCAAAGTTATACTTTCAATCTTGGAAAAAAGATCATAGTGATTCTTATAGAGTATTAGTAGCTAATGCAGACGTAACAGAAAACATAACTAGTCAAATTAGACAAATGATTCTAGGATATGATCAGTATAGAGGTAATACAGAAATGCAGAATAGAGCATTACAGGACTTAGAAAGATTACATATAGACAATATGACCCAGATAAAAGATTTTAGTAATGAATATCTTAATTTAGCGAGTAAAACAGGTAAAGCCTTTACAGATGGTCAATTGAGTAGTAAATATTTTTTGAAATTACCACCTCCTTTTAATACAATTTTAGCAGAAGAATGGAATAAGAAATATGGTAGTACTTTTCAAATAGCTGTAGCTCCTAGGATTATTTTTACATTTGAATATTTAAAAAATCAATGTGTAGCAAATGAAGTAGCTAGACAAGTTAAAAGTTATAATTATTGTAAAAATGTATACATACTAGGAATATATAAACAAGATAGGAGAAAGAAATATTTTAGAAAAGCTACTAATTATAGAAAAGGTATACCTAGGAAAAACCATGTTAGTAAATTTAAGAGTAAAAAACCTCCCTATTAGGAAATGTAAATGTTTTATTTGTGGCCAATTTGGTCATTATGCTAAAGAATGTAGAAGTAAAAATGGAAATTTAGAAAGAATGACAGTTTATAAGGATTTAGAATTAGAAGATGAATTTGATATTATTAGTATAGATGGTAGTGAAAATAGTAATGATAGTGATGTATTAAGTATATGTGATAATACTGAAGAATTAGACAATCAGATTAATTTTGAGCAACAATTAAATTTACTGTCTTTATAATTAACACCATTGTAGAAATGTAAGTCCATGTAGAAAAGAAAATATGCATTCATGCATGGTGGCATTGTACAAAATTCAATTTTGTTGTGGATACCGACGTAAGTCTGGAGCCCACTAAGTCCACCAACATAACTGTTCATGCATATGTAGAAATGTAGACATTGTAGAAAAATTTTGTAGCACTAACCCAATTCTTTAATTATTATTCTTTGCAGCAATGGCAGGTACTTCACAAAGCCCAAATTCCTTTTTCTTTGGACCCTACACACTGAAAGTGTTCCCCACTGGAACAAATCTCTCTTTTGACTCTAAAGCCCAGTTGAAGCCCAAACAGAAATGTCTTGTTGATAATCTGTGGCATTTTAACCCCAGATTAAAACCTGACATTATGCATGCTCTATGCTGTTACTTTGATCTAAAAAACCAAGAAGAGCAATATTTGAAAGCTTCTGCAAGCTCTTCTCCTTTTTCCCAAAAAGTTTCCACTCTTAAAGAAAAAATAGAATTTTTACAACAGCAATTGAGTGAGAAAAATGAAAAAATCAGTGAGCTAGAGCAAGAAATAGAAGAGATGAAAAAAGGGCTCAATGAGAGAAAAAATATAGAGAGAAAAATGAAAAAAGAAATTGAGATTTGGCAACAAGATAATACAGAAAGGTTTTCAAAGAAAAAATTTCTAGAACCTATTTTCAACACCCCTGCTGAAAAGAAGGTTCTTAGTTGGGTTCTGAAAGAAAAAAGAGAAGAATTAGTGAGAGCCCAAGACTTCCTAAAGACAGTTGCTATTACTAATCAAAGCCCTCCAGGAATGGGAATCATAAGTTTTTATTATAAAACTAAAGGTCATGATCTTCCTGGAATTTGTATCTGTAGCAAAGGTCTAATCCTCTTTAAAGCCACAGCCCATTTAGACAAATGGAGTGATTCAATGACTCCTTTCTCATTACAAATACTTTTTGAAATGGGTTTTTTAGCAAGGATTGTGGTTACTGATCCATTACAAGTGAAAAAATTTGTTGAACCACTCTCCTGGAGATTGGCACATATCCTGTATGAATATTTTGAGAAAAACCAGGTAAGGACAGAAGGATTTTTAAACTTGCAAATTTCCTCTATCCCAGCAAGTTATAATACAGGATACCCAGAGGAAGCTAAGGCGGAAGTCCTATAGATGCTTACATTTTCTCAAAACCTTTCAACATAAATATAAATTCCCAATGGAGCAGAGTACTGGCTGAAGAAGCTACCTCTTCCACTGAAGAAAATATCAGCCATTTTCGGAATTTATATTTATCAGCCCAAAAACTGAAGTCTTGGACACATCAATATGTCATGCACATGGAAGACAGCAGAATGAAGGTGTTCACCAAGACAAATCACTTTAATGTCTATGTTCCTTTTTTGGGTCAGGTTCATGAGAATCCAAGTATGGAAGATCACTTTTCAAGCATCAGAGCCCACCTCAGCATCAAGAGCTTTGGGGATCATCATATTATCCCTGAGCTTATCTTTTCCTCTGATGATAATGATGACTCTTTGGATTCAAATGAGGAGTACTGAAAAAGCAAAGCCATCTACCCGACAAAGCTGCCCCAAGAATCTTTTACTTTTTGTAAAGTTGTTTACTTTATGTAACCGTAGTTACTTTTAGGTTTCTTTTAGTTAACCATGGTTCTATCTAACCATTGGTTAATTTGCTTTTTGTTAACTATAGTTTCTTTTTGTAAACCATGGTAATATTTGACCATGGGTTAGTTTACTTTTTGTAACTAGAGTTTACTTTTTAGAAAGTAACCATGGTTATCTTAACCATGAGTTATCTTTTAGGTTGTATATAAACCCTTCAAATTATTGAATGAAGGCACCACGCCATAACCATTTCAAAACAAAAAACCTCTCTCCTACTACTCTCTTAGCCTTTCAGAGTATAAAGGTAATTCTCTCTTAATCCTTCAACATATTCTGTTAAGATAGAGAGTCCCCTCTCTTAACAGTCTTATTCCGAAATCCCCAACGTCGTGAAACTCCGGTGGTTGGTTCTTTAAATAACTCTAGTAAATTTAGAATTTTGTAGAAATTTAATTGTGCATAGTAGTTGTTAGCATGTTAGGGTAGTTAGACCCATTCATCGGAAATAGTACTAGGCTGTAGGATTCAGACGGGTGAAATGGATTAAGAGGTACGCCCCTCTTCCCCTTCTCTCTCTCTCCTTCCTCCAGAAAAGCTTCCAGTGAACCCCCCTAGGTGCTCCCCAGTGCTCTGGCGGTTCTTCTGCGGCTCTTCTGATTCCCGTACCTCGTCCCTAAATAGCTGTAGCCCCTAGGATTATTTTTACATTTGAATATTTAAAAAATCAATGTGTAGCAAATGAAGTAGCTAGACAAGTTAAAAGTTATAATTATTGTAAAAATGTATACATACCAGGAATATATAAACAAGATAGGAGAAAGAAATATTTTAGAAAAGCTACTAATTATAGAAAAGGTATACCTAGGAAAAACCATGTTAGTAAATTTAAGAGTAAAAAACCTCCTATTAGGAAATGTAAATGTTTTATTTGTGGCCAATTTGGTCATTATGCTAAAGAATGTAGAAGTAAAAATGGCAATTAGAAAGAACGATAGTCTGGTAGCTTAAGATAAAAGAAGGAAGAATAACTGTTTAGAAACAAACATTTATTAGAACTCTTTTGATATTTAGTTAAAGGATTCAAAAGACTTTCAGGTGAAGTACTCGGATAATCCTCAGCTGAATACTATTTCTGATGTTAGTTACCACATTCAAGACTGTAAACCTACACCTAGGTCTTACCATACTTCCGAACTCCTGCAGAGAGTCGAGTCCGCCTAGTACTTCAATTTCCAGTCTTTTTCAATCTTTTAACCTAAGAAAAAGAATTCTTAATAACAGACTTAGAAGTTTGGGTTTTTGCTCTGATACCAAATTAGGGACGAGGTACGGGAATCAGAAGAGCCGCAGAATAACCGCCAGAGTGCAGGGAGCACCTAGGGGGTTACTGGAAGCTTTTCTGGAGGAAGGAGAGAGAGAAGGGGAAGAGGGGCGTACCTCTCTCTTTTTTTTTAATCCATTTCACCCATCTGAATCCTACAGCCTAGTACTATTTCCGATGAATGGCTAACTACCTTAACATGCTAACAACTACTATGCACAATTAAATTCTACAAAATTCTAAATTTACCAGAGTTATTTAAAGAACCAACCACCGGAGTTTCACGGCGTTGGGGATTTCGGAATAAGACTGTTAAGAGAGGGACTCTCTATCTTAACAGAATATGTTGAAGGATTAAGAGAGAATTACCTTTATACTCTGAAAGGCTAAGAGAGAGTAGTAGGAGAGAGGTTTTCTTTTCCTTTAAATACTGGTTTTCTAATTTTATAAACTCTACATCTCTTTGTTCATTTCTATCTTCTTTTATCTGTTTCTTAACCTCATCACCATATTCTACTATTTCTCCAAACCTTGCTATATCCATGGGACAACATACTAAGTTACAATTTTTACATTTCTTACAATTTTTTACTATTATCATATTACAATAAAAACATTTTTCTCTATATGTATTATTCCAACTATGCTTACAATCTATACATTCTAAAGGTAATCTTTTTTCTATTAGCCAACTCATATTTATTCAGTTAAAGTAGATACTTTTTTATCTAATTCTTTTATCTTTAATTCTATTTTATCTAATTTTTCTAATATACTATTTTCTATTTTTCTACTGACCTTACTGGTTTGTCCTTTTTCTAAGTTATTCTGGATAATTCTAATATTATCTATTAAACTATCTATTTTCATTCTTTGTTTTTGTAAGATATTTAAATAAGACTTAAATACTATATTCTGTGACTGACTAATTGCTAATTGGTTGTGTAGTATGTGGTAACTAACATCAGAAATAGTATTCAGCTGAGGATTATCCGAGTGAAACTTGTGCTTAAAATTCTCACAAGAAAAACAAACTATGTTCAAATTATCTACAGACCTCTTCCTATGGTATCTTCCTCCTGTATCTAAATCTAAGTAATCAAGCCTATGAAGTACCTCTTCTTCCTTACTGGTCATAATATCAGGTTAATAGACTCCGCAAGTTTTCGCCTACACCTAGGTCTTATCAGCCTCCAAGCTTCTGCCTAGTACTTAGCTTACCTCTTTAAGAGTTTTTTCAACCTAATACACGTTTTCAGGAAAATTTGCTTAATCATAAAGGCTCTATACTTATACTTAGATCTTTTTTACTCTAACTCTTTTCTCTAAAGTTATTAGACTCTCCAGATTTTCAACCTACACCTAGGTCTTACCATACTTCCGAACTCCTGCAGTGAGTCGAGTCCGCCTAGTACTTCACCTGAAAGTCTTTTGAATCCTTTAACTAAATATCAAAAGAGTTCTAATAAATGTTTGTTTCTAAACAGTTATTCTTCCTTCTTTTATCTTAAGCTACCAGACTGTCAAGACTGTAAACCTACACCTAGGTCTTACCATACTTCCGAACTCCTGCAGAGAGTCGAGTCCGCCTAGTACTTCAATTTCCAGTCTTTTCAATCTCTTAAACTAAAAGTAACTAATTTGCTACAGGAAATTAGGGGAGCGAGGTACGGGAATCAGAAGAGCCGCAGAAGAACCGCCAGAGTGCTGGGGAGCACCGAGGGGTTCACTGGAAGCTTTTCTGGAGGAAGGAGAGAGAGAGAGAAGGGGGAAGAGGGGCGTACCTCTTTAATCCATTTCACCCGTCTGAATCCTACAGCCTAGTACTATTTCCGATGAATGGCTAACTACCCTAACATGCTAACAACTACTATGCACAATTAAATTTCTACAAAATTCTAAATTTACCAGAGTTATTTAAAGAACCAACCACCGGAGTTTCACGGCGTTGGGGATTTCGGAATAAGACTGTTAAGAGAGGGACTCTCTATCTTAACAGAATATGTTGAAGGATTAAGAGAGAATTACCTTTATACTCTGAAAGGCTAAGAGAGAGTAGTAGGAGAGAGGTTTTTTGTTTTGAAATGGGTCTTTTTCAATAAAAGAAAATGAATTAGAAAAAATAGAAGAAGAAAAAACAGTAGATAGTAATATGGAAATAGAAAAAGATGATAATTTAGAAATTATAGCTAGTAATACTATAAGACCTGCTAGCATAATTAATAATTTATTAAATTGTCAAGTAGCTATAGAAATAAATACAGGGTTATTACATAAATAAAAGTCTTTTATGACAATAATCTATTACCTTATCTACCTGATGAATAAATTTCAGTTGTATTTTCTAAATATGATAAGAAAACTCATTTTTTATTTTGTCAACAAATTCTTGGCTTTTACATGTCTTATAACTTGATATTAACTCAAGAAATTTGAGGGAAGACCATACTACCTCTAAAAGGATTTCTCATCATCATGAGACTCACATCAAGAACTATTGCGAAATGCCATTGCCAAATTATTGCAGTTATGATGAATATTTGCCATCTCATCAAAGCCAACTTGATTCCTTAAGCTAATTTAATGTATCTTGTATATTTGTTAAATTTAATATTAGCATACAAGAAAACTCATCATAATTCAATCTTAAGTTTTAGTAATCATTAATTACAACCTAACATGAATTTAGATGAAGTATAAATTTAGAAAATAATCAAGTCAGATTCTTTTATTTATTTAATTATTTTTATAATCACAAGAATCAGTTAACAGTTGTAATAGAAACATGAAAATTGAAGTATGAGACAAACTAACGTTGGCTTCATATTTGAACTAATAATCTCCGAAAAAGTCCTTGTTATTGACAGTTGTAAACTGAACACGATCTCGACGAAGCTAACTACATTCCTTAATATTTAGCTTGCTGGTTTCATGTGTGCAATGGACTATAAATAAAGCGCCACCTAACTGAAATATCACACTATATAGGGTATTAACTGAACTTGAAAAGAGAATGTCGAATCTAGATTTTATCGCTGCTATAAGAAGTATGGAAAGATTATAAACCAGGTACAATAATGCATTAATAACAGTGCTAGTAATGGTTTCTGTATGATCAAGATTGCCTTTCTTGTTTTCAAGTTGTTTGTGTAAGCTTAAATTTTCGATCAGGTTCAAACCATTCATTAATGTTTTGGCGGAAACTAACCAAATACGATAATCACAATTTCCTCTAGATGAAACTAGATAGCTGATCAAGTACGGTAATGTTTACGGGTGAGGCAGCTTGATGATATTTCAACGAACGCTAGGTCTAAATGATCCAAAAAGAAAGAAGGTAATCTCTTCTTAATGTTATCCCTCGATATATATATAAGAATAATTATAATACTTGCAGTTTCTTCTATTATTCCTTCTTGCTTTTCTCCTGGACAAAGGGAAAAAAAGATGCCATGTGCTGGGGCAAACAGTTAATCATATTCTACTAATTAATTAAGTAATTTTTATTGAGTTGCATCTATAATAATTCTTGCAGGACTGTGGAGGGACGGGCAGTTGTAGCAGTACTGCAGCGAACGGCTCTGTGGCAGCTGATAACCAAGAAAATTGTTGAGACCATAACCAAATTTCTGAATGATCTGCTTGAGGACCCTGCTAACAATGATCCCAGGCCATCCCATCCATGATGTGTCTGGATGGAAGTCTGGTTGCAGAAATATATTTATGAAGAAGACTAAAATATTACCGCTTTAATATTATTAGTGTGACATCTTACTATCTAGTGACGTCCGTCTAGCACTAGCAGTATCATATGTTTATGTATCAAGGATCCTCGGATCACCATTGTTATGTACTGAGAAAGATTCATAAATTTACTTAGCAGGAAACTATTTTCTTTAGCTATAAATGTAGTGTCGGCATTTTCGATTTAATCTTTCATGTTTTACTAATTTTCTAGATTTTGTATTACCTTGGATTAGATGCCATCACACGTGATTCCTGCATCGTTGATAATTTCCTTAGCCTTCTGAATTTCTTCCCTATATGTGTATGAAAGCACAAAATACAAATAGAATTAATTACCTTATACATGCATATGTAGACAGACAGCAGGTAAAACTTGTACCCAGTTTCTTATTGCAATGCAAGTAGTCGGATAGAAGTCAGAATTCCTTCGATTTATAATTAACTGCTTTTGAAATGACTAACGAGCAAAGTTCTTTTACCTGTAGTTAATGGTTTTGCCTAGCATATGCTGAAGCTGAAGCTGAAGTGCTTACTTTTTTTTTAAATTTAAATTTATATTATTAATTTTAAAATTTTAATTATATTTAAAATATTATTATCGTATATTTTAAATTATTTGTTACAAATTTTAAATATTATTTGTCATTTATTTTATATTTTTTTATTTTAAATTTTAATACAATATTAAAAAAAGAAGAATTTACTAAAACCATGTTTATAATTAAATTAATACATTTATCTTAGTTCTTACTTCCTTTTTTTTTATACCCCTTGGACTCGGAAGAAATTGTTGGTTGAATTGTCATGCTTCACGTACATTTAGAAATAATAATAATAATAATAATAATTAGAGCTGCAAAATTTAGATCTTTGCTATGGGTGTAAGAACACTTCTGCTGTTACAATTGATGTGATTCCATATTAATATTTTTTTATGTAAAAATTACATTTAAAATTTCATCAAAAATATTTATATTTATTAATTTAAAATAAAATCTTTTATTTAATTCAAATCTTTAAAATTTCTAATAATACATTTCATTAATCGACGACACAGTGAGCTTCTGCAGATCAACGCACGCATACTTCCCACTAAAGAAGCTTAGCTTCAAGGTGGCGGGTTCACTTGAATGCACACTGAACACTTATCACCTCATCAAAATTTTTCAATCTCTTAATAACATAAATACGGTTTGCATAATTACCCTATTCCCAAGACATAATTAAAAGCTTAGATTCACATGTTCTAACAACAGATATAGATGCTCGGACAATGTAAGCTAAATCATGTCAAGAATCAGAAGAACAGCCAGGATGAAGATTGGCATGCTTCTGTGTGCATCAAAAATTGGTGCAACAGTGACAACTTTTAAAGACCTCTCATTAATTTCAAATCAAATTACCATGAGAAAAATCCGTGCTCAAATACCGATAAAGCATTAAATACTAGACACTTTGCACGATATCAGGAATGAGTTCTTGAACAGAAGAAATCAAGGATTTTAAATGAACCCGTGATTCTAAGCTTGTCTGGAAGACTGCAAGTGATAACAAAGACTTCAATTCCAAGTTCCAGAGAGAAAAGGCTTCACAGACAAAGCATGAACAAAAATTCAATTTAATAAATATAATGCAAGCCTGAGGGTTGGATGTAAATAGTACAAAACTTCTTCCCCTTTTTCACTATCACATTTACCTCTTTTCTTTTCTTCCATATTTAACTGGGTGAAAAAGAGTTGGGTTAATAAATTAGTGTTCACACAAAAGACCAGTTTATGAAGGAGAAGGCAAGACAGTGAACAGTATTCTCTTCGGCAGCAAGGACTTTCCATGCAACAGCTTGCTCATATGAAACATGGCGCCCCATTGTCGACATGCAGATGCCGGCAGGCAAGGAAATGAATCCCTGACGACAAAGTAGAACCAACTTTTAGCAGATTGTTCATATGCACACGGACCAAGAGATTATAAAAAACCAATTAGCACCCACCAAAATTTACAATTAACTGTTACATTTCATCTTCTTTTCCTCCCTTTTACACGAAATTTAAAACAGATGACTGACTGGTAGTTTAATGCACTGGGTTCTAGTATGCTTCCATATAAATAATACCATCTGATGGAAGGGAAAAATAACCACATAATATAATTTTGTTAATCAAATGCTATAGTAATAATCTAAACCTCATTATTCATCATGTTAATGAGGACATGTATAGAAATCAAACAGGGTTAAAAGAAATGGCCAAAAACTCTTATCAAATTGATTCAATTAAATCAACCCTAACATTCTGCATTTCCCATAGCACAAGGAATACGCACTATTTCTACGCAAAAGTTACCTGTTGCATTAACTTGGCAAAATCTGCACACAACACCTTGCGCCCAGACTCATCAAAGATCTTATCCAGTGAGATATCTTGTAAAGCAACCAGAGTTGTCTCCAGCATGTCAAGGCCTGCCTGGTTTGCGAAGATAAGGACTGGCATTGACTGCAGCATCAACCAAAATGTATTAAAAAAAATTTACACGTCTTCAGATGTGACAATGCAAATGGTACCTTTAATATCAGTGGATTATTTCAAGAAACACTTGTAATAGATGATATATTGAGTTCTTTGATGAATTTGTAAACATACCTTCAATGAACAACACAATATAGCATCTGAATGCTGCCAAAGCCGCTTCAACACTGAATCACCGCCAACAGAATCAGATCCCAATAATTCTGCCCCTAGATGCAAACTGCCAAAGGAAAAAAGAGAAGGAAATATTAGCAACTCAGAAAACCCAGGAACATGCTCCGCCTGACAGCATATCACTTTGGCCTTATAGAAGATAGTTACACTTGAAGGCTATCAACATGACCTTGTAGATTATATTTTCACTTGAAAGTATATTATATGGTCTGACAGATGATGGCTTGACCATATCTAAATCAACATTATGATTGCAACAATAATTTTTTTACTCTTTTTGGCTCCTGAACATGAAATTGTCCAGCCAATGGAAGTCAATACACGAATCATATTAATAGAATATTTATCAAACAAGAACTTGCCTATAGCTCTGACAGATCCAGTAAGCTAGAGTAAGCGCTTCTGGAGAGCCTGGCGAAAGCTTTGCCCCCAAAGTGGGGCTGAATCCTGATGGAGATATGGCCATGGCCACCCTCTGAACAGATGAAATGACACTACGAACATACTGACGTGCCATGGTTGCTACACTATCCTGTAGATTGCTTTCAAAAGGGAACTGGAATGCAATTGTCAACAACGATCGTGTGCTTTGACATGATGAAGAATCTCCTGCAGCATGGTTTGTCGCTGGACCCACTTCAAGACTGGATGTCAGATCTAGGGTACGATGTGTAGTTAACGTTTCCTGTGTATCAGACTGTATAATAACATCATTAGCATGTTGAGGTAAAAGACTTCGGCAGAATGAAATCAAGACAGTCCAAAAAACAAATTTCATGCACATGTTTACAAATCATAGTTATTGCTCTCTCGGTTACCAAGCATAATGCATGGGACTCCTTGTGTCACAACTCCTCAAATATGAATAGATTTAACACAAAGACTTCCACTTAGTTAAAACAAGGAAAAAGTTTCACCAAAAGTGGAAATTTTACATCCTTCAAAAACATGCCAAGCTTATATGAGCATTAATAATGTGAAAAGATAATGGAAGGTTCACGTAAAGTGCAGTTAAACCCAACTGTTTTTGAATCCAATGGGATAATACGAAAACCCGAGGGTAACAATGGACCATCATCTGGAAACATCTCATCAATTGGAGCGAAGACAAGTTCAGAACACGCTCCCACAGCATTTTCATCAACCCCACTACATCTCTGCTCAAAATAACAAACAATTACAGAATAGAAGAAGATTAGGACCCTTCAACCGGAAATTTAGAAAAGAAATGAAATATTAAAAGAAATAGTAAGTTACATAGCAACAAGGAACAAAAAGCACCTGCAGTAGATGAATGTCTCTTGATACAAAATCATCTTCCTGTGCAAGAGAATGCCCCTCAAGTCGAATAACTTCAAGTAACTAAAAAGTTCAGAGCTAGAAATAATCAGATTAAAATAGCTAGTAATAATTATACTGTAAAACATAGGTTTGACATAAACAGCTGAAAAACCATCATTATAGAAAGGAAACAAAGACGAATTAAACAATGAACCTCTTCATGCTCAATTGTGTGGCCAAGTGGCATGATGATTTGGCTCCCAGTAAACCTTGTAGGTCTCATCCCAGGATAAGCATAGGAAGTAGCTTTCAATGAGGCAGCAAAATAGGCATCAACATTGAAATCAGCCCATTCTGAGCGATGCTCCCGCAGGAAGCGGACAAGCACTGCAGGAGGAACATTCTGGCAGGAAAAAGGAAATATAAACAATCTGGTCATTTAAGAGCACAAGGAAAGGTTGAAAAGTAACATTATATTGAACAAGAAGACTAATAGAGCCCTAGGTTCACAATTAACACTGTGCTCAATTTAGCACATCCATCATCGCTCGCATAGGAAAGGTTTCCTCAGATAACTAATGTGATTTAAATGTTGTTCACCCACCAGCAGGAAGGCCAAAAGAACATTGGCCAAATTTCTAAGCCAACAATAGATTCAAAGCTCAAGATTCATATTGGCAAGTGTCTACCCCAGCTAAGACAACAAAAGGCCACATAATTCAGAGAATAGAACATGTTTCAATCTTACCAAAAGTATTATAAAGTCAATAACAAGAATGTATTACAGCAGAACTAAGAAAAAGAAGACCAAACCAAACTCGTAAATGAAGATCTAAAACTTACTTGGAGTAGCATGGAAGCCTTCGCACAGAGAATGCCTCCAAGGAAAGCGAGGGTATTAGCAGGATTAGATGCAGTGTTCAAACTCTTGGTTGAATTAACTGCAATTATCACATCCTCAGCACCATCACAGTTCATCAATGACCAACCATCATCATTAAATCCATTGATAGCATCATTGAAGCCTCTACAAGAAAAATCACAAATTAAGTAACTTCTAGATGTGTTTGTACAGCTACGTCCATAAAAACCAAGCTGATCATACAGCTACCTGCTTAATCTTTGGCTGAAAGTTCTGAGCACAGCTGGCTGCCTTCCCAGACCATATGCTACCTCACCAGTTGTCTCCTGAGCTATTTGCCTGATATAGCGCAGTGCCTTCAAAGAAACACATTAATCAGGAGGGGCCATAGGAGAATCTAATTACACAAAAGATAAGCCTACACAAGGAAATACCCACTTATAAGATCTTAATTTGCTTTAAAAAAAAAGGCCGGTCCATATACGCATGTCCTCTTTCTTTTTGAAACAGTTCCAAAAGACAAACCAATTGGGTTAACAAAAATCTACTCACCGCAATGGTCATTCTCTGAGCCACTACTTTTGATGATTCATAAAATGGTCGCAGCACCTCTGGCACACTCCATGCCTGAAATTAGTAAAACAATTTGAATTTTGCCAAGTAAGAAACATTTAAAAGAAAGTTGTCAAAGGCAAACCTCAAGGTTCAGGTGATCAACTATATGGATGATTGAACCTCCACCCTCACAAGGGCGAATCAGATAACCACTAGGGAGCATTTCAGCTCTCACAAACTGAGCAGCAGCAGCTGGATTTGGCCCAGCACCAGAACCGGAAAGCGACCTCTCACAGACCTTGAAATATTGATGGGAGGAAGATACAATTAGCTGTTCGCATACAGTTTCCAACTTAAAAACCATAGTTAATTACACAATGCCATTTACAAACCAAACAGTCAGAACCATCCATTAGAAGACTATAGGGCTGTTAAAACATGTGCTAAAGCTTAGATACTATTATGCACACTTAAGTATCAACTTTAGCTTTTAGGTCAAGCAGTAACTTAACATGATATCACAGCCAATTTAGGCAAGTGGTCTTGTGTTCAAACCCTGCAATCATATTAACAAGTTGAGTTTGTGTTTGTTGTTATGCTAGTGGTTGTGATTAATCCACGTGCCTCAAACTTAAAGGGGCATGCTAGAGATTAAATGCTATTCTTAGGATGCAATTATTAGCTCAGGTTTTTGGTCAACTGGTAAGTAAACAAGATGCAACAATAAGTTGATTCAAACAAGGCCATGCATAAGTTTGCCACATCAAGTGGTGGAATCAAGTTTAATTACTAAATATATTAACTATTAATTTATGGTGTTGTTCAACAATGTCAAGAATTAAAGTAATGCACAGCTATAGTTAATAGATTTGATTGCAGAAAGAAGCATACCACAAGACTCCCATTTTCTAAAGTTGTAGTGTATCTTAGAGTCCAGAAGTCCCGTGCAGGAGCCAGAGTAGTTGAAGCATATGCCTGAAGCACTTTCACTTTCAATATTACTTGCAAAATGATCAATAGCCAGAAATAACCCAAAGAATAGAAACCTTCAGCCATTCTCATTCACCTGTGTGTATATAAGTTCAATTGTTCCAGCATTTCCAGCTGGAAACATTGTAAAAACCTCAAGGCTCCGACAGTCCCGTAACCACAATGGACGATCTTTAAGGATCTCGGCAATCTAACAAAATTTTTGCAAAATAATAACATTATTTTACACATAGCTCACCAATAGTGCTCAATGACTAAATGCACTGCATTGAAAGAAAGGAACCTTAATAGGTTCTAAAGTTACAAGACCACAGGCTCGAGCTGCCACTCCACTGCAACTTTGTGAAATGGCAAAGATTCCAACTGAATCCGGACCAGGCTGACAATGAAATTATAAAAATGGCTCAGCTGGGCTGCTGATTTGTTCTACATGATAAAATCTAGCAATGAAATACAGAAATATTTAATAATCATATAAGTCTATAAATAAACCTTCATCCCAGGCATCTGAACCCAATCGACAGCAGTTCCTGTAGCCTTTGAGAGGAACTCTGCCAAGGTCTCCTCCGCAATAGAGAGGAGTCTGCAGAAAGCATGAACAAAAGATAATGTAAGTTCAAGTTGGGAGAGAAGGATGAGATAAGTGGTGCACATCAGTAGTTCAGATTACCCAGCAGGGTTACTGGCATCTCTCAGTGAATGCTGAGGAGTGGTCACCACAGAGTCACAGCTTGCATCGGTTGTTGCTGGTGCCTGAAGAAATGCAGGTTAATAATATAAAAATCAGGTCAGAAACTGACAAAAAAACAAGACAGGACCACTTAATTCTTCTGCAGGGCAAATAACCACCATAAGTACATAATCAAGATAAGTACATAACCAGTAAAACTGAAAGCATTATAAATATCCTTGAAGTGTCAAATGTGGCACGATGCAAACATTTCCGGAAAAAGCAAAACAAGATACACAATCCAGAGCAAAAAAAAAGAAAAAAAAGAGGAAAGAAAAGAGTTTAACTGGGCTGAATTTGCATATAACCATAGAAGGAAATTTAAGAAGATTAATTGTACAATTTCAAGATTTCACCATCTTAAATTTTTTTGCTTGGAAGACTGATCTTTCAGAATGATCTCTAATGTTCTGTCATCATAGAATCAAATGCAAAATGTAGATAATTAAGCAACAAACACCATATAACCGAATTGTATTACCATTGATACACATTCAGAATTTTTCATATCAGGATAAACAGAAATGTAGAAAACCAAAAATCATCAGATTACAAAGAAAAGAACATACACTTACAGTATGCAACTGTTGCCGCATACAGCCATTTTCACACACGAGCTGTGACACCTGCTTCTGCAACCGATCATTCTCCTCCATCAACAGCTTGTTCATAGCTGTCAATTTTCTGTTCACTGTCTGGAGTCTGGAGGCCTCTTTTCTCTGTTTCTCCCGACACCTTCACAGCCAAGCACCATTCTCATCCACCCTCCCAAACAAATATTTAAAACCAAAACAAACCAAACCCAAAATATATCTATCCTAATGCTAATCAAACACCATCTGAAGTTTATAAATCACAATTAAGAAAACTATTCTTGTACCCACGTCCACAATTTCATGATAAATTCAATCCATTGACGAATTTCCAATGTCATTCATCAAATATAAATCTCGATAAAGTAAGAGCACAACAAAATTTTAAGCGACCACTAAAACCGGAGAAATGAACATGAATCTGTGCAAAGGAAAGCATTAGTATTCTTTTCACCTTCGATTTTGAAACCAGACTTTGATCTGTTTCGGCTCTATGTTGGAAAGGATGGGGCACTCCCGGATCAACTGCTGCCTCCGCAAAGAACTCGGCTTCGGGCACTCTGCGTAGACTCTCTCAAGTGCTTCCACTTGCTCGGCCGTGTAACGAACATACTTTCCACAATCAAGCTGGTGTTTGTTGATACTCCCACTACTGCTCTCTCGTTGTTGGTGCTGCATCACCATCGCCATTTTTTTTTGCAAATCCAAGAACCCCAAAAGAAATAACAAAAGATTTAAGAAGACCGATAGAGTAATTTAGATATTGGTGAGCTAATAATGAATCTCGAAAAGAGGTAGGTGCTTGTTTTGGGTGGTGTAGGATCTAAAGATTCTTCTTCCTAGAAAAGTCCGTCGTCTGTGATGTGTTGAGAGAGAGAGAGATTTACAAAAACTGATTAAGTGAGGGTTAATTCGTTTTAAGTGTAAAGAGTTTCAAGGAACAAAGGCCAGATGAGCAGACGTGTATAATCAACAACATACAGAGTACGGACAGAACAAAGTTTGTATTTTTGTGAAACCTTTCAGTTATTGGTTGATGATCAAGCTGTGAATGACTTTTTTTTTGGCCAATTTGTAGCCTCAAATAACTTCCCCTCTCACCCAGAAACCAAACATTTCTCTCAAAAGCCTTAGCCTTTTTCAGCTGATTAATAACTAAGCTCGAAATCCCAGAACCCTTCTTCCCAAGTGAGCTTGAAAGCACTTTAAAATCTAGAAAAAGAAAAGAGGAAAATATTTCTCTCACTGGTTTGAGGAGAAAGTGACAGGATGACAGGCTCTCTCTCTTCTACAGAAAGAGAGCAGCACTGGCTTGTGGCATTAGGGAGCTTAAAATTAATGTATTGTAAAAATATAAATATAAAGTGAAAACAAAAAAGAGAAAACCCTAACCATGACTGACTTTCACAGTCGCTAGAACAGAGAAAAATGAAAAGACTTAGAATGGCCTCGATTTGACTTTGTCTTGCTGAGCTGAAATAAGAATGACAGAGAAGAGTGATCTAAGTCTGAGCGTCAAACAGTGGGCTGGGGAATAAGAGAGAGAAGATAGCAGAAGTTCATTTCGCTTGCACGCATACCGACAAACATACTTACTTACTTGGATTTCGACACATTTACGAACCTGTCCCTATAATTGTACACGAAATGACAATTTAGACCCATAGATGAAACCACAGGCCATCCACCATTTCGGAATAGCGTTGCTTTTGCTCAGGACGCTGGCCTGACATAATAATCATGATAATCCAGTACAATTGCAAAGGTCAAAGTTACCAAATCCCACGTCTACATTATCTCCCAAAAATAAAAAAATATTGTATTAGTTATTATTTCATTTATTTATTAAAACAGTTCATTTACTGATTCAGGGAGTACTATCCATTGAATCTCTCAAAATAATTCCTAGGAGAGAGAGAGAAGGGGCAGTGTGGAGATTCTCAGAGTGTAACTAGGACAATTCTAGAGGGGCAGTCCTGTCCTTTCATCTCCTTCCCTTTCCTTTCCTCTATGTGAAAATTAGTATAGAGATGATGAAGGCCGTTTCTTAATTCCAGCCCAACAAATACATTTATTTATTTTTTATATGCAAAATAAATATAACAAATTTTATTTTATTTATTTGATTAAAAATTCTTTCGCATTGTACAATTAAATATTTATAAAAAAAAAGAGTGGGATAGGAAGGGAGAGAAAACAGGAATTATGGTTCATTAGCATGCAATGTAAAAATGAAGAAAAACAATAGAAGTTGTGATGGTATGTGACACGAGGTGGCACTTAGTTTCACCTACTTTTGCCATGCGCGTAAAGTAGCATCGCGTGCTGCCCACAAACGAGAATATTATGATTATCATTTTTATTAAATATAAATAAATTAATGACTTTAAATTATTGCAACAGGAAGAGTCAGAATGTTAAAATTACGTATCAAGCAAAGCAAAGCAGATCAACAAAGGAAGAGTGTATAAAATTATCAATAATGGATGGCGCACAAGGTTGAAATTGATCTTTTTGCTACAATGATTGATTGTGTATTATACGGTCTTTTTTAAATGTGTATATATTTGCCATAATTATATTTGGCGTGACTGTGGAATTCAAGTAACTGGCACATGTGTCTTTTATTAACAGTGGTGCAAGGCACCAGCAGATACAATACAAAAACTACTAACATATTGAACAGAGACGGAGAGGAGAGATTTTCTTTCTTGGGTTTTCTTATATGGTATGTATGTATGTAGGTAGAGGATAGGAGTAGCTTGTGGTGGAGTTGATAATGGGAAGTTTGAATATTGATTCATATTCGACAGAGAAATCTCAAAGACTTTTAAAGCATGCCAATGAGTTGGAACCATGTGGAAAAATGGAAACCTATTGCACAAATCAAAACAAAAAAGCAATGAAATTGACTTCCAACAATCCAACGAACCCTTTCATGCTTCATATTTGGTGCTGTCGGCATTATTGTGTATTTCTCAGTTCAGACATGATCTCATCTCTCTCTTTGTCATATTGCTGAACATGAAAAGTAAAGCAAGATCGAAGAAGAAGGAGAAGAGTACATTATTGATGTGCATACAGTATGAGTACCTTATCCGCTTTTTTTGACACATGGCCTGTGTACTCAGATTCCCATTCATTCTCTCCTACGGAAGCGCAACCTTTTTAAGTTTTGTAACACCAATTTTCCTTTTACTTTTTGGGTTCTTGTATTTTTTTAATCCAAAATTTAATAATAATTATTATTAAAATTATAACAAGTTTGAGATATATGCAATGATAAATTTACGAGATTATTTAAAAAATAAAATAATTAACGATAAGACATAAATAAATCCGTAATTAATAAACATTGATTGTGACTATATATGTTTGCAATGTCAATATATCTTCATTAAGGCAAGGATTTGGCGCATGATGGAGAAGAAAGAAACACGTTAATTTGACAAAACAAAAAAACATAAAGACTGTCTATGCATGACACATAACTTGCATACATAATTCCGCAAATATAAAAAAGAATAAAAAAAAATGCAGTAGAATGAATGAGATATGATGAGCAATAAGAAAGTTAAATCGGCATCTTTTTCTCCTTTCTTTTTTCTAAAAAAGAAAAACTTTAGGTGATGGGATAAACATTCTTCCACTTTGTCCCCCACACCATTCTTCTATTTGTTAGCTTTTGTTTTTAATTTATTACTGAACATGTTTTCATATAGTTATATTGCTACTACAGCTTTAGCTAAGGCAATGGGGCAATGGAGGTGGGGCTGCTGCTGCTGCCGGTGGTGGAAGGTTACTATCCTTGCTTTAGGCATGAGCCATTGCTTTTCTCATAGGAAAGGAATAATTCCAGTGCTTCCGTAGCCCTTTCCTGGGCCCCATCTTCATGTCCAATCACGTGGGCCCTTCTTGTCTGCTCCCCCCACCCCCATCGCTGTCCATTTCACCCCCCACCCTTTTAACTTTTTATTTTCGTTCAAAAAAAAAGGACCAATGTTGCGTAAATGAATAGAATGGTGACGGGGGGCTTTGCTTTGAGGGCCGGTGTCGTTGAAGTGGGGACTTGACCCCCACCTCACAATATTGCCGCTCTGTGACCATACCTTTGCTGGTTTGGGCGCGCACACTTATTTTTGTTATTAAAATCTAATTTGATTTCATTTCCTGCATGCTCCACTGTTGTTTTCACCGCAAGAAGCATAGTGAATAAAGATGACAGTTGTGTGTTATTGGTGGTCGGGGGTAGTGTTGCCCAAGCAAAACTAGTCATTTGTTACTGAGTTAGAAATTTTTCCTTAATCTTTTTATTATTAATTTTTAAATATTTAATGATACGTAAATATAAAAAAATAATATAAATTTTAAAATTTTATTTTAATTTTTTAATAAATAAAAATTATTGTCAATTGATAAAAAAAGACCACTCCCTGCTCCTTCTTACTCTTATTATTATTATTATTATTAACAATTAGTAGATAATTTTAAAACTCAGTAGCCATCATTAATTAATTAATTAACCGCCTCTTGTTTAATTAAAAACATTATTAATAAGACAATCTTCAGCTTCAGCTCCGGCTTGGTTCGACCTTCTACTACATAATGCATGCATGCAAGCACTCACTTCTTCCGCTGCTGTTTTCTGCAGTCCCTGGACATTCTGTCTCTTTAACTATGTCTACGAAATTACTAACAACGGAGGACATAATAATGATTATTACCTTGATAGTTTTGGTTGGAATTAATTGCAGTATTTATTATTATTATAAAGAGGTAAGGGACAGGGTTGATTCAGGACAACACTTCAGGCTGTTATTTGAAACAGGAATTCCTTCTTGTAAATCCGATATTGCATGTTCTATTTCTTGGGGTGATACGTACAGTCAGGTGTTCTCGTATTTATTGTAGCTTTCTATATGATTCTGGTGGATTTACAAGAAGTAAATTCTTGTTTCTCACCGGCTCGGTCTACGCTATAACATTACGCCCACCATATCTTTTAATTTAATCAAAAATATGATTGAATATGTAGCGGCTTAAAGATTAAAGCCGCTGCTGTATCCCAACTCTACTCAAGTAATATAGAACCCTAAATCTATGAAAATCTGCAGTTAAGAACCGAGTAACTCTTAAATCTTTAGTACTGTTTGGCTGGACATGGGCTAGCTGGCCTGCTGCATACGCAATCTGCATGTTCATCAATGGACCACAAAGTATTCACGAGGCTCAATAAAGCAACACATTTCAATTTCTGGTTCCTCTATTTGTAGAAAAGTCATGAACTTCCAAACCTTATAATCACTGTTGTTTATGAACAGAAATAATAAATGAAAACAAAAGAGAAGAACCAGCTACAGGTGTAAATTAATTTCACAGTTCAAAAATAAATTGGATTATTTCAAAATATAATCTAAACACAATTTCTTTCATTGTTTTCAAATCTTTAATTAAACAAATTTAACATATAAATAGAAAAAGAACATTCATATTGTGAATAAAAAATAGAAAGAAAGAGCAGAACTATCAGCCAAGAGATGTCAAATAATAAAGAATGTACTCTCACTCTAGCAGATGGAATCCACCAACCTAATAAAAATAATGGAAACCAAAAATCTATTCTGAGTTTGAAACGGACGCATAGAATTTGGCAATTAAAACCATTTCTTTAATCAAAATGAAAAAGGACTGTTTTCTCTATCATCGTAATTTCTGCGACACTCTATTTTAGGGAGCATCTCTGACCCAACTTTAATTCATACTACCACAAAACAATTATCATTTACTTTCATCAGAACTATTTAAACAAACAAAAAGTACAAGAACGCCAAACCCACATCTATTATTATGTTTACAGGGAATCCTAATTATATATCTACTATTCAACCATTCAATGGGGTGAGTATTTGGTTTGACAAGTAAAGGCACGGAGGGAATATACGTTCGAGAGGACGTATTTCTAGGTTGTAGTGGGTAATCGAGTGAATGTGTGCCCTGCCTTTGTCCATGGAAGATGTGGACAAAAACTCTGGCCTCTTTGAAAGTTTAGCTGTTGTCTTTTTTTAAAAAGAAAGCTCTGCCATGGCCCATAAATCCAATTCAATTTTGGTGTCAGCAATGCAAGGAATAACGTTTCCAAAACCCCAAGGTTAAAACCCCACTTCACTTGTCATGTTTCAGTTTGATTAATCACCTAATCTATTATTATCACATAAGCAGCAGTCCCACATGTGACCTCCTTTCTCAAATCTGATTATTGCTTAATCCAATTTTTTCTTTTTTTTTCTATAAAAAATCATTAATTTATTCATAATATAATGATTACCTCTGCATTATTTCACAACATTGTCACTTGACCTTGTCATTTTCAGACACAGTGCTACAAATTCTCTTAGACAGAGAGCTGGCAGGGTCACTTGGGACACTATATTTGATTATCATATGAATTGTTGCTATTGTTATTAGCCTCTCCCTTGGGGGTATGGGCAGCCAAACCGCAGTCATGTCGGGTCTCAAGAACAATCACTTTTCCAAATTTATCGTTCTGGGTCCTCGTGTTAAGAATAGCAGAATAATAACCCGTCCCCCGCCCGTTGCTCCTGCAAGCTGCGACACATCGTGTTAAAATATAACATGAGCAAAACAGACGCAAACAGTAATAAGTGTATGAGCAAATAAGCGGACATCGCGGCTCCTGAATTGCGATATCTGCCTTCACGTACTAATGTAGCCTGCAGATAAGAGTGTCTTCTACTAAAACAAAACAAAAAGTAATAAAGCAAACGAATTTGAAAAAGAAAAGAAAATAGACCGAGGACCAAATACAAACACTCAAATGACACGATGCCAGACGTTAACAAAACCAACTTAAGCCCAACGCTTAAACCCCTTGTATTGTTTCCTCCTGTTCACCGTAACCCTAAGCACGCATTAGATCTTCAGTTGTCCCAAGCTCTGAACTGCTTCAGTTTCCTCCATACTGTTCAGGACTCTCTTCTCTACTTGAGTCAATGTACATCTATCTAGAAGGGAAGGAGCAGTAGAGTTTGAAGTATCTTCTTTCTGAAGAAAGGAAGCAATAATAGTTGAAGGCTCTTCTTTCTTAGTAGCAGTTGGAACCTCGTCCTTCTGTGTGGCAGGAGCAGAAGCAGTTGCAACATCATCCTTCTGTGTGGCAGGAGCACTAACAATTGCAACATCTTTCAGAATGGCAGAAGAAATAACTGTCAGAGGATCATCATCTTCTCTTGTAGCAGCGGGAATAATAGTGACACGACAATCTTCTTTGCCGCTAGTTAAAGAATCATCCTTGTGAGCTGGTGGAGCAGCATATGCTGGTACGGACTGTCTGATGGTAACTGGAGGTGCAATTCGTACAGATGGGACCCGCATCACTTGTGTGGGAAGCCCAGATGGTGGTGGATGTGGAGGTGCCGAGAAACAAGGCACTGCAGTTCTTACTGTCACTGGTGGTGCAATGCCATGAGAAGAATTTCTATATTGTCGTATGGGAACATAAGGTGTGGCTCCTGCAGCAGGGAATTTATGTGGCTGAGTGATACGGCCTTCTATGCCAGGCAGTTGTGGAGGCAGCACAAATCTGTCATTTGTCACAGTTGATGATGGTCTGCGCCGAGAAGCTGTCTTGGGGCAGATTAAAGGAAGGATTCTTGATGTTGTAGCTGGTGGAGGCTGTGGACTTGTTGGTCTAGAATTCTGAACAGAGAACTTTCTTGAAAATGGTAATGGAGCATCAAGACAATTCGCCTTGGCCATCTTTTCCTTCAGGCGGTAATTCCTTAAGGCCCGTGCTATTGTAATCTGTTCCAACTCGTCATTATTCTCCGGTTCAGATGAAGAACTTGCAGTTTCTTTTGCCACTGGGAAAGAGAGAAAAAGTAATTTACCCTTCAGCATAAGTGTTCTAGACTAATATTTCTCACATCTTAGTGATTACCATGTCCATTGAAAAATCTAAATAAAAATTAGATAAATGTTTATCCAGAATGTTGTGAAAGGCAGAGTATGAACTGGCTCTGATGTAAAATGATGGTAAGGAGTGGCACAACCAGGCTTATCTCAGTTGAATTATATTCTATCATCAAAACAATTTTCCTAAAGAAAGTTCAGGCAAAAACTTACATTGTTTTAGAGATGTCCAAGCTGCCATAGCTGCATTCTTCTCAGCTTGCTTCTTGCTCTTGGCAGGTTCCCCCGTAAATGTTATTCCGGCCAAGTCTACGATCCCTGTAAAAACGGGTAGGTGTCCGAGGCCCGACCTGATAGTTGTGTATTGTGGCAATGGAGCTCCAACTCTTTGTGCAATTTCCTGTAAGAGGTTCTTGTATACCCCTGTCTCATCCTGGCCACAGAACAAACTAACTGGTATCAAACAACAAAACTAGATACAGCTGCCACCAAGTGCACAAAGTGAAGGGAAATAGTAGACAGACATAAAGATACGAAAATAATATTATGGAAAATTTTCACCATCTATTATCTAGTATGGTTATTAAAGAATTTTCTTTTCTCTCTTCTTTCCCTTCTTTTTTGTACTTTGGCAGAAATGACACTGCTATCAAGCAGGCAGTCTGCTAATGAGATTACAGCAACAGAAAGACAACTACTAAATTATGTTTACAAACTAGTTTCATCTGCAGGTAGAAATTTAAAAGCCCTGTAATTTCTGATACCCAGGAGTTATTCTCGTGTTTAGAATCTGGAAGGATAAAATATTACACCACATAAGCAAACAGTTGTAGACAGGAAAAATTTGAAGCAGGAGATGCATACATTCTATATAAGATAACTGAAAAGCATCACCAATGTCCAAAATGATATGGCGGATTGAAGTAGAACCGCATCCTTCCTCTAGTATCAAAGTGTGCAAACAGATACAAGGAAAAATTTTCTGTTCCAAGGCAAGAAGCATTTTTCCTACTGCCGCATGGGGCAAAAAACCAAATTTGTTGTTTTGTATGAAATTATAATCAATTTATATATTTTTAAAAAGAATCAAATTTTTGTTAATCTGTGAAAATTGCTCTGGGACCGTAACCAAACATCTTTCAACTTCATACTCTTCGGAAAAGGGACGAAACCCCACCCCCCCCGGAAGTCACCATAACCCATAAAATTATCATGACCGAAATGCCCCCACAGGTCAAATTAATAACACCAGGAACGCGAAGTACAACTGTTTTCCAGATAAAACAACAAACAAATACAGATTAGTCCTTTAGCAAACACTTCCTTCTCTCTCACCAAGAAACTTCCGAGTTCCTATTTTTCTTTTAAGATTTGCCAACTAATTAACACACTTATTTGTCGCCACCTAATTCAGAAAATCCCACTCATTTCGTTACCGCAAGCGCAAATAAAGGGGCATTGTGGCCATTTCCAACAAACAGAACAAGTAATCTTAAGTTGAATCTCCGGCGATCACAGCCGTACAAAACTGAAGCACTGTGGCAGCTAATCGTCAGGAATCATTTTCCTTCACAGAGTTCAAAAATTGCTTAATTTCTACCATAATTACTAACTGATCAGCCAAGGGAGAAGAACCAAAATACTTAAAAATGGAACCCTAACGAGGGAAGGCTAAAAATGTGAGCCAGACAATCCAAAAGGGAAGGAAGGGGGCGCGAACTAACCAGAATCCTGGCGGCGAGGGAAGGAGAGGGCCCACGGATAGAGAGGGAGTTGAGAGCGACCTCAGCGGCTGAGTGCTCGGCCTGACGGAGAGTAGAACAATAGTGGGAACTCTCAAATATCTCGCCGTTAAAATTAACAGTCGCTTTAAATCTGGGTGCGTGGTCGGGACCTTCCCGAATGCAGGTGTAGGAGGGGAGATTAAAGCAGCTCCTCTGCGCCAGCTCTTGCAGCTGGTTCTTGTACATTTCGAACGAACTAATTTTTCTACGACTCCAAACAGCCCCACGCACTGTATCACTTGTTGTTTGTGTTTATTCCATGGGAGAAAGAATTAGGGGTCGGATCGGAAGTAATACGGGTGGGTCGGGCGTGAGGATCAAAGGTCTTTCAGGGGGGTTTTGGTTTGTTTGTATGGAAAGAGGACGAGGATGAGGAGAGAGAAAGAGAGGCTGGGGGGTTTTGTAAGGGTAAATGGTGACAAATGAAGGTGGTGGGGGATTAATATTGCAATAATAATGGAGGAATTTGATATATTGTAATAATAATAATAATATAATGGTTTTATTTACCAGAAGAGGGTCAAGTCAACCGAACGTTAGGGTTAGGGTGATTAATGAAACTCTCCAACCCCCCCTCCCAACTCCATATTTGATTAGTTAATTTTCATAATGAAGGTAAATTAATGATAATATGGCAGGCAGCATTAAAAAAGTCTACAACTCCCATTATTACCAATGAATAAGAGTAAGAATTAAAAGAAAAGAATGGACTCCTCCTCCTACTATCACTACCTACATGCCACCATTTTTCAGTTTTTTGACATTATTATTAATGAGTAAAGTCACTAAGATTACACAGTTTTTATGTTTTTCCCAATTTATTTTAATTTTTATTTAAAACTTATTAATATATGCAATGCATAAATCAATTTTAAATGTCATTCCAATTTTACCTGGGTGTGAAGAAAACATACAGCTCTTAATTTTTTATTTTTATTTCCATAAATAAATAAAATCAATTAGCTTACAACACTTAATTAATAGATTGGTTCAAAAATGTATCAAATTTATTTCAGTTTTAAAAAATGTACTCAACAATTTCGAGTTCAAGTTTTTTTGATTAAACTTGATTTAAACCAACCAAACTAAATCTATTTAATAAATTTTAAAAAATTTAAAATTTTTACATTTCTAATGTTCTTAATAAAAATAGTAAGATTAGAGAGTGTTTATTTTATAAAAGTTTTTTTTTACTAAATTTCATGATATTAATCAACTAATTTATTTTATAAATTAAAAAAAAATTACAGGAAGTTAACATATTTAATTATAAAATTTACTCGTGTTGGGTTTTATTAATATAAAAATAATAATTAATATTCCCTTATTTTCTTAAAATTTGGTATTTTAATAAGAGTATTTATTTTAAATTTTCATGCTGTATATAATTAATATGTATGTTGGCAATGAGAAAAAAAAATAATTTGACATAATTTTATAAATTACTTATTGAGTGTCAACAAAAAATATCTAAATTTTATAAAATTAATTAAGTAATTAATTTGTTAAAATAATGTTACATTAAAATAATAAAAAAAATAAAATTTTTTAATGAATAATTTATTTTTTAAAAAATAAAAATTTATATACATATTTAATTAATTAAATTTTATAATTATATTAATATTTTAAAATTAGATCCAAATCAACAAATCAAACCTATCTAAATTAATAATAGAAGAGATTAATTTGTCTTTTATTATTAATTTAGATTTTGGATCAAATCCATATGAGGGAAGTTGTCCACGCTGACTGTTAATGATACAAATAATTGCTAATTTATAATAAAAATTATGATGGCATCGACCAGGTTTAGCCCTACCACCAATTACGTTAAAATAATTACACAAGTCATAGTAAATGCAGGAGTTTTCTCTGGAAGCATCGATTACCAACTATGACGCGGGAGGTTAGGATATTTTTATTATTATTATTATTGATAAGAAAAAAAAAGATTTTGGATATTCGGATAATATTATTTTAATAGAAAATAGCAACGGAGGAGAAAAAACGTATGGAACGGTCACGGGACGAACCTGTGGGGGCAATCACGGTCACATTGGACGGAGGTCGTCACGTGGCTGAATGGGAAAATGAAAAGACGGGTGGCGTCCACACTCTTTTTTATTTTTGTGAAGGGACGGACGACGATGACGACTGAGTGGTTGATTATTCACATTGCATTACATAATGCGCGAGTCGAGAGGACCAAGGAACGGAATAATCTCTCACACGTCGAGGATCTTGAACTACAAAATTACCCTTATCAAAAGGCGAAAGGGTCGCCAGCGGAGGAGGGCATAATGATAATTTAATAATAAGAGTAGAATCGACAGCAGCGTCGTTATCTTCAATTTCAATGGACGGGGGAGGGCTGAGCGTGGGACATGGCTTTTTTTTTATAAATCTGGGATATTGATGAGGTGTGAACGTTGAAATGACATAAAGGCCCATCCTTCTAAATTGTTTTTTATTTGAAAAAGTAACTAAGATTGAATTTAATTATAGTTGATTTGACAAAATAAGGAAGGGCAATAAATGAAACAAGCGTAGCCTTTGATGCCTCTAAACCGCGTTTTCCCATCCACCAAAGACTAATAAATTCAAAGCGCCACTTCATTCCCACGACATTACTATTACTATCATTAATCAATCAATCTTACAAAAATTAATAATTAGAAAATTAATGTAAAAACAAAATAATTTTTTACTTAAAACTTACCATTCTTTTTTATTTTTTAAATCTAATAATTTAAATTATGGTCATGTATTCGTATGATATTGTATTTCTGTTACGTTAAAATAAATCAACTAGATTTTAATTTTTTAATAAAATTGTGTTACAAAAATAAAAATTTTAATTTAATATAATTAAATAAATTACAGTTATATTATCTATTTTATATTTTTATTAATTTTTAATTTTATATATATTTATAATATTTATGCTAATATTCTATAACATATAATTTTTTTATTTTAAATATAATTAAATATTTTTAAAATAAATGATAAAAATAATAGTATTGTGTTACTTATTTAATAATTATATCAATTCAAATTTATAAATTTCATGAAACTGACGGTAATCGTAAAAAATTGTTACCCCTGCTTAGTGAAGTTAACAATTAGTTTAACTTATTACAACAAAAATAAAAGTTTAAGGTTTAAATTCACATCATAACACTTTTAGGATAAAATTATTAAATTAATAAATAAAATAATTATCTAACATATATATCAAAAATGATAACTATTTACTTGTTTTTCTCACACATATATTTTTTCCTGTACTCACTCTATTCACTTTGTGATTTTTTTAATATTTTATTTTATATATAAAAAATGGAAGTAAAGACTAATTTTTATAATAATATATATATATATTTTGTTTTTTTCTAATTTTTACACAGATTTTTTTTGGATACAAAATTATAATTTTTATTATTTATTTAATTAAAAATTTTATTTTATTGAAAAACATTTAATCGTTGTTGGATCGGTTCAGCGTGCCCAGCACTTCCGTGATGAACAATCAAGGCGGAGAAACTACGTTATCAGCCTCACTTGGTTCTTTTGTTCTCTTTCAGCCCTCATTTATTTATAGTCTACTCGTTCAGAGTATTCATTTATTGTTTACTTGTTCCGAGTATGCATACTTTAATGCCTTTACATTACTCCTTGGGCTGTATGCAATGGCTTTAAATACCTCAATTTTGACATCAACAATATCGAAGCCTTACTCTCACAATTTATAAATTATTATTTAAATTTTGTTAATTAGCCATTTTTCTTTCAAAAAGAACCTAAAATTTTAAAACCTCATTTCTTAGTGGGGCCCAGCTCGATTTGAAGCCTATCCCCGTGGCCTAGCAATATTAGGAAATTGCAGGTGACATTCAAAAATTTTTTTACTTGTCTCTCTCTGAGTACAAGCGTTTTAAAGTGTTGACTGTGACGGTTTCCAATGGACAAGGTGTCTTTAATACTAAGGTACTTCACTGAAAAATGAAAACCCATACGATATGAAAATGACACAATTAAATGCCATGCCGCTACAATTGCAAAGCAAAATGAAAAAAGAGAAAAATATTTCAGCAACAAAAACAACTTGAACCAAAACTAGCGGACAGAACGCTCTGCTTTGCTTTGCTTTGGTGGATCCATCCAGTGGGATCGTGTTAATCATTCCAGAGGGCGAAAGTTACAGTTAACCGTTGAAACAGTTCCGGGCCTGCCAAAATTAAGATCTTAATATTGGCCCTGGTTCAATAACTGTTAGTCGGGTCGTCGGGTCAACGCTTATGCCTAACTTTAGGATAAATTTTGATTGTTCATCTTGTAAGGATTGCTGTTTCCCTCTCTAAATCCTTCTGTAATGCTTCGCTTTCTATTGACAGGACATGAAGGACAGGACAGGACAGAAAAATAAGTAACGAGACATTAGTCGCGGAAATTACGTCCAGAACCAGAAGTAAACAGAAGACATAACATATGAATAAAAAAAAAGAAAAAGAAAACATTTAAAACAGAGGGTAGTAACATGCTTGCTTTTGGTACTTCCACCTCAACTTCATATCCGATGGCAGAATGGCACCTCACACGTGTAACACAAAATTTCAAGCACCTAGATGGCGACGTTGGCCCTTTCCATTGCACCACATATTGTATTACTTGGAACTGCTTATCACTTATTCGGTTGATTACTCTAGGACAAGTTTTTCAAGTTATGCTGATGGCACCAAAGGATGCTAACCTTTAGATGAAGGTGAGTCAGAATCATACAATTAGGTTAAGAAAATCATTGGGACTATGCAAACACAGTGCATGTGGGAAAAAAATTAAACTAATTACGCGGGCTATTGTTAAATAAAGAAAACTAGGGTACATAATGTGCATCAAAATAAATTGGGATGTCACCATGAAAAGGGGCTTGCTCCCTGCAAAAAAATCTCATTTTCCACATCTTTCACCCACTGACAAACCAGATTGCAAGTCTTTATTGCCAAAGCCTGCATAGCCAATTGTAGTTTCACGTTACAATAGTACACTTGAAGCATAGCATATTTAAAAAGGGAAAAGATAAAGCAATTCCAGGGGGCTCCCTGATGTCAACATTCTATACCCCATCTAACAATATATTTCCATATAGAACAATGCGGGGCCAGCACTTATCACCAACGCTTCAATATTTAAGTTATTAGTATCATTTGGAAGAGATTAGGGAGAACAAGTTTGCATGGTTTGTACAAGTTAAATTAATAAGAAATCACTCATCTCCATGATAAAAATCAAACCTTATCTGCAAGTGGATCAAATGTTGCATAAAGTTCAAAATCCTGCGTGACCCAGCAGAGCAGAACTGCCAAATGAAAGTGATGATGTAAATTCAACAGCAAAGCCTTCCGAACAAATATATTAATACAAATATGAACTCAAAGAATAAATTAAATTAAACAATATTTGCAAAAGGAGTTCAGTCAACAAAACTCTAAACTTGACAACTGGGAAACCTGCCACAGCCACAGTAATAGTTGTTCACTCCCAAACCATATGGGGCATGCCTTCCAAAATTAGCCACAAAACTTCAGTTTTAAGTAATCAAAGAAAATAATAGGTTTACAAATCCAAAAACATAAATGATTCCAACCCAATGCAAAAGAGAATTACTTTCAAAATGCCTTTCTAGGTGGGACGAGAACACACACTTTACAGATGGGACCAGCCTCACCACTTAGCATCATTTTCTAATAAGTATGCCATGAAATTCAGTTTTAACAAATATTCAACAAATCCTTGGTTTGAGATGGCATTTATGGTCAAACTCTGTTAAATTTGTGAGATATGAAAGATGGTGTCTGCAAAATGCAGCCGCTCATGCAGGTAATAAGTTGTGAACTAAAATTAAAAAGTATCATCGATTATAATAAATCCCACTGGAGGAAATTTTACCATAATTTTCATCTCTTCTAAACTGTGTTTTATGGGGCCCAATTCCTTTACCATGCATTGAAGAGTAAAGTTTCTGGTACGCTCTATACAATCTGCAACACAGGAAACCAGTATCCAACTTACAACAATAAGCTCAAAATATCTCACCATGAAAAGAATTCAACAAGCTGGTGAAAGATTCAACAATTACCTTTTCTGCTGCTGATGGCTGCTAATCGGTGATGAGAAATCAGAAGAAATATATTGATCCAGATATATACTACGATAGACAAAATGCCATAGTCCTGTAGGACCACCAATGCCAACAGTTGATTTGCCAAATCTTTCAGGAGAATCTGTTAAAAGCCTCTGCTGACTCAAACGATGGGACATAGAGGGACGAGGCAATGGATCAACAGGCAAATCCTCAACACGCATTCCCCCTTCTATCATGGACCTCTGAACCTCACTAAGAACATTTGACTTCAAAAGAACCATTTCTATACGAATTCTATAAAATTTCAATAAAATTTGTTAGTCTTGATATACTTCAGTAGGGAAAACATAATATCTTATTAACTACATTGCAATATAGTCTTGATTTTTCTTTTGCTTGTGGGTATAACATATTCTGTTTGATAAAAAAAGTATCCCATTCATAAGGTTCCACCAGCCTGAAAGTGTGTGTTCATTTGATCTAAGAAGTTGCCCACATCCACTAACACTATTTATCATATTCAAAATCAAATTTTACCTGCAATCTTTAAGATGATAAAAGGCATCCGAACTAGTAGTAAGCAATATCAGGTACGTGTCAACCTGCCACAAGCACATAAAATCGCTATATAATTTCTTTGGGCCTCAATGTGATCAGCATGCCGTGATTCTGCTTGAATGTGTATGAGATAATTACAATAAATGATTCCTCTTACAATCAAAGGCTAAATTAAAGTAGTTGAATTTTCATGAAAATAAATTTTGTTAATCCTTGTCTCACTCACATCAAAATAATGGACATAAGCATACAAAAATGCCATGGGATTATATCTTGGCAGGCAAATTGGTGAGAAAGATTCAGATGTCCTGCAAAAGTTAAAAAATAAAAGTGAGATTCGACACACAGAAGTGTTTAGATATCATAAACATTTGGGTCCAACCCAATTGATGTGCCACTTTTCACTCACAGATTGATGCTACATAATTGTCACATCAATGAGGGTATAAAAAGTCAACAACTACCTAAAGTGTCCTAGTTGTTCACTGGGACAACATCAATTAGAATACAAACTTTGTAAGCCAAGCATTACTGATGTAAAAACAAAGTAACTTTTATGCTTGATCATCCGCATATAAATAGGTGATATTGAAAAGGACCAAGCACTTGGAATGGTAGTATAAGCATGGTGTCCTTATGGACGCTTATGAAATTTGCTGATGCCAAGGAGTTCAAAATGAGAGAAAGAAGGTTGACAAGTAAGAGAGAATAACAGTTAATACAGGAATGAATGAATTAATACAAGCACGCTAGAGTGCACATTTTGCAGGTGAAGCAAAGCAAGGAGATGACTAAAATAAAATATATTCATGACAGTATGAACTGTCAGAGGTATATGATAAATCTACTAATTAACTTAATCTTGAAAATGCATATAAACAATGAGTGAGCTCAACTATCAACATCTATAATCAGCTAGTGATCTATTTAGCAACAAATGTTAAGGTCCCTCAAAAAGAATAAAATTTAATCAATATGAAGTACCAAGAGACCTTTCCATACACTCGTTGGTTATATTACATTGTCAAAGATATAGGATCTAGCAAGATGATTCTACTTGCCTAAATGATTCTGATGACATGACAAAGTTGGAAAGTAGCAACATATCATCGGGATGAAGAGAGGCTTTCTGTGCACCAACAAGGCTGACAACCTGTCAAACAAGCTTCAGGCCATTAAAATGCTTATTGCAGTAAACCTACTGAATTGGTCTGTCTACATACAGCGACAGAAGGGAGAAATGAAGGACATTTTACCTTGTATTTACACATTAATAATGCAAAAAAGACACCTGAATCAGCAACATCTTGCAATACAGCACCAGCAGCTTGTCTTGTTGCATAAGCAAGAGGAAGACAAGTGTATGCATGAAGGAATGTAGCCGGGTTCCTGACAACAAATAAATATCAAAACTTTCACTTTTACAGTTGAAGAACCCATTCACTGTGGATAACTTGACTCATTTCAGTCCAGCCTCAGAGCCATACCATATGACACCACCATTTAACCTATACCAAATGCTCATCGACCCCAACACAAATCCCCTTCAATTATTTTTTTTTAACAAAAGAAGCTTAAAGATGAAAATCTTCAAACATTGCTGTTTTGCTAAATCCTAAGATTCTTCACCTTTTCATCAATTTGCGCCCACTCAAAAAGCAAAGAGCAGACAAACTGAGCAGACAAACCAAGCAGTCCAACATCAATAGTGTTTTCAGATTGATTTTAGAATTTCTTTCAAAAACATCCAGCCATGAGATCCATGCTTTGTTAATTTTTCTTAAGAAAAATTGATAAAATAGATTTCAATTACGATAAAGTACAATTATGAAAGGATAAATAATTCCAAAGAAGAGCCAGGAACCCAAAGGAGGGCAGAAAAACTGACCAATTGAAAGAATGGATGAGTGATGAGAAGACAACATCTGTTCCCCCAAGCAAAGGAGTCATATCAAACTTTGGATTCTTCTCAAAACATCTGTTTATGGACTTTGTTAAAACAAGTATCATCTGCACTCACATCACAATCAATCAAATGATAGTGCAACGGCAGTCAAAACAATTTTGGTTCATTTAAAAAATATCAGGCTGATAATATAAAAGGTAAGTAGCAAAGAAAACAATCACAAGTTTGTGCAGTGTCACGTCCAAACAGTAAAACGAGGCAACTGGAAATCCAAAATTTGAAGAAAGTGTAATTCCACCTGGCCATAAAGAAGCTCCAATTGTGCCCTTAATGA
The DNA here is from genome assembly GCA_019650275.1 of Xylocarpus granatum. Lineage (NCBI taxonomy): Eukaryota > Viridiplantae > Streptophyta > Magnoliopsida > Sapindales > Meliaceae > Xylocarpus > Xylocarpus granatum. Next base: position 34,305 of record BNST01001726.1, on the reverse strand, counting down.
TTCATAAGGCTCATCTGTGCAGCTGATGCAAACTAAGTAGATTGGACCCTTCACAAGAAAGACCACCTGGACACAAAAATATCACCCTAATCTAATTCAACTGATCGCAAAAACTGAGGACTTGACTTTGTAAAAACTATTCTCTTTCATGCTTCAAGTCTCTAGTATTCTGTTCCTCCACCAAGATAAGAATAGTAAATATTACTTTCAGGAAGCAAAGCAAAATGCACAAGTAACATGTGCCACACTTTTCAACATGCAAAACGACTTTTTGCTGAAGAAATATCCTCTTTACACCTTTTTAAATGACCTGCATGAAGCTATTGAATACCAGCAAGCTCATCAAAACTTTAAAACAACCAATATATTTTGCTTTTAACCAGTGTTAGCTCTAAGAATAAAGATGATGAAACACATTTAACAATCATTAAATCAACATTATATAAGAAAGGGAATGAAAACACAATTCCAACTTTCACATCCAATGATAGAAGGATCTATCAAAAAGGTAAAGCTCAAAGTAAAAAAGAATTAAGAATCAGCAAATAGAAGAGAACATGAGATTGGACCTGATGCTTTCCTGCCCTAACCAATTTGACACGATCCCCCCTGAAAAAAAAATTGTAGTGATTAACAGAGGTAACAACCAAACTTCTTTCATAAGTTTGACCTTCTGAGAATGACTAAGCATAGGATTTGGCTTCAACATATAGTTCTTCGACATAAACTAAGTAATAGATGCAGCCACTTACCCATTCTCCACAAAGGAGATAATAGCTTGCAATGTTGCTGAAAATCCAGCAAGTTTATGTTCATCTCCATATCTAGAAATCAATGAGAGGTGCATAAAACATACAGGACACTGGAACAGACTGTATACGATTGTTCTCTGTTTTGCATCACGATAAAACTGAACTTCTATAATAGATGATGCTGAATTTCAAAAGAGACCAACCTGGAATATATTGGTTTACCAGAGTGACTCAAAATAAAGAAGTGTTTCTTCCTCTTTCTCCATGATATGGAAGCATCGTCCTGCACTTTATTGAAAATTAAAAATGCATATAACATTTGCAGGTATCCTCTAGATTTATTTTGCTAGTAAGGCCTTGAAGTAAAAGTACATTAAAAGAGAAAGTTTCAAATAAAATAGCATCAATTCTGGACCAATAATTGAGAACTTAAGTACACAACATAAAAAGTTTTATAGTACAAAAATATCAAGACAACTCTTTTTCTCTATTTTGTTTCCTTCCTTAAAGTGACCTTTTTAGCATATGATCATAGCCATTAAATGTAGTGAACTGCTTTTGCATACACGGTCAGTCCTCTATAATGTCAGTTACAAAAACTTCTTAAGCTTATTTGATAATGCATATAACTAGACATTTTATAGAAGATGAGATTTGGTTGGAACCATTGTTTGCAAAATTTTGGCAACAACAGAGTTCGGAACAGCTATTCACGAGCAGAATAGTGAGCACTGAATAGGCAGTTTGTGCACAAGAGGCACAGAAAGTGATTTAAAAGCATCACAAAGTAAAACAGGTTTCACTTCTTCACACATTTTAATTGTATGATTATTCCATTACATGCCACAGAGTCTGCCATCTAATAAATCATGTCTAAGGAATCTGTGATGAATTATTAATCTACTGGAGAAAAACTTATTCTATTGTTGTCAGCCTTTCTTCTCCGCATACCATGTTCCCATGCAGAATAGTAGAATACTGTCTGTTTCTTTTACTTATCTCAATCTTTTTCTCAAAAGACATGTCCATTTGCCACCTATATTTCCTTTCCTCTCTGGACTACTCATGAACTGCTTCCAGCAACAAAACAATGCTCACCAAATCCTCAGCGATTGCAATTAAAAACCAACTAGAAACATAGCTATGGACTAAGCATGATTAAGCCCATCTCAAATTTCCAACGTTTACGTGGAGGCACACCTGTGGGTGCAGAGATGGATGGTTTTCTACATTCAATTCTACTAAAATAGTCAGACCACTGCCTTTTTACAGAATCCTTTGAAAGAATATTCAATCCTGTCAGAACACATCCTAGCCAATGATTTTTATTAGAACTAGTAATGAAGTGTTTAACTTCTTATGTCCTAGTGATAAGCTTCATATTTATATTAACAATAAACTCGCAATAAATAAATTATGCAAGAAATTCTCCATCATCGTTCATCAATTCCTATAAATGGATAAAATTTTCTGTCACTTAAACAATACAAATCAACCTAGCATTTCTCTTAGCCATGTAAAGGTAGCAAGTAATTCATTGACAACTCATACAATTCAATTCCTCACTAGACACAACAAATCAACTTAATAATAGAGAAGCAAAGCCGACCAACTCACCTCATCGACGTGGCGTTTTCCTGGCAACCACGAGGACGACGTAAAATCACGAACTTCATCAACCAAATCATCATCATTTATTACTTCCTCCTGTATCTCATCGTCCTCATCAATCCTTGAATTACTCGTACCCTCGCTACTAGTCCCTCTCTCTCCTGCATACCCACTACTAGTCGGACTCGACGGGCCCTCCACATCCATTTCCACCTCACCAAAAGCATTTGGAACGTTCTCGTTCACCGATCCATTGCCGTTTGATTCGGTCAATATCATAGACACCAAAGACAATTCGTCATCAATCGGTTTAGTGTTAGGGTTAGGGTTAGAAATAAGTTCATCGTCCGCGGAAGTCGATGAGGAGCCGGTGGACATTGAATTGAATACAATTGAATTAGGGATTGTGATAAGTGGAATTTGGATATTTGTGGAATCTTCTAAAGGGAGATTGGGCCGGTGCAATATAATTTGGGGTTTATTGAATCTCTCCTACCAGTCATTGCTTGGTTGTTGTAGTTCCCTCTCTCTCTCTGAATTTGGAGTCGCTGTGAGAGACGATGATGCTCTGACCAGTAGGTACAGAACAACGCGCGGCCGTGTTGATTCGCGTTTGAATTTGGAGTTCCAGGCCAGTAATATTTGGGCCTTGAAGAAATAAACTAAATACACTTTTAACATTTCCAAATACACTTTTTCCAATAGACTGGACTTAAACATTCTTCCTCCTTGTCAAAGATAGCCAGAGTCGGCCCAAAATCTTTACATAGAGCAAAATGAATACAATTTCATGGTAGTCTTAGGTGCAATAACCATCACTGACATTTTAATTTGAGAACCTTCAACTTTGCACTAATGCAAAAAATAATTTCTTCCCCGGAAAAAAAAATCAACTTATTACCTCTATTGGATTCTTTCAATCACGAAGGTCTTCCACCAATTTACTCGAAATGCTTCTAAAATGGCTTTTTAATCGGCCTGTTATTGGGCTGCCAAGGAGGATAAACATTAATATATATATACATCTATCTCATGCTGCCTAACATAATTTATTGTGCTTTCACAATCATACCATATTGTCCATTTTTAAGGGGTAAGCATTTATAGATTCAGTTTCGATTTTAAGTAAAATCAGAACCTATTTTAAATAAAATCGATTTATAAAATTTGAAATCAGATCTTACTCTATTTAATAGGGTACTCTATTTTTCGGTTTTGGTTCTATTTCTATTTTAAAATGATGTATTATATTTATTAATTATTTTTTTTTATTAATATTTTAAACAAATTTTATGTTGTAAAACTCATCAAATTTATTTCAGTATAATATTAACTCGATAGAAAAATTTTTTAAAAAAAATTAATGATATTAAATTACAAAAGTAGTTAAATATATGAACAAAAATTCGAGTGAAAAAAAAGAGAAATAAGTTATTAAAGAAAATTAATAGACAATAAATCATTTAAAAATATTTTAGTATTACATAAATTAATATTACACATGACAAAAAAAGAAATTAAATTTTATAATAGTAAAATTGTATACATAAAATAAAATTATACCTCATATATATTTATTTATAATAATTGTTAATTTATTTAATAATTTTAAAATAAATATATGCACAACACAATTTTATTAAATTATTACACAAATAACATGATAAATCAACTTAAATATAAATTACAAACATATAAATTAATTTTTTTCGTAGATCAACAACTAAGAAGTATTCCTTTTAATAAATTAGTAGTTGATCAAATACAAATATATTTTACACAAGAGTTATGTTTATAATAATTTAATAATAAATTTCACCATTAGCTTTTTGATGAATTTTATTTTAATTATTTAAAAATAATTAAATTAATTTTTTAGTAATTTTAATGAAAATTTTTTATTTTTTTTAATGAAATAAATAACTTGTTGAATTTAATTTTTGTATATTAATAAATGTGACGAATAATATGCGTAATTAAAAGTATGATACTTAATGGTAAGGGTACGGGTACGTATATTTTTAATGCTTGTTATATGTAGTATCTATAAAAGGTTCAACAAATACCGATTACGATCACTTTTAAATATTCGATTTTAAAGCAAAATGAGGGAGAAAAAACACACACGGAGAGATAATTTTCTCTCCTTGTTTTTTGATTAAAAATATGTTCAAATTTTAAATATTGTGATTTTTTAATTAATAAATAAAATTGACCTATTATAAATTAAAAATGCATTATTAAAAATTTTTAATCTATGAAAATTGAAATTTCTTTTTTTTAATGCTTTGTAGTTATATTTTATAAAATGAGTTTTTATTTTTTGAAAAAATTAAAACGAAATGGTAAACCAAAACTTGCAAAATAGGAGCACAAGAAGAGTGAAGCAAGCTTCGGGCTCACGTGGCCTCTATTATGATACCTCTCAGTGCTCACACGTCATTACACTTACCTTAGATTCACCACAAATCCATGTGTTCGTAGGTGACAGCATCGTGTTTTCATATTCCCATGTCGCCATAATATTCGAAAACGACAGGCGAACGTAAACAAAACGCCACTGGCTGGTATAAGTCAACTAACAGTCATTGTCTCAGGCCCCATGGCAAAGAAATCTAACGGTTGTCATAAATTTAGGTTTTTTCCTTGAAACACCGGCTTTACAACTATTTATATATAGCGGCCTGGAACGTTTCCTGCTCTTTTATCACATAATGACAAATTTGTCCTTTCAGTTTTGGTCAGAAAGATAAATATTTGTTGGTCATTCTAAATTATTTATGGGTCATTTTCGTTAAAAAGTGATTCTGATATGACCCAATTACCCAATTAAGTAATCGGTCCAATGAGTACGTTGATTTATTAGTTATGGTTTACGGTAAAGGAAATGATCAAGACCAATTACACCCTGTCTTCCTTCATATATTTTAATACCCCCAATATATGGTCTAATTTGAGAGGTAGGAAAGATTTTAGCGCGAGAGAATTCCTTCGAAACGCAGCCAATAGAGGGTTGTTTAATAACATATCAGTTGTAGCCATCAGTGACATAAGATAGAAATGGGTGATTAATCATTGGTTAATTATATTTATTAATCCTGCCTTCTTGCAAATATTACGTGATTGTATCATTGCTGATTAATTTGCTTTCTTGCAAGCAAGAGCAAGTGCTGCCAGCGGATTTGCTCTGTAATTTACACGAAGATTTGCGGTAATCAAGTTTGCATGTGTTTGTATGGACCAGGAAGATCGTTATCCGAAAGAAATAGTATTATATAAACTATTTCTTGCCAGATCCGAGGTTTAGATTTTTATCCAAATGTCGGATTAAGCTTTGAGGAGAAGAGAAAGAGATTGAGGCATTATCATTATTTAATCCGACAGAAAGCTCCAACTGGATAATTAATCAATGATAAAAATTTCTTCATCATAGGCAAATGCCATCAAGTTCCTGGTGTATGCTTCGTCAGAACAAGGGGAGCGAAGCAGAAACTGGAACAAAACGAACCCAATAGCAATTTTCTGTAAAGAACAGCTAATGTAAAATGCAGAAACAAATACATTGAAAGGAAAAAATGAGGGTAGATTTGACATATTGAAGTACGTGAATCATTTGCACGAGTCATCATCATTCGTTATCAGAGCTTGGAGCCACTGCTTTTCTAACCAACCCCACCCACATCAAACCCAAACCCACCAATTACTGACCTTTAACTCTCTGCTTCCCATTTCTGTCACCAAGCTGCCCCCAACTCCATTCAACTTTCAGTCTCCAAAATTAAGTTAATATATATATATATAAGAAGAGTAACACAAACTAAATGCATTTAAATTTCCTCCAAAATTTCAGATACAAAACCCAAGTTAGAGAATTACACGCATGAAAAGTGATCCGTCACAAAAACTACGAAAGAAAAAAAGAAAAAACCAAGGCAAAACATAACTTACCAATGAGAAAAAAATCAAATTAAATTCATTTCACTATAACTCTTCACTCAGAATGTTATTTTTGAGTAGATGATCTCGATTCTTAACAAGATTCAATCTTGGAACCCAGTTTTTTTCCAAATTGCATTTCTGACCCTCGTCAGATCCCCTCCTTTCAAAGTCCTCCCCACCCCTTCGTGAACCGAAAACGAAACTATTCTCGTCCTCGCCATCTGCCTCGCCAAAAACTCGTGCGGCGGGACCCTCACGCTTCCCTCACCGTACGCTTCATCGTCGCTGTCTGCTCTTCGACTGTCCCTATACTCGTTCTTCAATATCTTCGACCAGTCGGGTATGTTGACTGGAAGCGACGTAATAGTGCCGCCGCTTGAATCGGGGCGTTTGGTTTGTTTGTTGTTCAGCCAAGCATTCGAGCTGGTGGCTTTACGGGCGAAGTCGGGAGAGTTGTCAGTATTGCAGTAGAGGTCTGACTCATCCAGTTCGAAGGGTGATGACTCGGACGCCGTTTGCAAATGGGACGAGTCGCTGTTGAGGTACCGGTAGCTGGGTCTGGCGTGGTAACTCTTGCCTGGGGCCATTTGTGTGCTAACTCGCGAGGGAGAGCTGGATGGCTTTGGGCTTGCTTTAAAAGAGAAGTGATTTCTCTCTGCTTTTATAAAGGATGCGTTGCAAAATGGATAAGGTTCTCTCTCTCTATTTTCGTCCAAGTAACTTGATTTCTTGAAAATTACTAAGACACCCTTCTATTTTACTTCGAAACCCCACGTAGGATTTTCCAATTATCCACAAGAATGACTGGTTACTTTTATCTGGTACATCGCATGTATTGTGATCGTTAACTGTTGCAGACAGATTATTCACCTCCCTTCCTATTTTGACGGTGCGTCAGAGGAAATAGAAATAGGCATGACACGATACTGGAGACAGATTCTTTTAAATTTATATTAATATTGATTAAAAAAGTTTAATAGTAAATTATACTAAAATTCTCAATATTAATTTAAAATAAATATATTATTTATTTAAAATGTTAAAAATATTAAATATAAAATAAATTTTATCACGATTTTTTTTAAAAAGTATAATTTTATTATGTATTAATACATAAAATATTACAAATCTAAAATAAAAATTTATAAAGCGAAAAAAAATAAATTTACGGTAATTATATTAAATAATATAAAATTAGAGATAATTATTTTGAGAGAAAATTTACTTGTGTATAAATTGATAGATGATTACAAAGATCAACTTATTAAAATTTTCCTGTTTTATATAATAATTTACAAAATGTCTCATTTGAAAATTAATTCAGAAAAATAAATTTTTTATTTTATAAAAAATATAAATAAAATTAAAAATACAGTGATTAGCTATATCAAAAATAAGTATATTAAGCAGTCAAATTGTTTTTTTCCAGCGTGGATGAGTGCCACGTGTATACGTATGGCTTGTGCTAGCGGACAAAACTTGCGTGAGGGGCAATTTGGGAAGACTAATTTGTCTGTTGCGAGAATAAATTTGTACTTGGAGTTCCACATTGTCGTGACGCGAATTTAAGAATAAGAAAGAGAGAGAGTGGGGTTTTTTTTTGCCTGATCCGTTCTAGTGGTCCTATTTAGACGATCGAGGATTTCGACGCGTGTTTTAGTACATGTAAGTTCGCCACTTGGCTGCCAGTCGCTAAGTCAAGAGGACGGGCGTGATGGCACGTGAAGTGGGACCCCCACTATGTTGTAGCACTTCTCACTGCCAGCTGGTCCTCGCCACTCCTCTGCTGCTGTCCTATCAAATGCGACAACCGATAATATCATGCGCAAATTATCCCTCAATAATATCGGGGGAGTGAGAAATTTGAAAATAGATTTGGCCTTTATTCACTGCCTGCTTGCGGTGTTCCGTTGTCGTCCTTAAGCGTTGAACGGAACTTCACGCTGTACCTGTGGTGGATTTATTCCTTTTTATATTTCAAATCAAATCCTATTTTATTTTTTTTAAAAAGAGAATCGAATAATTGAGTTGAGATTATGGTTGTGAGTAAGATAATGGGTTGTATAGTTTTGTCCTTGCTGGCTGGCTGTCACATGAATATTAATAAATAGGTGTGGTGTCTACTTTTGGCCAAGTCTATGTGTATAATAACTGTTAAAACAATGACATGTCAAGGTGTTTATGTCTGTCGGTCATAAATTTGTTCTCTAAAAATTCAAAAGTTAAAATTAAAAGGGAGCAATAAAAGCATATTCCTATTACATCAACTCTTTTTTTTTCTATTAACCAACTTCCCACTATTCATTAAAACTGAAATACAATCAACTATTTTAAAATATTGAAATTAATAAAAATAAAATAAAAAAATTTTATTTAATTTTAAAATAAAATTAAAAATATTTAATAATATTAATTTTAAATATAATTTATTATTATTTAATATTAATATTTCATTACACAATAATTATGACTTCAAAGTCATAATATCCCAACAACAAAAGAAACGTAAAACAATTATATATATGGTTGGTAAGCAAATATAACTCATTCATGCAAAATGAAGAATATAGCCTGCAGGGTAGATCCAAGAATTGAAGGCACGTAAGATACTTGGACCAACTGATATAATATTTATATTTTAAAATATTATTATTATATTAAAAATTAATTATAATTTTCTTTATTTATAACCATATAAAAAAACTAAAACAATACAAGTGTACTATCTTATCTATATAATCATTAAATAAAATTATATTATATTCATTAGCAATTTGATATCTCTATCAGCAAAAAATTAATTTTTTAAAATGAAACAATCAATATCAATAGTTTGCTTATTACATCTAATCACCGCCATCTAACACTAATTATGTGATAACTATGGGATAATAGTGGGGGACCAGTGTCTACGCACCGAAACTAATAGATGATGGTATCATTATGAACTCATCACTAGTTTCGATTCCAAATCCGACCACCACATGAATATGTAATTACACAAAAAGCTACAATAATGTACGTCCTAATTATATATTAACCCTACTATTAAGCAGATATTAATTACCCTACTATTAAACAGATATTAATTACGTTTTAAAGAGCAAATGGTACCTGGGAGGGGGGAACTTGGATGCCCTTATAAATATTTTAATTTTTAAGTATCTATCATTAATATTTTTGTATAACGATTCAATAAATTTTTCAAAAAGTGACACCAAACAGTATTTTTTACAACAGAAATTCAAACTATTTTTTTCTTTTTTTCTGGTGTTAAATGGACCACAGAGTACAAAAAGGAGAAGAAGAAAAAAGAAACCAAACCACAATTGAAGATGCCAACAAGTACAAAGATAAAAAATCAAATTGGTTCGTAGTAAATTTGCTTGAGAAAAGTTGTACATTAAAGGAAGAAGAGACTTCATCCCACTTTCTCTTTGCGTTAAATAATGACAAGTAGCGTTTTGATTAATTCTTGTTTAAAGTTTTCACGTACTTTAACAATTAATCCTGTGATTATATATTAGAGGTTATTTTGTTCAAGTACACGACTAGCCAGTGACCCAACAATCTTAAAAGTCCTAGTCATTCTGGCAATATTGTCTACAAAAGGAAACGAGGGATAGGATTTATGCTTCTTAATATTTCGTGATTTCGTTTTCATGCTATCGAGGATGAGGTATTGATTTGCAGGTTGCAATTATACGTTTGCCAAAGACTCATGGCTAGCATTCTTAGACAACGAAAGAGGGCCAAAGCAATTCTAATTCATCAAGTAATAATATATCAATGAAAAATGTTTGTAACAGAAACGGGACCAGGCATTTTGGGTTTCGTTTTCGTTCCAAAAGTTTGGTGTATGAAATGTGGGGGTCAAAATGCATATAAATAATGTTGCTACGTATAGCTAACGCTGAACACTAGTTATTGTATGAATAACGCGAATACATAGACAATTTTTGTTTTTTTGGCTATGTATGCATGCAGAGATAAGATAAGGACTAATTTGTAAAAGGTCATATCATTTTTGGGAATTCCTTGACTGTAGTGATGATTGTAACTTGCAAAGTTGAAGCTCCAGAAGTTTTTAACATTATTATCCTTAGTTGATTGATGAAAATTACTGAGATATTGGGACTTGAAATTGACCCATTAATGTTTGCTTTTGTAATATATATGTGTATATATTTACGTTATCCTCCAGGTCTCATAGTTGTCGCTTATCCTATGAGCCAACTATTCAAACACCTTCGATTTAAAACATCGAGGCCGGTAAATATTCAGCTCTTTGGTTTATGTTATAGATGATATTTTGGGATTTGGAGACGCACAGCTCAGACAACAAATCAGTTTGGATCATGAACATATTCTATTTACTTTACCCATACTCCACCCCCTTAATATTCTGCCTCTCATTAAATTCGAAAATCATGCGTGATGATGACACAGAGATTTGATACATAAACCCTAGATTTATAAATTTGCAATCAATCATTTCTATCAGTCTAGACTCTCATCTTGGCAAATGTTAATTACCCATTTGTCTAGTTACATCATCTATTAAATTTGAATGAGACTAGTGCCAAACTGACGCTGGAGGTTTCGAAAGTACGCTTCCATGCTAATTCTGTATAGAAGCATGACAAGCAATATTAGCAAGAATATTAATTGCCATAACCACTCTCGTTGATATGACTTTGCGTTCTGGCATAGATATACTGTCATTGACTTGCTTTAGTGGCCCTGCACAAATATAATAAATAAATGAAATAATGTTAACCACATTCTGAAGATATTTCTAGACAAATTATTAATTTATTTTTTATTACGAATTAATTTATAAATTTGTAAAATAAGGCATGTTACTTGTAAATATTAAAGTGGAGTAACGCATCACTAATATTTAATTCTAAAATTAAAAATAAAAAAAAATCAACGAGTTAAAATAATTTTTTGTTCTTGTATAGTGTGATTATAATGACTTTGATACTGTTTTTTTTTGAAATTATTTGTAATTTTATTTTGCTTTGAGAAAAAATTAAGAAAAAGTATATTTTATAATACTAAATTTTTAATAAAATTTATTTAATTTATTTATTTAATATTTATATTTTATAGTTGCTGTAACTTAAAAGTCACACTATAATTCAATACCGATAACAAATTTACCATCCGAAGAAGCCAAAGCCAGTTGAGCGGGCATCTGCCACACAATTTACGATATAATTCTTTAGAAATCTAATCCTCAGTCGGCAAATAAGCATCTTCTAACCATCCATCACTTACTATTGCAAGGAAGGTGCCCAAATAAGCTTGTTTAGTATACTTTCTAAAACAATCAAAATAATATTTTATTAGAAAAATCTTAATTATCCACACATATATGTACATAATCAAACCTATTAATTTTTTGATAAATTAATTTAAAATTATTTATTATTTGATATAAAACATATATTTTATATTAAAAAGATAGTTTTATTATATAAATATTTAAATAGTATTAATTAATGATAATATTGAATATGACTGACGAAATATATTACATGTTGCGTACTAGAACTTAGAGACTTCTGATCTTGCAAGCAAAATAGAGGCATTGGTGCAGAGTAAAGTTTGAAAAATTGATGATAACGGTAACACCATATTGCATATGGTTCGAAAGAAACAAGAAGACTATGGACTTGAAAAGATGGCAGGCCCTGCACTAGTTTTGTAGTTGGAGTTGCTTTGGTTCGAGGTATGGTTACATTACTCCAATTCCCGCTTCTAAACCAATTTTGTCCATGACTTAAAGCTTGTGTTGAATCTGGTGAATTTTATCGGTTATTAGTATGTGTTGCCGCGAGTGAAGGAAGTCATCATACCTCATTTCCTAAATCATTGGAGTTATATAGAGTTCATGGTAGAAAGGTTATTTACTGCTATAAATACCAAACTTCATATTTCCCTAAAAGAATGGTTAATGTGTTATGATTACATACATACATACATAAATATAAACTGAGGCTATCCTCAGTTTATATATATATGTGTGTGTGTGTGTGTGTACATACCAAGATGCTCTCAACGTGCTCCTATTAAGAATCCACAGTACATATGAAATGTGGTGGTGCATGGAATGTGCTGGCATCATATCTTTGTTGCAAGACTTAGTCCAAGACAATGTGCTCGTAGTTGCACAAGAATAGGACAAGCATCTGAGTGGCTGTCTAGTGTCGAGTTGTTGTTTGCTATTTACTTACAGATTATTAACTAATTTTCCTTATTTGTAGTAGTCTTGGTCTTAAGCTTGTGAGGAGCTGTTAATCTTTATATACTTAAATGCTATCAGATGCAATAAGAAAATATTAGATTTACAATTCAAACTATTATAGTTTATTCTCACCTTAAGAGAATCTCATTTGCTTAACGATTGTGAACAAACTTTAACAGGGACTTATCATTTTCACAACACTTTTCCATACCAAACTTGTAGTTCCTCCTTCATTCCCAGAACTCCACGTACCATTATGCCTTTAAAGTGTTAATTGTATTATACAAATGGAATAAAACTTATTTTTCTTTATTATTCCGAGGATTTTGATTAACGTCAAAGTCATTAACGGACTGTTGCATCATCCTCTTCAACATCAATTTGGTTAATTGTGTCACTTGAATTCCTCCATTTTCATTCGACATCTCACAATTGAAAAATATTAAGAAGAAAAGTGTAAAAAATGTTATAGGGTTTTGGGCACTACTCAAAACTCTCCGTCTGAGTCTGTACATATATCGCAAGGATACCTGCTGGACAGGCCGAGTGCTAGCAGAATTCAATTCGCAGTAACGGGGACGCCACTCCTTTTAGCTTTTTCTTTTTGGTTGGAATCGTAAAGAGTGGAATTCATTTTGTAAGAAGGAACTCTTGACTAGTTTCATGGTCATTCCGCTTGGCAAATAGTCTTGCTCAATCGAGAAGCCGCTCTGAATATTGAAGCCATTGGTATCGATCAAGTTTGTTCCCTTTCAACTTTACCTTACAGTTACTGCAGTTGACAGTTAAATTTTAGATCTTTTATCGGATTATCATCTAGGTCCCTACTTTTTCAATTTCTTTAGAGAAGAGAAGGATATGCTTTATTAAACCATATTTAATATGATCAAATTATAGCATTTTCGGTCATGCCAAGTTGTAAAAATGAAATTAGGGACCTTTTTAGTATAATTGAAAACAACTGGTCCTTATTAGAGAAAAACCTAAGAAATCAGGAACCTAGAAGATAGAACCCACCTTTTGTTTTAAATTACAAAGTAGGCGGGGGTAGTAGCTTTTCTTTTGTTTTGTTTTAATTAGATAAATTGAAGGGTTAATCTTATCAGGAAACGGATGGTATGGAGTTTCAAGGCATATCCTCTATCACACGTCAACTTTTGACATGAAATGTGACTCACGCCTGTAAAGGAGTCATAAACAAACTAATTACATATGCACGACGCAAAGTTTTATTCCTTACCATACCCAGCGTACAAAACGTTCCCATATTAAATTTAAAACCAACATGTATATAATCTAATTAAGCTGCAGCTTCTAAACTATCAACCATTCGTACAATTAGCCTCGCTTTCTCTATTTACACAGGCTTGCCGCTAAAATGTGCTCTTGCATTGAAGATACCGATGCCAAACATAAAATCAATTCAGAGCTTTACAATGCTCTGATGATTAGAGAAGACGAGCAGAAGGTGATAGAACTCTGCCGCAAAGTTCCCGATCATGCATTGTACATATTTACAATACATGATGACACAGTGCTGCATATGGCTATTTATTCCAAAAAAGGGGGCTTAGTACTGAATCTGCTCGACGAGTTGCCGGATCAGTATCTCGACAAAATGACACGACAAAATAAAGCAGGAAACACTATTTTACACGAGACTGCCACAAGCAACCAAGCTCTTCCTGTCGCGGAAAAATTGTTAAAGAAGGCGCCGGGGCTGCTGGGAATGCGCAACAACAACGGAGAGACTGCTCTTCTCCGTGCGGCACGCTATGGCAAAGCTGAGATATTCTTCTTTCTTGCTGGCAGACTCTCTTGTTATGATCACGCCACTAAGTTGCCCTTTCTTCATAGAAATGATAAAACCAATGTTCTTCAGACTTCCATTCTTTCTCTTCATTTCGGTGAGTTTCATTGCCTGGTTAACAATGTTTTCAGTGTTTACATCCTTGTTATATACTGCTAATCTATTCTTTGTTTTGTACAAAATGCAAGAACAGAATTAGCCCTGCAAATTGCCTACGACTACAAGTATTTAATTGAGGAAAAAGACATGGATGGCATGACTGGCCTTCAGCTTCTCGCCTGTAACCCTGAGGCTTTTCATCGCAAACGTGCAGAAGGATTTTTCAAGAAACTTGTCGATTGTGGTTAGTACTATCAGAACGAGATTTTTCTTGTTCTTTTCCGTCATTTTCTTGGAAACTATTAAGTGAGTTGGTTTTGCTTTTGTCTCTCATTCATGGGTAGAAAACTCCTCTAATATAGATTTCAATCACAATGGCTTACTTTTAAATCAGTTTTCACAACTCAACTCTTTAATTTCTTCTTTTTTTCATTTTTTCCAAAAAAAAGGATAAGAGTAAGGAGCGACTAGCCTTTTTTGAAACTCCGAAAGGAAATTTCTTAATGAAACAAAAAATTATCGATTTTTGGTCAAAAATTTAGGGGAAGACCGCATTGAATTCAGGGATTACTCAAAACACTTTTCAAGATAAGATAATATCATAAATCAGTTTTTCGATTTATGAAATTCTATCTACGGAAAACTTCCTTTTTCTGGAAAGTTGCATACACTTGTTTCGGATACACATTAAAAGAAAAAAAAACCTTTATTTTATTATGTTCCAACAGTTGATAATTAACTTCCTTTTTCTTGAAAGTTGCATATACTTGTAGTGTGAAGCGGAGAGAAGAAGTTCAGAAAGAAGAGCGACAATATAAATCAGCTATGGAGCTCGCCAAGTTTTTAATTAGAAGAGATACATCATGGGAAAATACTGAGTCTATCCTGGACCAGAGTAGGCCTAGAATACACAAATATGGATACGATCCATCATCCACTGAAAAAGGGATTGCGGAAATCTCCAGCTTGAATATTGCAGATACTGCATTATTTCTAGCAACAAAGTCAGGTTGTATAAAGATTGTTAGAGAAATACTCAATGTACATCCTCAAGCACTGGAGCATATTGATGATGAAGGACGAAATATATTACATGTAGCAATTAAGTATCGGCAGTTACAGATTTTTGAGCTACTAAGGGAAATGGAAGTGCCGATGAAAAGGCTAGTACGGAAGATCGATAACAATGGCAACACCATGTTGCATATGGCTGGAATTAAAAGATCAGATTATGTACCTGAGAAGATGATAGGCCCGGCTCTAGTATTGCAGGAAGAATTGCTTTGGTACGAGGTACGGTTTTCTTACTCCGGTAAACCTTTTTATTGTATGGGAAAATTAGAATATAAATAGATTGTACAATCATCAAGTATACGATTGACAAATTTTAAAACAAATAATTACAATTTTATTGGATTTTTGTGTAGATTATGCTGTACAACAGACCAAGTTCATGTGATTACGATTAAAGAATTATTTTGGTTACGTTGTTTGCTTGCAGCGAGTAGAGAGTGTGACATTACCACATTTCCGGAATCATAGAAACAATAAGGGGTTGACGCCGGCAGGATTATTTGATACCGCAAATAAGGAACTCCGTCTTTCATCCAAAGACTGGATAATACACACATCAGAGGGATGCTCAATCGTGGCAGTTCTCATTGCTACAGTTGCTTTTACCGCAGCATACACTGTTCCAGGAGGTTCAAACGAGAGCACTGGTTATCCTATCCTCATTAACGATCCTGCCTTTGTGGCTTTCACCATCTCCGACGTTTTATCTCTCACATTCTCTTTGGCATCTGTGGTTACATTTCTGTCTGTCCTCACATCCCCGTTTCGACTAGTAGACTTCAAGCACTCTCTTCCTAATAAAATATTTATGGGCTTCACATTTCTTTTTCTTTCTGTGTGCATGATGATGTTAGCATTTGCAGCAACGATTCTCCTCATGATAAAGAAAAAAGAAAATTGGGCGAAAATCGCTTTGTACACATGCTCTTTTATCCCAGTCGGAATCTTTGCACTATCGTATTTCCCTACCTACATAATCACCACGACAGAAAGAGCATGCAAGTATTTGTGCAACAAGACAGCACAGCTGTTTCCTCGGAGTGTTGTGGCTCTACTTAAAAACATCTTTTGTTTCAGTAAAAGATTTGAAGTGCGATCTAAAAGTTCTTCCATTCCGTGAAGCCCCAGTTGCAGTGCTATCCATACACTCCACGAGCTTCAACTTTCTTTATTTGAAGGAGTATATAGACGTGATTGTATTTTGAAGTTGTATGCCTGTGCCTTCAGTTTTTAGCTTGTATTGACATCAATAAGAGCCTCTTTGTGATGTGTTTGAGAGAGAGAAGCATAAATGAGATTGATGCCTGGAATCTTGAACCAACGAACTTTATGTCCTTCAGCTTTGAGTTACGCGGCAGAGGAGGACGCGGCATGCAGAAACTCCTTTGCATACACCACAATAAGGAATCGAAGAAAAATGACTTGCACATAAATTTGAACTGCTAAACCATAGAATTATCGTACATTACAGTAAAAACACAAATATTAAATTCTTTTCATTGAAAGCTTCAAATATTATTGGCCTAATAGCTTTCATTACCTCCGACGATGTCTTTCCCACATTCTCTTTAACAGCAGCGGTCACATTTTTCTCAATCCTGTCATCGTCATTTAGTTTTCGTAGTGAAATGATGCTAGGTTTCCCGTCATTTGTTTCCCTTTTTGTGTGCGTACCACTTGTACTAGTTACGATTTTTCTTATGACAGTGTAGGCCTAAATTTTCATCTCTGCAAATCATTTTTGACAAGTTTTAAGAAATCTTCCAATTTCTTTCAAGTCATTAATCCGTCCTCGCGCCATTAATTTGAACTGGTGACTATAATATATCAACCAATGTATACACTTTTGCTTCCCGTTGATTGGGAAAATAAATAGCCAGTGCAAAGAAAGCGTGTCGATAACTGCCATTTTTCGTCGCCAATCGCCCCTTGTTATCAACAACAGTTGTCCAATAAAGTCATCTACGACTATTATTTTAAAATATGAACTCTTAAAATTTTTAATTTTGACCTTGCCTTAGTTGAAAAGATTTATCGTATTATGCACAACTCATTATTGTCCAAACTCTAATGTGAATGGAATGAATCATTCTACTCAAAACAATCCCACAGTCGATATTTTAAGAAAATAAAAAAATCCTTAGTATTAAAGGGTAAACCAAATTGCTCGCCAGCAAATGAATTACAAAAATGAATTCAGTTCTACTGCATTTACATTTCGGAGTTATCAACCATTGTTTTTTCCTTCACAGGAATCTATTGGAAAGACAGAAAAGTTTTAACAGGAGAAGTGTCATTACATCAACTCTCTATTAGCCAACTTCCCACTATTCATTAAAACTGAAATAAAATCAACTATTTTAAAATATTGTTAATTTTTTTCGTCAATTTTATTTAATTTTAAAAATAAAATTAAAAATATTGAATAGTATTAATTTTAAATGTAATTTATTATTATTTTTTTATTAATATTTAATATTAATATTTCATCACACAATAATTATGACTTCAAAGTCATAATATCCCAACAACAACACATAAAACAATTATATATATGGTTGGTATGCAAATGTAACTCATTCATGCAAAATGAAGAATATAGCCTGCAGGGTAGATCCAAGAATTGAAGGCACATAAGATAGTTGGGCCAAATGATTTAATATTTATATTTAAAAATATTATTATTATAGTAAAAATTGATTATAATTTTCTTTATTTATAACCATGTAAAAAAACTAAAACAATACAAGTGTACTATCTTATCTATATGATCATTAAATAAAATTTTATAACATATACATTTATTTTCATAAAATAAAAATGTATATTTTTATCAAATTGTACTTGTAAATTTTTTCAAATAAAATTATATTATATTCATTAGCAATTTGAATATCTCTATTCAAAAAAGTTTAATTTTTTAAAATGAAACAATCAATATTAGTAGTTTGCTTATTACATCTAATCACCGCCATCTAACACTAATTATGTGATAACTATGGGATAATAGTGGGGGACCAGTGTCTACGCACCGAAACTAATAGATGATGGTATCATTATGAACTCATCACTAGTTTCGATTCCAAATCCAACGATCACATGAATATGTAATTACACAGAAAGCTGCAACAATGTAGTCCTAATAATATATTAACTCTACTATTAAGCAGATATTAATTACGTTTAAGGAGCAAATGGTACTTTGTGGTGAAACTTGGGTGCCCTCACAAATATTTTAATTTTTAAGTATCTATCGTTAATGTGTCCTAATAATATATTAACTCTACTATTAAGCAGATATTAATGACGTTCTAAGGAGCAAATGATACTTTGCGGGGAAAACTTGGGTGGCCTCACAAATATTTTAATTTTCAAATATCTATCATTAATGTTTTTGTATAACGATCTAATAAATTTTTCAAAAAGTGACACCTAACAATATTTTTTACAACAGAAATTCAAACCATTCTTTTCTTTTTTTTCTGGTGTTAAATGGACCACAGAGTACAAAAAGGAGAAGAAGAAAGAAGAAACCAAACCACAATTGAAGATGCCAACAAGTACAAAGATAAAAAATCAAATTGGTTCGTAGTAAATTTGCTTGAGAAAAGTTGTACATTAAAGGAAGAAGAGACTTCATCCCACTTTCTCTTTGCCTTAAATAATGACAAGTAGCGTTTTGATTAATTATTGTTTAAAGTTTTCACTTACTTTAACAATTAATCCACAATTAATTCTGTGATTATATATTAGAGGTTATTTTGTTCAAGTACAGGACTAGCCAGTGACCCAACAATCTTAAAAGTCCTAGTCATTCTGGCAATATTGTCTACAAAAGGAAACGAGGGATAAGATTTATGCTTCTTAATATTTCGTGATTTCGTTTTCATGCTATCGAGGATGAGGTATTGATTTGCAGGTCGCAATTATACGTTTGCCAAAGACTCATGGCTAGCATTCTTAGACAACGAAAGAGGGCCAAAGCAATTCTAATTCATCAAGTAATAATATATCAATGAAAAATGTTTGTAACAGAAACGGGACCAGGCATTTTGGGTTTCGTTTTCATGCCAAAAGTTTGGTGTATGAAATGTGGGGGCCAAAATGCATATAAATAATGTTGCTACGTCTTGCTAACGCTGAACACTAGTTATTGTATGAATAACGCTTATAGTTATTAGGTTGATTATTATATATGCGTTGTCTTTATTAAAACTGGCTCATCAACACATAAACTATTTTTGTTTGGCTATGTATGTAGAGATAAAATAAAGATTAATTTGTAAAAGTTCATTCTATTTTTGGGAGTTTCTTGACCATACTAATTGTAACTTGCAAATTTGAAGCTTTTATTAGCAGTTTTTAACATTATTATCCTTAATTGATGGATGAAAATTACTGAAATATTGGAACTTGAAATTGAGCTATGAATACTTGCTTTTCTCTTATATATATATATATATATATATATATATATATCTGTATGTGTATCCGTATGTCATAGGTGTCAGTTATCCTGTGAGCCAAGTATTCAAATACCTTCGATTTAAAACATCGAGGCCCGTAGATATTCAGCTCTTTGGTTTATGTTATAGATGACATTTTGGGATTTGGAGACGCACCGCTCAGACAACAAATCTGTTTGGATCATGAGCATATTCTATTTACTTTACCCACACTCCACCCCCTAATATTCTGCCTCTCATTAAATTCGAAAATCATGCGTGATGACGACACAGAGATTTGATATGAATTTACAATCAATCATTTCTATCAGTCTAGACTCTCATCTTGCCAAATATTAATTACCCATTTGCCGTTACATCATCTATTAAATTTCACCAAGACTTTTGGAATGAGACTAGTGCCAAACTGACGCTGCAGGTTTCGAAAGTCCGCTTCCATGTTAATTCTGTATGGAAGCATGACAAGTAACATTAGCAAGAATATTAATTCCGATAACCACTCTCCCACTCTCGTTGATATGACTTTGCGTTCTGGCATAGATATAGTGTCATTGACTTGCCTTAGTGGCCCCAATGTGCATACATATAATAAATAAATAAATAAAATAATGTTTATCCACATTCTGAAGATATTTCAAGACAAATTATTAATTTATTTTTTATTACAAATTAATTTATAATTTTGTAAAATAAGGCGTGCTACTTATAAATACTAAAGTGGAGTAACGCTCGTTACACAGGATCATTAATATTTAATTTTAAAATTAAAAATAAAAAATAAAAAAACAAAAAAAAATCAATATATTAAAATAACTTTTTGTTCTTGTATAGTGTGATTGTAATGACTTTGATACTGTTTTTTTTATAAATTATTTATAATTTTATTTTGTTTTAGAAAAAAATTAAAGAAAAAGTATATTTTATAATACTAAATTTTAATAAAATTTATTTAATTAATTTATTTAATATTTATATTTTATAGTTGCTGTAACTTAAAAGTCACACTATAATTCAATACCGATAACAAATTTACCATCCGAAGAAGCCAAAGCCAGTTGAGCGGGCATCTGCCACACAATTTACGATATAATTCTTTAGAAATCTAATCCTCAGTCGGCAAATAAGCATCTTCTAACCATCCATCACTTACTATTGCAAGGAAGGTGCCCAAATAAGCTTGTTTAGTATACTTTCTAAAACAATCAAAATAATATTTTATTAGAAAAATCTTAATTATCCACACATACATACACATAATCACACGTATTAATTTTTTGATAAATTAAGTTAAAATTATTTATTATTCGATATAAAATTTATACTTTATATTAAAAAGATAATTTTATTATATAAATATTCAAATAGTATTAATTAATGATAATATTAAAATATTTTAATTTTTATTATTTAGAGCATTTTTATAATAGAGTAATTATTTTTAAAATTTTAAAAATTTAACATAAATTATTTTTTTGAATGATATGATAATATCAAAGAAGTGATATATTTATTTTTTAATTAGTCAACTTATGGTTAGAGGAAAAATATGTGTGTTTTTTTTCAAAATTTACTACAAAATAAAATTACTATAAATATGAAAAAAAGTATATATGGTAAAACCTATTTTAAAAAATAATATTAACTAACAATTTAAGAAAAGTCAAGATCAATGGTTCATATAATAATTTTGTCTATTTTTGTAATGAAAGAAAGGTTAAGTCATATTGTTCGAACAACCATCTTTGTGTCTACATTTGTCAAAATTTGGATTAGCAATACTTTGTATGGAATTGTTAGTGTGAACTTTAATGAAATATTGATAGCATGGCCATCAATGACATATTGACACTTGCAAGAGATGACTTTAGAATTTGTATATCTAAATTGAAAAAATAAAAAGAAGTAGATCTATGTTTTAAGTATCCATCATACCTTGTTATATAATTTATCGATCAATTAGTTTTCAAATGTGAAGACAGAATTGGCCCTGCAAATTGCAAAGGAATTGGGGAACGAGATTAGGATGGGATGATTGGTTTTTAGAGTTTATCATGCAAGCCATAAGCTTTTAAAAAAGCAAGCATGGAGAAGCAAGCATGTTTCATGCACTTCATTTTTCTCTTTCTTCCATCTTCTGCTAAAAAATATTGAAACGCTCATGCTTGTTAAATAGTCGGCGTCTTTGTTCCTTAATAGCTCTTTTCAATTGTAACATGTTCCTTAATATGGGAAATTGTTTACATTTACTGGCAAATTCTTATCTCTCATAAATATTTTTTAAAAAGTTAAATTTAGTTGTAATTCAAATTAGAGAGAAATAATTGAAAAGGAAAAGTAAAAATATGAGCTTACTTAGTATTTAATTGATAGAGATTCCTCATGGGAGGTTAATAGTCCTATCCAAGACAAGGGTATGTCAATCTTGATGATTTTTTTGATAATAAGCACAATGGTAAGGATGTACATTAATAGGTTGAGTCTGTTCTTTGAGGATAATTCTATGCACAAATTCACGTTCTGGAAGCAAACTCTTTGGTTATTCAAATAAAGTAAAATAATTGTCAAGTACTGACCTTAGTTTCGGTTGTAACTCCTTTTGCCAAGTAAAAAGTGAAAGACTCCTTAACAAATTTTACTTGCCCACTAACAGTCATCATGTGCGAATATGTCGTAACTAATTGCTACAATATCGATAATTGGGTCTTCGTTTGCGACGTGGTCTATTAATCTCAGCCATGGACAAAGGAAGTGGAGGAGGAGGACATGCAGAAACTACATTAGCTCTAGTAATAAAGTTAGGATGTATAGATATTGTTAAATAAATAATCAAAACATATTCTCAAACCATTGGGTATGTTGAATATGACAGACGAAATATATTACATGTTGCGTACTTGCACTTAGAGACTCCTGATCTTGCAAGCAAAATAGAGGCATTGGTGCAGAGTAAAGTTTGAAAAATTGATGATAACGGTAACACCTATTGCATATGGTTGGAAAGAAACAAAAACATTATGGACTTGAAAAGATGGCAGGCCCTGCACTAGTTTTGTAGTGGGAGTTGCTTTGGTTCGAGGTATGGTTACATTACTCCAATTCCCGCTTCTAAACCAATTTTGTCCATGACTTAAAGCTTGTGTTGAATCTGGTGAATTTTATCGGTTATTAGTATGTGTTGCCGCGAGTGAAGGAAGTCATCATACCTCATTTCCTAAATCATTGGAGTTATATAGAGTTCATGGTAGAAAGGTTATTTACTGCTATAAATACCAAACTTCATATTTCCCTAAAAGAATGGTTAATGTGTTATGATTGCATACATATACATATATGTATGTATGTATGTATGTGTACATACCAAGATGCTCTCAACGTGCTCCTATTAAGAATCCACAGTACATATGAAATGTGGTGGTGCATGGAATGTGCTGGCATCATATCTTTGTTGCAAGACTTAGTCCAAGCCAATGTGCTCGTAGTTGCACAAGAATAGGACAAGCATCTGAGTGGCTGTTTAGTGTCGAGTTGTTGTTTGCTATTTACTTACAGATTATTAACTAATTTTCCTTATTTGTAGTAGTCGTGGTCTTAAGCTTGTGAGGAGCTGTTAATCTTTATATACTTAAATGCTATCAGATGCAATAAGAAAATATTAGATTTACAATTCAAACTATTATAGTTTATTCTCACCTTAAGAGAATCTCATTTACTTAACAATTGTGAACGAACTTTAACAGGGACTTATCATTTTCTCAACACTTTTCCATACCAAACTTGTAGTTCCTCCTTCATTCCCAGAACTCCACGTACCATTATGCCTTTAAAGTGTTAATTGTATTATACAAATAGAATAAAACTTATTTTTCTTTATTATTCCGAGGATTTTGATTAACGTCAAAGTCATTAACGGACTGTTGCTTCATCCTCTTCAACATCAATTTGGTTAATTATGTCACTTGAATTCCTCCATTTTCATTCGACATCTCACAATTGAAAAATGAAAAGTGTAAAAAATGTTATAGGATTTTGGGCACTACTCAAAACTCTCCGTCTGAGTCTGTACATATATCGCAAGGATACCTGCTGGACAGGCCGAGTGCTAGCAGAATTCAATTCGCAGTAACGGGGACGCCACTCCTTTTAACATTTTCTTTTTGGTTGGAATCGTAAAGAGAGGAATTCATTTTGTAAGAAGGAACTCTTGACTAGTTTCATGGTCATTCCACTTGGCAAATAGTCTTGCTCAATCGAGAAGCCGCTCTGAATATTGAAGCCATTGGTATCAATCAAGTTTGTTCCCTTTCAACTTTACCTTAGCAGTTACTGCAGTTGACAGTTCAATTTTAGATCCTTTTTTCGGATTATCATCTAGGTCCCTACTTTTTCAATTTCTTTAGAGAAGAGAAGGATATGCTTTATTAAACCATATTTAATATGATCAAATTATAGCATTTTCGGTCATGCCAAGTTGTAAAAATGAAATTAGGGACCTTTTTAGTATAATTGAAAACAACTGGTCCTTATTAGAGAAAAACCTAAGAAATCAGGAACCTAGATGATAGAACCCACCTTTTGTTTTAAATTACAAAGTAGGTGGGGGTTAGTAACTTTTCTTTTCTTTTGTTTTAATTAGATAAATTGAAGGGTTAATCTTATCAGGAAACGGATGGTATGGAGTTTCAAGGCATATCCTCTATCACACGTCAACTTTTGACATGAAATGTGACTCACGCCTGTAAAGGAGTCATAAACAAACTAATTACATATGCACGACGCAAAGTTTTATTCCTTACCATACCCAGCGTACAAAACGTTCCCATATTAAATTTAAAACCAACATGTATATAATCTAATTAACCTGCAGCTTCTAAACTATCAACCATTCGTACAATTAGCCTCGCTTTCTCTATTTACACAGGCTTGCCGCTAAAATGTGCTCTTGCATTGAAGATACCGATGCCAAACATAAAATCAATTCAGAGCTTTACAATGCTCTGATGATTAGAGAAGACGAGGAGAAGGTGATAGAACTCTGCCGCAAAGTTCCCGATCATGCATTGTACATATTTACAATACATGATGACACAGTGCTGCATATGGCTATTTATTCCAGAAAAGGGGGCTTAGTGCTGAAGCTGCTCGACGAGTTGCCGGATCAGTATCTCGACAAAATGACACGACAAAATAAAGCAGGAAACACTATTTTACACGAGACTGCCACAAGCAACCAAGCTCTTCCTGTCGCGGAAAAATTGTTAAAGAAGGCGCCGGGGCTGCTGGGAATGCGCAACAACAACGGAGAGACTGCTCTTCTCCGTGCGGCACGCTATGGCAAAGCTGAGATATTCTTCTTTCTTGCTGGCAGACTCTCTTGTTATGATCACGCCACTAAGTTGCCCTTTCTTCATAGAAATGATAAAACCAATGTTCTTCACGCTTCCATTCTTTCTCTTCATTTCGGTGAGTTTCATTGCCTGGTTAAAAATGTTTTCAGTGTTTACATCCTTGTTATATACTGCTAATCTATTCTTTGTTTTGTACAAAATGCAAGAACAGAATTAGCCCTGCAAATTGCCTACGACTACAAGTATTTAATTGAGGAGCAAGACATGGATGGGATGACTGGCCTTCAGCTTCTCGCCTGTAACCCTGAGGCTTTTCATCGCAAACGTGCAGAAGGATTTTTCAAGAAACTTGTCGATTGTGGTTAGTACTATCAGAACGAGATTTTTCTTGTTCTTTTTTCCGTCATTTTCTTGGAAATTATTAAGTGAATTGCTTTTGCTTTTGTCTCTCATTCATGGGTAGAAAACTCCTCTAATATAGATTTCAATCACAATGGCTTACTTTTAAATCAGTTTTCACAACTCAACTCTTTAATTTCTTCTTTTTTTCATTTTTTCCAAAAAAAAGGATAAGAGTAAGGAGGGACTAGCCTTTTTTGAAACTCCGAAAGGAAATTTCTTAATGAAACAAAAAATTATCGATTTTTGGTCAAAAATTTAGGGGAAGACCGCATTGAATTCAGGGGATTACTCAAAACACTTTTTCAAGATAAGATAATATCATAAATCAGTTTTCGATTTATGAAATTCTATCTTTGGAAAACTTCCTTTTTCTGGAAAGTTGCATATACTTGTTTCGGATACACATTAAAAAAAAACCTTTATTTTATTATGTTCCAACAGTTGATAATTAACTTCCTTTTTCTTGAAAGTTGCATATACTTGTAGTGTGAAGCGGAGAGAAGAAGTTCAGAAAGAAGAGCGACAATATAAATCAGCTATGGAGCTCGCCAAGTTGTTAATTAGAAGAGATACATCATGGGAAAATACTGAGTCTATCCTGGACCAGAGTAGGCCTAGAATACACAAATATGGATACGATCCATCATCCACTGAAAAAGGGATTGCGGAAATCTCCAGCTTGAATATTGCAGATACTGCATTATTTCTAGCAACAAAGTCAGGTTGTATAATGATTGTTAGAGAAATACTCAATGTACATCCTCAAGCACTGGAGCATATTGATGATGAAGGACGAAATATATTACATGTAGCAATTAAGTATCGGCAGTTACAGATTTTTGAGCTACTAAGGGAAATGGAAGTGCCGATGAAAAGGCTAGTACGGAAGATCGATAACAATGGCAACACCATGTTGCATATGGCTGGAATTAAAAGATCAGATTATGTACCTGAGAAGATGATAGGCCCGGCTCTAGTATTGCAGGAAGAATTGCTTTGGTACGAGGTACGGTTTTCTTACTCCGGTAAACCTTTTTATTGTATGGGAAAATTAGAATATAAATAGATTGTACAATCATCAAGTATACGATTGACAAATTTTAAAACAAATAATTGCAATTTTATTGGATTTTTGTGTAGATTATGCTGTACAACAGACCAAGTTCATGTGATTACGATTAAAGATTTTTTTTGGTTACGTTGTTTGCTTGCAGCGAGTAGAGAGTGTGACATTACCACATTTCCGGAATCATAGAAACAATACGGGGTTGACGCCGGCAGGATTATTTGATACCGCAAATAAGGAACTCCGTCTTTCATCCAAAGATTGGATAATACACACATCAGAAGGATGCTCAATCGTGGCAGTTCTCATTGCTACAGTTGCTTTTACCGCAGCATACACTGTTCCAGGAGGTTCAAACGAGAGCACTGGTTATCCTATCCTCATTAACGATCCTGCCTTTGTGGCTTTCACCATCTCCGACGTTCTATCTCTCACATTCTCTTTGGCATCTGTGGTTACATTTCTGTCTGTCCTCACATCCCCGTTTCGACTAGTAGACTTCAAGCACTCTCTTCCTAATAAAATATTTATGGGCTTCACATTTCTTTTTCTTTCTGTGTGCATGATGATGTTAGCATTTGCAGCAACGATTCTCCTCATGATAAAGAAAAAAGAAAATTGGGCGAAAATCGCTTTGTACACATGCTCTTTTATCCCAGTCGGAATCTTTGCACTATCGTATTTCCCTACCTACATAATCACCACGACAGAAAGAGCATGCAAGTATTTGTGCAACAAGACAGCACAGCTGTTTCCTCGGAGTGTTGTGGCTCTACTTAAAAACATCTTTTGTTTCAGTAAAAGATTTGAAGTGCGATCTAAAAGTTCTTCCATTCCGTGAAGCCCCAGTTGCAGTGCTATCCATACACTCCACGAGCTTCAACTTTCTTTATTTGAAGGAGTATATAGACGTGATTGTATTTTGAAGTTGTATGCCTGTGCCTTCAGTTTTTAGCTTGTATTGACATCAATAAGAGCCTCTTTGTGATGTGTTTGAGAGAGAGAAGCATAAATGAGATTGATGCCTGGAATCTTGAACCAACGAACTTTATGTCCTTCAGCTTTGAGTTACGCGGCAGAGGAGGACGCGGCATGCAGAAACTCCTTTGCATACACCACAATAAGGAATCGAAGAAAAATGACTTGCACATAAATTTGAACTGCTAAACCATAGAATTATCGTACATTACAGTAAAAACACAAATATTGAAATTCTTTTCATTGAAAGCTTCAAATATTATTGGCCTAATAGCTTTCATTACCTCCGACGATGTCTTTCCCACATTCTCTTTAACAGCAGCGGTCACATTTTTCTCAATCCTGTCATCGTCATTTAGTTTTCGTAGTGAAATGATGCTAGGTTTCCCGTCATTTGTTTCCCGTTTTTGTTTGCGTACCACTTGTACTAGTTACGATTTTTCTTATGACAGTGTAGGCCTAAATTTTCATCTCTGCAAATCATTTTTGACAAGTTTTAAGAAATCTTCCAATTTCCTTCAAGTCATTAATCCGTCCTCGCGCCATTAATTTGAACTGGTGACTATAATATATCAACCAACGTATACACTTTTTCTTCCCATTGATTGGGAAAATAAATAGCCAGTGCAAAGAAAGCGTGTCGATAACTGCCATTTTTCGTCACCAATCGCCCCTTGTTATCAACAACAGTGGTCCAATAAAGTCATTTATGACTATTATTTTAAAATATGAACTCTTAAAATTTTTAAATTTGACTTCGCCTTTGTTGAAAAGATTTATCGTATTATGCACAACTCATTATTGTCCAAACTCTAATGTGAATGGAATGAATCATTCTACTCAAAAAAAATCCTGAGTATTAAAGGGTAAACCAAATTACTCGCCTGCAAATGAATTAGAAAAATGAATTCAGTTCTACTGCATTTACATTTCGAAGTTATCAACCATTGTTTTTTCCTTCACAGGAATCTATTGGAAAGACAGAAAAGTTTTAACGGGAGAAGTGTCATACTTTTACAATTAGTCCCACTGGAGAAGGCCACAGGATTCTGTGGCTGTTGAGTGATCAATCCCTTTCTTTCTTTTCAACTAAATCCTTAGAGAGATAATTAGCAATTTTATTTTGTGGGAAGCCAGTCTTCACGAGTTTTAGCAAATGTTGTGCTGGAAGAAGCCACGCAGCTTGCGCTTCATATTGAAGCTGTCGGAATCAATCAACACTTTGTGCCCTTTCAACTTTATCCCAATGGGTATTCAATTTTATGGTTTAGAAGTGATTCTTTTAACAAGTGGCAAGGCAATAATAAATGGACGGGTCTTTCGATCGATTAAAGTTCGATGGGGTAGTAACTTTTTCTTTTTCTCTTTGGTTTTTTTTAAGACAAATCAATCTTATCAGGATAAGAATAGTACAAACTCTTTGGGATTAAGGCATCCTCTATTGTATTGGCTACAACACCAAATGTAACTCATGTGAATGAAATAGTCTGCAATCCATTTTTGATGGATAACGTGTTGTTAAGAAAATAGAATAATAGTGTACAACAACACCAAATGTGAGTCATGTGAAAGAAAGAGTCTGCAATGCATTTTTGATGGATAACGTGCTGTTATGAAAATAGAATAATGGTGTACTAAATTACTTTCCAACATTAACAAGCAAATTAAACCCAACATAAAAACATTTTCAATAGAACAACCCCCCATTTCCTTGCGTTGTTATGGTAAGGTTCCTTAGTATTATCTGAACCAGTTTTTTTCCCTCCATTTCCTTGCATTGCTCTATTTTGCATTATCCATTAAATTTTTTCTAAAATCAGTGATTCTCCTTGAGGCTTTTGTAATTTTTGACAAATAATGCCAGTGATTTATAGGTAGAACCTGTCAGGAATATTTTTATTGAGCCATTTTGATAAAATAATTTATTTTATAATTTTACATTTCAATGATTATTTTTGACTGAAAATTTTGAGCTACATATTTTATTGATCAAACTGACTTAAATGCATTAAAAGTTTAACAGATAATTCAAACAAAATGGCGATAATGAACGATAAACAAAATAGTAAACAAGACAAAATAAAAAAATGCAGAAACTAATGCAATAATATGCTGCGATTATTCCTAAAAGAATAGGTTTTCAATTGGAGATAATATCTTTAGGAACTTTGCCATATTAGTAACGTTCCTTCATTCTCATAACAACTTTTTTGCAGCATCTAAGGCATTTTTCGAACACTCCTCCTTTTTTTTTGATGTTGCAAACTCCCAATTTTTCCCTAAGCGCAATAAACTTAGTTTTAGGCAAAGCGTTTGTAAAAATATTAACCATTTGCTCCTCAGTCCTGCAATACACTGAGGAAACCTCTTCTTCTTTTTGAATTTCCTCAGAAAATAAAACTTAATCTTAAAATGCTTTATCTTGCTATGAAACACTTGATTTGAAGATATTGGTATGGCTGCTTGATTGTCAACAAAAATCTGAGTTGCTTTTTGTTGCACCAGCTTCATATTCTTCAAAATTTTTCTAAGCTATATCGTATGATTTGCTGTAGCCATCGCAGCAACAAACTCCACTTTTGCAGTGCTTTGATCCATGATTTCTTGCTTCTTGGAAACCAATTGATCACTCCTGAACTAAAACTGAAACAGTAACCAATCATACTCTTCATATCATCAAACGAATCTGCCCAATTATTATCAGAAAAACCTATTAAACTTGGTCCTGTATCACACACATATAAAGCAAATCACCTCCCACAAAATTATCCTATATCAAATTTTCATTTAAAATCTATTTATAACAAAATAAATCTTATTAATCACCCTTAACAAAACAACTGCAATCAATTTAGTACAAAACTAAGACAAAAAGGAAATATATGTACACACTATTAATAATATCATTAACAAAAAATTGAAGCACCAAAAAAACTCTTACCTGAAAAATTCATGTATAAAGCAAAATTTGGTAAAAAAAAATATAAATTTACAAAATTAACTTGAATAGTAAATAAAAATTGAACTTTTAACTCTCTGCATTGTCTTTTTACTTTCTGTCTTATTTTACTTTGTACTTTTTGCTTTGGATTGTTGACAAGTTTTCAATTTAAAAGATTCAAGAGCCTGGCGCCACATGTCTTGTTCTACTTGCCATCCCAGTTTGATTCACCTATTGACACCAAACCAATTAGTTGTCAATTGTTGTTAATATGTCCTCTACCAACAAATATAACACACATACACTTGCATATATTTGTGATACACCTCGTTACGTTGATAATAATTAGATGTGGCATAAAAAATTATTGTATCTTATAAATTAATTTTTTTAGTTTTTAATACAATAATGAATATTTTTAGAGAATTCTACATATTAGATAAAATTTTTACAATTATTTTTGACAATATGTCTGTCAACCATTAATTTGTTTACTAATAATACGATACATGCATGTAATTTTGACATAAATTTAATTATACAATGTGGTTTAAGTTTCATTAGTATTCATATAAAACATATTAGAGATAAAATGCCATACATTTTATTACATAGTTCTAGAAGACAAGATTTTAATTCAACTTTGTTTCAATATTACAACCTTGAAATTCACGATTGATGTAAAAATTTGTCGAAATTCTATTTATTTAATGTTCAAAGTTTATGTTAATTATAATAATGCAATTATTTAATGTTCAAAATACTAAAAGGATATTTTAATACTGTTTATATATGAAGCAATAATGAATACTTGATTAAATCTTTTCAATACAATTAGGTTAGTAGACGCAATTGTAAAACGTTTGAACGGTACATGTGATACGGATAACTCATATTCATATCAAATTATATAGGATACAAAATACTAGATGAATGCATACCAAAATTGTCACTAGATATATAGAAATGCTTAATATGCTTAAAAGATCGAGAAAATGTAGAATAAATAATTCAAAACCAAATCTCAGACGATGATCGGGATCATGAAATGGATATAGAGAATGATTCTATCGATAAAAATTAGTTTACAATATCTAGATTTTAATATTTGTAATTTTAATATAAAATAATAAAAAGCATAAAGTATAAGTGATAGATGATTTAGTAGGTGTATACCTAATTGAAATGGTACTATTACTATATTATTGCAAGTTCACCCATTTGTTTTTAAATTAATTTATTTCATGTTGTAAGTTTATAAACTAAATTGATTTAAAGTAAATAAATTAAAATTATTTGATACATAAATGGATCAAACAAAGCCTTCAAAATTATTTACTTGCAACATCAATTTACAAATAGGCCTAATTACATTCGTAAATGGGTTAAATTTTTACAAATGAAAAATAGGTCTAGTGGAGCCATGGGCTGGGCTCGGCTCACAAGGGTTTTACCTAGGCCTGGCTTGCTCATTCTTAGGCCTTCCTTGTTCATGGGTTGACCCAACCTTTTTGTTTTAGTCCACAAAATATGAAATTTCCATAATTACCCATATATACTTTACTTGCTATCCATTCTTCTATTGCCAGAAAAGGTCATTTCATTGATAGTCTTTGAAAAACCCTAGCTATATACGTCTCTATTCATTAAGTGCCAAATTCCCTCCACGTTCCATCCCCTAACACCCACTCTAGCGTCTCACATTCTACGCATCCAAAGAAAACTAAAATGCCGCCCAAGTTCGACCCAACTCAGGTGGTGGATGTGTTTGTTCGGGTCACGGGTGGCGAGGTCGGAGCTGCCAGTTCACTGGCTCCAAAGATTGGTCCTCTTGGTCTCTCCCCGAAAAAGATCGGTGAAGACATCGCCAAAGAAACCGCCAAGGACTGGAAGGGCCTTCGCGTGACCGTTAAGCTGACCGTACAGAACCGTCAAGCAAAAGTTTCGGTTGTCCCGTCGGCGGCGGCGCTCGTGATTAAAGCGCTGAAGGAGCCAGAAAGAGACAGGAAGAAAACGAAAAACATCAAGCATAATGGCAACATTACTCTCGACGATGTCATCGAGATTGCTAAGGTCATGAGGCCTAGATCTATGGCTAAGGATCTCAGCGGGACCGTCAAGGAGATTCTGGGCACATGCGTCTCTGTTGGGTGCACGGTAGACGGTAAGGATCCCAAGGATTTGCAACAGGAAATTACTGATGGCGATGTGGAGATTCCACTCGATTGAGATCAGAATAACTTGTTATTTGCTTGAGTGGGAAGTTCAAATAGATCTATTGTTGTTTCTTGTAATATGTTTGGATAAATTTGAGGATTTTGTTTTGGTTGAGGTAATTATATACGGTTTTATTGGGATTTCAATTCATAGAGGTGATGGTTATATATGTTTTTATTTCATAGTTTGCATTATTTGTTCTCTTGATTGATGCTGAATAATTGGTTACCATAGGTCTACTATACGTTTATACATTGGTTTTCTGTTTGTTATTATTGGTGTATGGTTGTCTTTCTTTCGGATAATAGTAGGCCAATTATTCGTAATTCATGTCTAAAGTTCAGAATTAGAATTGTTGAAGATGCCGTGTTTTGTCATAGTTTTGTTCATATGTGAAGACCGCGTAGAGCATTCAGGGTTTCCTGAAATTATTGTCAGAATGAATTTCTGACCTCGTGTCAATTTGCTTATAGGAATTGAATAGCTTTGTTCATTACACATCTCTGAACTAGTTGAGTTTATCTGCTTTGTCTTCTTATATTGGTGCTTCCTTAAGATGTTATGCATGTTGCTTGGCTGCATGATTTACACAACGTGAATATGTTTCCTTCTTATAAAATAGATGGTGAGTTGGGGTGATCCCATAATAAGTATTGTTAATCCCTATATGATGACACTGGATTGCCATCTGAAGTAATAGTTTGTCACCATTGAGAATGTCTTAGCCACTTAAAATGTTTTCTATTTTGCGAAATGTTCCCACTAATTTTCTATAAATGTTTTTAATTTGACAACTTGTAATTCTGAAGCTTTGATCCATTCATGTCATTTAATAAGATGTTGCCCTTGTCTTGTTGAAGGGTGTGGTGTATGAGAAGTGGTGTGTTATAAGTAAACTTTTTTTTTGATTTGGGTTGCTGCCAAGGCACAAAGGTGATTATGCTGTTTGATGTTGCATGACTAATATTGAAATAATCATTAAAGATGTTTTGCTGCTTGTTTATTGAAGTTATATGTAGACTTGAGTTTCTTAAATGTGATAGAATTCTGAGAGTGCCAATTGAAGATGGAGGTAAATCATTGAAGTAGTTTAGTTGTTTGAACTTTAAATTCATGAGTTACTTAACAAAGGTTGAATTCTAGTCAAGGTCGAATGAACAATGACTGCAGTTTCTCTTATGACTGCTGAATGATAGTGTTTGACAATAGTTGGTGTTTAAGTACTGAACAAAGAAGAACCTACATCCTAGGGAAAGCTGGTCCTTATTGTTGAACTAAACCTATGGATATTATTTACATCTTTTGATTTGGGCTTTCTTGTGCACTTGTAGTTATTATTATATGTGAAA
>BNST01001724.1:0-50546 GCA_019650275.1 Xylocarpus granatum | reverse complement strand
ATCCCGCTGCCACGCACTGGAATACAAACAAAAGGATGCAGATAGACAACCTACTAGTACAGGATGCATACCTGAATTAAAAAGCAAAGGATATAGTAGAAAATTTCCTTATGAACAGGTAACATTACCCTCAGCTATGGCAAATAGTGGAAGCATGTTAGTATTAAGTAATTATCACCCACAATTATGGGAAGAAGTAATAGCAAAGTGGGAATCTAGTACAATACTCCATTTAGAATCTTTTCTCAAGGTAAGGCCCTAGATAGGGTAAAGTCATCATTTTTTGCCTTTTTTCCCTCTCTTCTTTTTTTCAAGTAACATAATCTCTTTTTCTTTTGTTTCTTTTCCATAAGCTCAATTTCCATCTTCTGAATTTTTTCTGTTAATTCTTTTATTTTTCATTCTTGAGCTGACTTCATTTTTAACATGTGTTTACTTCATGTTGCAAAACAGGTAGAGTTTGTGGAGAGAGATTCATGTTTGACAGATACAGAGTGAAGAAGAAGAATTAGAAATAATAGCAGTAATACTGTAAGACCTGCAAGTATGATTAATAATTTACTAAATTGCCAAGTAGCCATAGAAATAAATAACAAGCAATATAATTTAAATGCTATAATAGATACGGGAGCAAGTAAGTGTGCTATAGATAATAAAGCCTTACCTAGAGAATGTTTTGAAAAATTACCTTATCCAATAAGAATAGCAGGAGTCAATAGTGTAACAGAAAGTAATTTAAGGATAAAAACAGGAAGTTATTTAATTTTTAAAACTCAAAAATATTTATTACCATTTTGTTATGCATTACCCTTACAAATACGTGATAGAACTCAGTTAATAATAGGAATGAATTTTATTCTTAGTATGCAAGGAGGAATAACTGTAGAAAATAGAAAAGTAACATTCTTTAAAAAGACAGAAATTATAGACACTTCACCCATTAGCAGACCAGTAGATATGAAAATCTTTGAAGAACAAGAAGAAAATAATAAAATAGAAATAGAAGACTTATTAGAAAAAGATGTAATACTATATAATTATGGAAAATTAGAATCAAATTATAGGACTTATTTAGAACCCTTAATGAGGAGATTAGAAGAATTATCAGTAATAGGAGAGAATCCCTCTAGCATTATGGAATAAAAATAAAATCACATGTAAATTAGAAATTATAAATCCAGACCTAACTATACAAGATAAACCTATAATACCAGACCCTAGAACTAAAACAGAATATGCAAAACATATAGAAGAACTATTAAAAGGAAAATTAATAAGACATTCTAATAGTAGGCATAGAACAGCAGCTTTTATAGTACAGAAACATAGTGAATTAGTAAGAGGAAAGAGTAGAATGGTTTTTAATTATAAAAGGCTAAATGATAATACTTATAAAGATCAGTATACATTACCAGGTATAGATTATTTATTATTAAAAATAAAAGATAAAGAAATCTATAGTAAATTTGATTTAAAATCAGGATTTCATCAGATAGCAATGCATCCAGATAGCATAGAATGGACAGCTTTTACTTCACCTTTAGGACAATATGAATGGTTAGTAATGCCTTTTGGATTAAAAAATGCACCCAGTATATTCCAAAGAAAAATGGATAATATATTTAGACAATTAGATGATTTTATAATATGTTACATAGACGATATATTAGTATTTAGTGATGATATAGCCCAACATATACAACATTTAAAAAGCTTTTTTAATATTTGTGAAAAAGAAGGTTTAATATTATCTAAGACTAAGTTAAGCCTAGGACAACCAAGAATAGAATTTCTAGGACTAGAAATAGGAAAAGGTATAATAAAATTACAACCTCACATAATTAAAAAGATAACAGAATTTAAGGAAGAAATAAATACTAAAAAAGAATTAGAAAGCTTTTTAGGATTGTTAAATTATACTAGAAACTATGTTCCTAATTTAGGAAAACTAACAGGACCATTTTATAATAAGTTAAAAATAGGAGGAGAAATTAGATTTAATAATGAGGACAGAAAATTATTAGAAAAAATAAAGACAATTATAAAAAATTTACCTGATTTAGAATTACCCCCAAAAAATAGTTATATAATAATAGAAACAGATGGTAGTTTAGAAGGTTGGGGAGGAATCTTAAAGTGGAAACCCAATAAAGAAGACCCTCGTAATTTAGAAAAGTTAAGTAGATATACTAGTGGGAAGTATAAGACAAAGGTAACTAGTATTGATGCGGAAATATTAGCATGCATAAATACCTTAGAAAAATTTAAAATTTTTATCTTTGACAAATTAGAGTATACTTTGAGAACAGATTGTAATGCTATAGTAAAATTTTATAATAAAATAAATTCTAGCAAGTTAAGTACTAATAGATGGATAAAATTTATTGATTATTTAAAAATTACTGGAGTAGAATGTAAAATAGAACATGTAAAAGCAAATGAGAATTTCTTAGCAGATAAATTATCTAGAATAATTAGTAATGATATTGTAGAATGATAAATTAAATTGTCTAGCAGATAACTTATTTAGAAATGATAATATAATTAGCAATTAGTTAAATTCTTTTGTTAATTATTCTTTTGTGGCTTTGTACAAAATTCAAATTTGTTGTGGATACCGACGTAAGTCTGGAGTCCACTAAGCCCACAAACCTAATTATTTTGATATTAACATATTATTTTATTTCTTGCAGCAATGGCAGGCCCATCTCAAACTCCTTCATCATTCTTTTTTGGCCCATTTGCCCTAGCCACATTCCCTTCTGGAACTAATTTATCCTTCAGGGCAAAAGCCCAGCTTAAGCCTGAACAAAAGTGTCTCGTAGATAACCTATGGAATGCCAGCCCAAGATCTAAACCAGAAATTCTTCATGCCCTTTGTTGCTATATGGACCTCAAAAATCAAGAAGAAAGTTTAAAGTCTATGTTATTGCCTGTCCAAAACATGAATCTCTCTCCACAAACTCTACCTGTTTTGCAACATGAAGTAAACATGTTAAAAAATGAAGTAAGCTCAAAGAATGAAAAAATAAAAGAATTAACAGAAAAAATTCAGAAGATGGAAATTGAGCTTATGGAAAAGAAACAAAAAGAAAAAGAGATTATTGTTTACTTTGAAAAAGAAGAGAGGGAAAAAAGGCAAAAAATGATGACTTTACCCTATCTAGGGCCTTACCTTGAGAAAAAGATTCTTTTTTATATTTTCTCTGAAAAGATAGCTGAAATGATCTATTACCAAGAGAAATTAAAAATCTTGTCCATAGTGATCTGGATGAAAATTTTGTTGGAATAAACGTGTTGAGTTACCAGACACAAAAGCATGAAGATTCCAAGGCTTGTGATTGTGACAGCGGATTTGTCTATTACAGGATGACAGTATATTTCAGACTGTGGGAACCACTTGAAGAAATATACGGTTTCAAGAGAATGATGGATATGGGTTTTGTATACAGAATCATTGTAACCAAACCAGAACAAGTAAGGAAGTATGTGGAACCCTATTCATGGAGACTTGCGCATGTGCTCTACATCCTCTTTGAGAAAGATAAATGCCCTTCTGGGTATATTAATATGAAGGTTAGAGCCATTCCCGCCTCCTACAACAACGGTTATCCTGAAGAAGCAAGAACAGAAATACTCATTGAGTGTTGCCCATTCACTAAACCTTCCTTGGTATTTTTCCCTCCTGATTTTATCCCAAATTGTTCTGTGTCAACAGACGAATGCATCAGCAGGGCAAGAACATTTTTACAGGCAATACAGCTTCAAAATACATGGGCTTACAGATCTTCCCTTGTATTTGAAGAAAGAAATCTTAAAGTCTTCTGTTCTCAGACCAAATGCTATGTTCCTTTCTTAAGCCATATCATGGAAGACCCCATCAAGATGCTCCATTATCAACAATTTCATGCAGGAGCTAATTATCATGTCATTGGTGATGAAGGCAATTCTCAAGAGAGTCATTATCCTATGCTACATGATGAGGATGATGATTTGATTGATTTAGCAGATGATTAAAAGAGATCCAGAACTTTAAGCTCTGCCCAGACAACTCTGCCCCGACAATGCTGCCCAGACAAAAACAACTGTTTTCTTTAATAATTATGCTTGTACTTTTATTCTTGTTAACTAGTGTTTGTAAAAAAGTAATCAGGGTTATCTAACCTAAGGTTACTTTAGATGTGTATATAAGAGAGTTCAATATGAATAAGAAAGCAGAAGTTCATTTTCCAAAAAATCCTCTCATTTCTAGCAATTCCCTATCTTTCAGCATATTCAGCTTCCAGAGTTCAAAGGTAAATAAATTCTTAAACTCTCAACATATTCTAACAAGATCGAGAGTCTCTCTCTTGTTAGTCTTATTCCGAAACTCCAACGCCGTTGAAACTCCGGTTGTTGGCTTCTTTAAACAAACTTTGGTAAATTTAGAATTATCTTAAATTGATTGTGAACAGTAGTTGTTAAAATGATAGGCTAAACATTTATACATCAGAATAGTGCTAGGTTGATGGATCTAAGTGAGTGAAAAGAGTAATTCTCTTCTTCTCCTGTCAGAAGCTTCCATGTTTAAATTAGAACATAGATCCCAGTAACAGAAAGCCACAACGTAAATTGAGGGTTCTCATCCTCTTTCTGAGGAAAGTTTAACCTCTTTGGACCGTGGTATATTGTTCTGTGACCGGACATCTGTGGTCTGTTTGAATATGGCTGTGCTACCTGACTTCTTATACTACCTCATCCCCTTAAAGGGGATTATGCTAGAGAATGTAGAAATAAGAGAGGAGAGTTAGAAATATTCTTGGTTGTCCTAGGCTTAACTTAGTCTAGATAATATTAGTCCTCTTTTACAAATATTAAAAAAGCTTTTTTAAATGTTGTATATGTTGAGCTATATCATCACTAAATACTAATATATCATCTATATAACATATTATAAAATCATCTAATTGTCTAAATATATTATCCATTTTTCTTTGAAATATACTGGGTGCATTTTTTAATCCAAATGGCATTACTAACCATTCATATTGTCCTAAGGGTGAAGTAAAGCTGTCCATTCTATACTATCTGGATGCATTGCTATCTGATGAAATCACATGTCTAAATAATATCTGCTAATTTAATTTATCATTCTACAATATCATTACTAATTATTCTAGATAATTTATCTGCTAAGAAAATTCTCATTTGCTTTTACATGTTCTATTTTACATTCTACTCCTAGTAATTTTTAAATAATCAATAAATTTTATCCATCTATTAGTACTTAACTTGCTAGAATTTATTTTATTATAAAATTTTACTATAGCATTACAATCTGTTCTCAAAGTATATTCTAATTTGTCAAAGATAAAAATTTTAAATTTTTCTAAGGTATTTATGCATGCTAATATTTCTGCATCAATACTAGTTACCTTTGTCTTATACTTCCCACTAGTATATCTACTTAACTTTTCTAAATTACGAGGGTCTTCTTTATTGGGTTTCCACTTTAAAATTCCTCCCCATCCTTCTAAACTACCATCTGTTTCTATTATTATATAACTATTTTTTGGGGGTAATTCTAAATCAGGTAAATTTTTTATAATTGTCTTTATTTTTTCTAATAATTTTCTGTCCTCATTATTAAATCTAATTTCTCCTCCTATTTTTAACTTATTATAAAATGGTCCTGTTAGTTTTCCTAAATTAGGAACATAGTTTCTAGTATAATTTAATAATCCTAAAAAGCTTTCTAATTCTTTCTTAGTACTATTTCTTCCTTAAATTCTGTAATCTTTTTAATTATGTGAGAGTTGTAATTTTATATTCCTTTTCCTAGTCTTCACTATAACAAGTTTTCAAGACAATTTGCTTAATCATAAAGGCCAAATTTATTTTAACTTAGTTCATTGTTTGCTCTGATACCAATTTAAGGGAATGAGGTAGAATAAGAAGTCAAAGAGCACAGCCAAATTTAAACAGACCACAGATATCCGGTCACAGAACAATATACCACGGTCCAAAGAGGTTAAACTTTCCTCAGAAAGAGGATGAGAACCCTCAATTTACGTTGTGGCTTTCTGTTACTGGGATTTATGTTCTATTTTAAACATGGAAGCTTCTGACAGGAGAAGAAGAGAATTACTTTTCTTTTTCACTCACTTAGATCCATCAACCTAGCACTATTCTGATGTATAAATGTTTAGCCTATCATTCTAATAGGAGGTTACTTTATACCCATTTTATAATAAATTGATATTTCTAAACATCAGAATAGTCCTAACTATTATAAGTTAAAAACTCTCTTATAGAGGTAAACTGAAGTACTAGGCAGAAGCAAAGGTGCTGATAAGTCCTAGGTGTAGGTGAAAACTTGCAGAGAGAATAAACTTATAAACATGACCAGTAAAGACGAAGAGGTACTTCATAGGCTTGATTATTTAAACTTAGAAACAGGAGCATACTACAGGAAGAGGACTGTAGATAATATTAATATAATTTGTTTTTTAAATGATAATTATAAGCATAAATTTCACTCTGAAAATCCTCAACTGAACACTATTTCTGATGTATGTTATCATTTATTGCATAATCAAATAGCAGTTAGTCAAACACAGAGCATAATATTTAAGTCATATTTAAATATATTACAAAAGCAGAGAATGAAAATTGACAGCTTAATAGAAAATATTAAAGTTATACAGAATATCATAGAAAGAAAGCAAAGTAGTAATAGTAAATCATTAGACAATAAAATAATAGAAAAAATAGATAAATTAGAATTAAAAATAGACCAAATTAATAATAAATTATCTATTTTGACAGAATGACTTTAGAAAAAGACCCATTTTATTTAAGGTGTTTAGAAGATACTGAAAATGAAATAGTTAGTCCTTCTATAGGATTTAGTGGAGATATGAATAGTCTAGGATCTGTAGCAGGAGTTCCTTATAAAACAATAATTAGGCAGAAATAATACGATAATATCATTATTGTTAAATATAAATAAAAAATTAGTAGCCTTAGAACATAGCTTAGATACACTACCCAAACAAAACTCAAGATCCATTATTTATAAAAACAGTAGAAGGAATAAATGATCAATTAGCAAATTTATCCTTAGGAACAAAACCAATAGTAGGAAAAACAACTGGAAAAATGTTAGTTTGGAAAAAGTGGGAATAAAAATGTCATTAAGAAGAAGTAATACTACAACCAGTATAGATAGTCGTGGAAATATCACTAGGGAAGAAAACAGTAGAAGAAGTGTTAGTACAGAAAGACCTTATACCTTATTAGACAGAATATTAAGAAGACAAGATAGGGATGGTACTAATAATGTAAGATTAGAAGAAATAATAGATTTAGAAAGAAATTTAGATTTATATAACCAAAATCAGTTAAGGTTATTAAATCCTAGAGTATTGTATAATGTAGGAACAATGGAATTTAGAGCCTCATTAATTAAAGTAGCTACAGAACAACAAATAAGTGTAGTAGATGGACAAACTAAGACTATAGATATAGTAAATAGAGAAACTATAAGAAAATTAAAAATAGAAGGAAAAAAGTTAGTACATTCAGGATTAATTGTAATAGGAGTAAAAGGATTAACTAGAATAGGAGTAGGAACAAAAGTATTAATAGTATTGTTAGATACAAGCTGGATAAAAAATATGTCTAAAGCAGTATTAGGAACAATAGAAATAGACATGAATAATAATACAGGATTATTTTATTATTCCCCTAATATATTAAAATCAATAAATGATTTAGAAAAATTAAAATTGGAATACAAACAAAAGGATATGAAGATTACGAAGGAGATAATTTAAATATCACAATAGGATATTTAGGAAGAGCTAGTAATAAATCAGGAAATAGATATAGGGTAAATACAGATACTATTATAAATGGATTATCAACTCGAGGAATTAGGATGATAAGACCAGAAATAATAGATCCCAACTAGACTAGCAGGATTAGGATGGAATCTACAAAAATTTGTAGAAATAAACACTAGAAAAACGGTATTAATACCAGAAAGTAGCACAATATATACAGACTTAGATGGAAATCAGAATATTAGGTTTGATAATTTTATAGAACAAAGAAATACAGGAACTTCAGAATTTGATAGTGATGAGGATTCTTTAGAACAGAACATTAATACTATAGGAAAAAACTAAAATGTCAATAAATACTGATTTCAATTTACATAGAGCAATAGTAAATTCATTATTAAGAATAAATATAGATAATAGATTAAATTTAGCTGCATTTAGAAATATGCTAATTGAAGAAATAGAAAGGTTAGAACAAAGATTGTCACAAATGTCAACAGAAAATATTTTTAGATACAGAATAGAAGTAAGATTAAACTTATTAAAAACAATAGAAAATTGGCTAAAA
This sequence comes from Xylocarpus granatum, assembly GCA_019650275.1. Taxonomy (NCBI): domain Eukaryota; kingdom Viridiplantae; phylum Streptophyta; class Magnoliopsida; order Sapindales; family Meliaceae; genus Xylocarpus; species Xylocarpus granatum. Next base: position 42,152 of record BNST01001724.1, on the reverse strand, counting down.
CATAGTTTAGTAGCTCCTAGATTATGAATAACTGTAGAAAATAGAAAAGTAACATTCTTTAAAAAGACAGAAACTATAGACACTACACCCTATTAGCAGACCAGTAGATATGAAACTCTTTGAAGAACAAGAAGAGAATAATAAAATGGAAGTAGAAGACTTATTAGAAAAGGACGTAATATTATATAATTATGGAAATTAGAATCAAATTATAGAACTTATTTAGAACCCTTAATGAAGAGACTAGAAGAATTATCAGTAATAGGAGAAAATCCCTTAGCATTATGGAATAAAAATAAAATTACATGTAAATTAGAAATTATAAATCCAGACTTAACTATCCAAGATAAACCTATAATACCAGACCCTAGAACTAAAACAGAATATGCAAAACATATAGAAGAACTATTAAAAGGAAAATTAATAAGACATTCTAATAGTAGACATTTCTGTTACATCTGCATTGGCTACTAATATCCTATAAGAATTAATATTATCTTTTTTCCATGATTGAAAATATAATTTTGCTACCTCTCCTAATAGGTTTTCTACATAATTTACTTTTTCTTGGTTATCTATAAAATTGAATGTACTTAAATGGAGTATTGTACTTGATTCCCATTTCTAAACATCCTCACATAATTCTCTTCTAATAGGAGGTTTTTTACTTTTAAATTTACTTCAAAATTTAGAACATCCCCACAAGCATCAGATGCATCCAATGCATTTGGCTTGGTGCAAAGGCATCCGATGCATTCAGTAATGCTCAAGATGAACTTCTGGGAGCGATAGGAACATCCCCACAAGCATGGTAGAGGCATCGGTGCTTTTAGTAGTGTGCAGGACAAACTTTCGGGAGTGGCCAAAACATGCCTATGGATGTGGCAGAAGTGTCAGGCGCATTCGGTAGTGCGCGGGATGTACTTCCGGGAGCAACCTGAACAACCCCGTGGGCATGGCAGAGGCTTTGGGCACATTTGGAAGTTCTTGAGATGAACTTCCAGGATCAACCAGAACATCCCTTCAGTCACGGAAGCGGTGTTGGACACGTTCGGCAGTGCATGGGACAAACTTGCCGGAGTGACCGTACATCCCCTTGGGTGCAGCAAAGGCATCGAACGTGTTTGGCAGTGCTCGGGATGAATTTCCAGGAGCAACTGGAACATCCCTGCAAGCAAGGTAAGGGCTTCAGGCATGTTTGGCAGTGCACAGGATGAACATCAGGGTCCAAACAAAGCATCCTTACGGGTGCGGCAGTGGCATAAGTCACGTTTGGCAGTGCACAGTTTGGATTTTCAGGAGCGACTGGAACATCCCAGTGAGTGTGGGGCAGAGGCATCGGGTACGCTCAGCAGTGCTTGGGATGAATTTTTGCAAGCAACCAGAATATCCATATGGGCATGGCATAGGCATCAAGTGCATTCAGAAGTGTGCAAGTTGAACTTCTGAGAGTGACCAGACCATCCCCGCGGGTGTGGCAGCAGTATTGGGTGCATTTGTCAATGCGCGGGACACACTTCTGGGAGCAATCAGAAAATCCATGCTGGCTTGGTAGAGGTGTTGGATGAGTACAGAAGTGATCAAGATAAACTTCAGAAGTGACCAGAACAAACTTGGGGGGTGCGGAGCGGGGTCGCACACATTTGGCAGTGCATGGTATGAATTACCGGGATCAACCAGAACATCCCAGTGGGTCTGGCAGTGGCTTTGGGCACATTAGACACGCCATATGGAAGTCCTAATCCTAGAAGGAAATGGCAAGATAAAGGTCAGTAGATGTAGGAGAGGAGATAAGATAAGGATAGAAACATTTAGTCAAAGTAGGAATTCAAGAAAGACCAAGAATCCTAGTAGAATTAGGAAACATTTGGATAAGGGTCTATCTTGATAAGTTTTTAGTTGTCTTAGAAAACCTTGTTGACTTAGGAAAACATATCCTAAGTGAATAGGAACCTAAGTACTAGTTGAATCAGGATAAGGCTGTCTAATACTATAAATACAGCCCATTATTTGTGAGGAGGATATATGGGCCGAATTTGTATGTTTTCATTCATTAATCAAGAATCAAGGTTAGCATTCTTGCTTTTATTCTTGTTTATATTTTGGTAATCTTTTGAGAGTTGTCTTGAGATAACTTGGTCTTAAGACAAGGTTAAGAGTTGTCTTCCTTGCTTAAGAGCTTAGGTTGAAGTCAAGAGTTGTCTTCTTCAACCAAGGCAAGTTGTGATAGGTTTAAGAGTTGTCTTGCCTATCGAACATATCCTTTTATCATTAGTTAATCCTGAAGGACAGCTTAGGGGATGTGAATCAAAGAAAAGAACTCAAGGATCAAACAGGACAGCAAGTTAGGAGAGGTTTTAGAAGTCGTGCTAACCCCTAAGGTGTAGAAAAGTTGGGAGAAGAAATCGGGACCCCAACAGCTCGGCAGTGTGCGGGATGAACTTCTGGGAGTGACCAAAACATCCCCATAAGTGCGACAGAGGCATTAGACACATTCGGCAGTGCTTAGGATGAATTTCTGGGAGTGACCAGAGCATCCCCTCAGGCACAGCAGAGGCTTCAGGAACATTGGATAGTGTGCAGGTTGAACTTCCGGTGGCGGCTGGAACATTCCTATAGGTGCCGCAGCGGCTTTGGGTGCATTTGGTAGTGTGCAGGACTAAACTTCAGGGAGCGACCAAAATATGTTAGGGTCCCGATTTTTTCCCCAACTTTTCTACACCTTAGGGGTCAGCACGCCTACTGGAATCCTTCCTAACTTGCTGTCCCGTTTGATTCTTGAGTTCTTTTCTTATTTTATATCCCCTAAGCTGTCCTTCGGGTTAACTAATATATATAAAGATATGTTGGATAGGCAAGACAACTCTTAAACCTATCACAACTTGCCTTGGTTGAAGAAGACAACTCTTAACTTCAACCTTAGCTCTTAAGCAAGGAAGACAACTCTTAACCTTGACTTAAGCCCAAGTTATCTCAAGACAACTCTTAAAAGATAACCGAAATATAAACAAGAATGGAAGCAAGAATGCTTACCTTTGATTCTTGATTAATGAATGAGAAAATAACAAAATTCGTAGCTTATGAGCTCCTCACAAATAATGGGCTGTATTTATAGTCCTAAGACAGCCTTATCCTAATTTAACTAGTACTTAGGTTCCTTATCCACTTAGGATATGTTTTCCTAAGTCAACAAGCTTTTCTAAGTCAAATAAAACATTATCAAGATAGACCTTACAAGGATTCTTGGTCTTTCTTGAATTTCTACCTAGACTAGAATTCCTACCTTATCTTGTATTCTACAACTACTGGACTTCCTCTTGGCTTACCCTTCTAGGACTAGGACTCTCAATGCAAATCCTTCTGCCCTTAGAATTCTACTTTGCCGTGAGTATCCCATTGCTACTGGAATTCATTATGCTTGTCCTACTGCTGATAGAACTCTTCTTGGCGCAGATGTTCTGCTGCTACTGGAATTCTCCTTGGCATGGATGTCCTGCTGCTGCTGGAACTCTGCTTGACATAAATGTCCTGTATTAATTAGAATTAAGTCAAATACTGGTTGGGCCTCACTGCTGGGCTGCACACTTGCTGCTGCCATGCCTGTTGTGCACATTTTCTGGCCCATGCTCTCCTTTGCTGCCCCATTTTCTGCCCATTGCCTTTCCTGCATACTTAGGTTCTTAACAATCCAAGTAGGCACAGCAGAGGCATCAGGCACGTTGGGCAGTGTGCAGAATGAGCTTCCAGGAGCAGCCGGAACATTCCCTCGAGCATGGCAGAGCCGTTAGGCGTGTTCGACAATGCACAGCATGAACTTCCTTGTGTGACCGGAACATGCTCACGGGCACAGTAAAGGCTTTGAGCACATTGGGTAGTGCACTGGATGAACTTCTGAGAGTGACCAGAAAGTCCCCGTGGGATCTGCAGATGCGTTGGATGTGATCAACAGTGCTGGGACAAACTACTGGGAGTGACCAAGACAGGCCTGCAGGTGTGTTCGGCAGTGCATGGGACGAACTTCCAGGAGTGACCTGAATACCCTCATGGACATGGAAGTAGTGTTGGGCGCTGCCATGGCACAGTGCATATTCAGCTGTGCATGGTACAAACTTCAAGGAACAACCGAAACATCCCTGCGGCCACAAAAGTGGCATTGGGCGCATTCTGCAGTGCATGGGATAAACTTCGAGGAGCGACCTGGACAATCCTGGGGCACAGCAATGGCGCCGGATGCATTTGGCAGTGCCTAGGATGAACTTCAGGGAGCAACCAAAACATTCCCGTGGGTGCAACAGTGGTGTCAGCTGCACTCTGCAGTGCACAGGATGAACTTCCAAGAGTGACAGGATTATCATGTTGGGTGTGGCAGTGGCATTGTGTTCATTCATGTTGAGAACCTAAGTATGTAGGAAATGCAACAGGAAGAAAATGAGGCAGCAAAGGAGAGCATGGGCCAGAAAATGTACACAACAAGCATGGCAACAGCAAGTGTGCAGCGCAGCAGTGAAGGCCAACCAGTATTTGACATAATCCTAATCAATGAAGGTCATTCACGCCAACAGTTTCAGCAGAAGATGGATAATCACATCAAGAAGAGTTCTAGCAGTAGGAGGACATCTATGCCAAGGAGAATTCAGCAGCAGCAGGACATCTACGCCAAGGAGAAATTCAGCAGCAGCAGGACATCCATGCCAAGGAGAATTCCAACAGCAGCAGGACATCCACGCCAAGAAGAGTTCTATCAGCAGCAGGACACGCATGATGATTCCAGTAGCAATGGGATACTCACAGCCAACTAGAATTCTAAGGGCAGAAGGATTTGCATTGAGAATCCTAGTCCTAGAAGGATAAGCCAAGAGGAAGTCCAGCAGCTGTAGAATACAAGATAAGGTAGGAATTCTAGTCTAGGTAGAAAATCAAGAAAAGACTAAGAATTCTAGTAGGATTAGGATACCTTTGGATAAGGTCAATCTTGAGAAGGTTTTAGTTGTCTTAGGAAACCCTATTGACTTAGGAAAACTTATCCTAAGTGGATAAGGAACTTAAGTACTAGTTAAATTAGGAAAAGGCTGTCCAATACTATAAATACAGCCCATTATTTGGTAGCATGGATAGATGCTACGAATTTGTAAGTTTTCATTCATTAATCAAGAATCAAGCTTTAGCATTCTTGCTTATATTCTTGTTTATATTTCAGTTATCTTTTAAGAGTTGTCTTGAGATAACTTGGGCTTAAGACAAGGTGAAGAGTTGTCTTCCCTTCTTAAGAGCTTAGGTTGAAGTTAAGAGTTGTCTTCTTCAACCAAGGCAAGTTGTGATAGGTTTAAGAGTTGTCTTGCCTATCCATACATATCCTTTTATCAGTAGTTAATCCCGAAGGACAGCTTAGGGGACAAGAATCAAAGAAAAGAACTCAAGGATCAAATGGGACAGCTAGTTAGGAGAGGTTTTAGAAGTTGTGTTAACCCCTAAGGTGTAGAAAAGTTCGGAAATGAAATTGGGACCCCAACAGTTCAGCAGTGTGCAGGACGAACTTCCATGAGTGAACAAAACATCCCCGCAGGCACGACAGAGGTGTTGGACATGTTCGGCAGTGCACGGGATGAACTTCGGGGAGCGAATGGAACATCTCAGTGGGTGCGGCAGCAGCATCTAGCATGTTTGGCAGTGCACAAGACGAACTTCAGGGAGCAACCAGAGCGTCCCTGTGGCTGCAGCTGTGGTGCCATATGCATTCGCAAGTGTGTGGGATGAACTCCCAGGAGTGACCAGAACATCCCTGTAGGCGCAGCAGAGGTGTCGGGCGTGTTCAGTAGTGCTCCGGACAAAATTTTGGGAGCAACAAAAAAAACCTCAGGGTGCGGCAGCAGCACTGGATGCTTTCGGCAGTGCACAGGACAAACATCTGAGAGCTATCACAACATCCCTGCAGGCACAGCAGCGGCATCTGGCCCCTTCAGCTGTGCATGGGACAAAGCTCTAGGAACAACCGGAACATCCCTGTGACCGTGAAAGTGGCATCGGGCGCATTCTGCAGTGTGCGAGATGAACTTCGGGAATCAACCTGAACTATCCCGGGGCACAACAGTGGTGCTGGACGCATTAGGCAGTGAACGGGATGAACTTCTGGGAGTGACCCGAACTTCCCTGTGGGCGTGGTAACAGCATCAGACACATTGGTGTTGAGAACCTAAGTATGCAGGAAATGCAATGGGTAGAAAATGAGGCAGCAAAGGAGAGCATGGGGCAGAAAATGTGCACAACAAGCATGGCAACAGCAAGTGTGCTGCACAGCAGTGAGGCCTAGCTAGTATTTCACTTGATCCTAATTAAGAGAGGACATTCACACCAACAGGAGTTCCAGCAAAAGAAGGATAATTGCATCAAGAAGAGTTCCAGCAGTAGGAGGACATCTACGCCAAGCAGATTTCCAGCAGCAGCAGGACATCCATGCCAAGGAGAATTCCAGCTGCAGCAGGACATCTATGCCAAGCAGAGTACTAGCAGCAGCAGGACGTCCATGCCAAGGAGAATTCCAATAGCAGCAGGAGATCTATGCCAAGAAGAGTTCTATCAGCAGCAACACACGTATGATGAATTCCAGTAGCAATAGGATAGTCATGACAAGGAGAATTCTAAGGGTAGAAGGATATGCATTGAGAGTCCTAGTCCTAAAAGAATAAGCCAAGAGAAAGTCCAACTGCTATTGAATACAAGATAAGGTAGAATTCTAGTCTTGATAAGGTAGTCAATCAAGAAAGACCAAGAATCCTAGTAGAATTAGGAAACATTTGGATAAGGTCTATCTTGATAAGGTTTCAGTTGTCTTAAAAAACCTTGCTGACTTAGGAAAACTTATCCTAAGTGGATAAAGAACTTAAGTACTAGTTGAAATAGGATAAGGATGTCCAATACTATAAATACAACCCATTATTTGTGAGTTGGGGGATATGCTCCGAATTTTGTATATTTTGCATTCATTCTTGTTTATATTTCGGTTATCTTTTAGGAGTCATCTTGAGATAACTTGGGCTTAAGTTAAGGTGAAGAGTTGTCTTCCTTGCTTAAGAGCTTAGGTTGAAGTCAAGAGTTGTCTTCTTCAACCAAGGCAAGTTGTGATAGGTTTAAGAGTTGTCTTGCCTATCCAACATATCCTTATACATATTAGTTAATCCAAAGGACAGCTTAGGGGACATAAACATAAGAAAAGAACTCAAGAATCAAATGGGACAGCAAGTTAGGAAGGATTCTAGTAGACGTGTTGACCCCTAAGGTGTAGAAAGATTAGGGAAAAAAATTAGGACTCTAATAAATTGGTGCTTTTGTTGAGAGGTAACACGATCACCCCAACAAAATTGGTAATCTCGTCAAGAGATCAGCACGTTCAACAGTCAAATTGAAGAGGCAGCACATCACCATGTCATCAGGCAGCATTCACCCTCACCACAACAGCAAACTAACAAGGACTTTGGAAGAATCCTTGCCTTGGAGAGGGAACAACGCACCATACATGATCAGGTAGGCGATATCAAACACCAACTATCATCTATCATTCATTCTCTTGAAAAGTTGAAGAGAGACACACCCCAAGTGGTTGGAAAACAAGTCCAAACCAAGGACGGGAGGAACAGCCTCCTACCACAAACGTCTAGGAGGCTTCAATCAGAAATCACGCGGCACCAAGTGCCTGAGGACGAATTTGACCAGGAGCAGCTTCCCTCTCAAGAAAGGCGGAAAAGGCACATGAGTCTAGTGTGCAGAAGGGAGGTGCCACCAAATTTGCACCAGCCCCATGACCCCTATGATGAATACAACGACGATGAGGTCTTGGATCGGAGGCCAGAGTATGGCAGCCAAGGAGAATGCAAAGTTGTCAAGAGACAGAACTTTGGCAGACAACAAGGAGAGAGGAATGGCAGCACTACGACAGCCCTGGCCACTACACCAGGCCTAAGATAAAAATCGAATTTCCAACCTTTGAGAAAGGGGATCCAACTGAATGGATCTTCAAGGCTGAGTTCTATTTTGAGAAACAAGGTGTTGAGAGGGGTGAAAGGGTTGATTTTGCATCCTATCACCTGTGTGGGAGGGCCAATCAATGGTGGTGTTGGCTTAAGGCCACCTACAGTAGAGAAGGTAGAAGGATTGGCTGGACAAGGTTCACACAAGAATTAATGGACAGATTCGACCCATCTAGGATCACAAATATTTGCTTCGAGTTTGATGGGAACCTAGTATTTCCTTCATCAAATTCAAAGAGTGCTGCACCAGTTCAGAACTTGGAATACTCATCTCTGCCTCTCGAGTTGCCACTCTGGAGAACAAGTGAAGAGGTTTCATCACCAGCAATTTCAGTTTATGATAGTGGAGGAAAAAAATTGCACACAAAAGATACATATGCATGTCCAAGTGATGGAAACGCTAAGGACACAAGCATTCCAGGACCTGACTTGGTATGTCCGAATGCCAAGGTAAAGGGTGCAGATGTCTTGTGATAAGTTGAACAATGCATCAGCCAAATGTCCTAATTCATCTGTTCATGTTCATGCTGCTACTTTTACATCTCTACCATATCAGTTGCAGAACAATGACTTAAGAGCTTCAATAGTTTCCACTGGACTGCCATCTACATCTTAATTAGAACCGACCATGATGGAGAGACAGCAAATTGAATTGGATGCAGGATTAAATAGGTCTTCAAATGGATTGCAAGAACATTCCACTGCTTCTACAAATTATCCACAGAAAATACTCCAACAAGGACTATGTAGGACCAATCTGCCTTGTTGGCTAAACCTGGATTAGAAGACAAAGTACCTAATCATATTCCTGTCCAGATTGAAGGACTTGCTGATCTTTCACGGACAACTTCACAAGCTGCAAGAGACCAGACCTTTAGACCATTCATTGGTCAAACTTCAGTGGAAAATATGTATAGCATGCAGCAAGTTCTGCAGGGCACAAATATTGATCAAACGCCATCATCTGCGCCTGTTTTAAACCCTCAATTCCCTAGACAGAATGAGGATTATTTGGGTTGCAGCTTGAACACTGAAGATCCAGACATTCCATGCAACAGGTCAGGTGTTCTGGACAGCAACCCCATTGCCAGCACAAATGCCTAAAGTCGCATGGATATCAAGGAGGAAGCCGAGACAATACACTCCCTCAGATCATGTGGAAGAAGGTGAAATCAACTTGCATGCTGTAGGGAAAACCATCAGGCCTACTATAATGAGGTTGTTCGCAACCACAAATGACAAAAATGTTTTGGTGTTGATTGATAGTAGAGCCACCCATAACTTCATGAACACAAAACTGGTCAAAACACTCCAGCTATGTTTGCAAAAGGAGTGCACCCTTTGAGGTAAGAGTGGCGATTGGACAGAAGCTCAAATGCGCGCAAGTTATCAAGGCAGTAGCAATGAAAATTCAAGGTGTCAAGATAGAGACGGAACTGCATGTATTAGCCCTGGCAGGTCTTGATGTGGTTTTAGGCAATGCTTGGCTTAAAACCATAGGCAAGATAATGTTAAACTATGAATCCATGGCCATGCACTTTCCAATGGAAGGGAAAGGACTGCATGTGGGAGGCATCCACCACCAATGCAGTGCATCATTGTGAGGTAAGTACCCTTGAACGACTATATAGAAAAAGGGCAGAATGTTTTGCGGTTCTCTTGAACACAAAGGAGGAAAACACAGCAGAACAGCATACACATGAAGACATACCAATGACAGTAAGGAACCTACTAGAGCAATTCGGAGATGTCTTAGGAGAGCCATAAGGACACCACCCTCAAGACATTACGACCATGACATCTTATTAATTGACAAAACCAAGGCAATTAGTGTAGCACCTTACAGGCATGAATACTTCCAAAAGAACAAGATCAAAAGACAAGTGGAAGAGATGCTACAGCAAGGGATTATTCGACCTAGCACTTCCCCTTTTTCTTCTCCCATTCTACTTGTTAGAAAGAAAGACGGAACTTGGAGGTTTTGCATGGATTATCAGGAACTCAACCGAGCAACTGTTAAGGATCATTTTTCGATCCCAACAATTGATGATATGCTGGATGAGTTACATGGAGCAAAGCTGTTCACCAAGCTAGATCAAAAGGCCAGATATCATCAAATATGCATGAAAGAAGAGGACATGCAGAAGACATCATTTCGGACTCATAGTGGACACTACGAGTACCTAGTCATGCCATTTGGACTATGCAATGCACCCTTTACCTTTCAAGCAGCCATGAATGACATCTTCAAACCTTATTTGCGCAGGTTTGTTTTAGTTTTCTTTGATGACATTTTGGTCTATTCCAGGAACCATGATGACATTTGCCTATGGATAAAATCAGAAGGTGGCAAGAGCAAGGGATTGCTACAACCTTTGCCATTACCCACACAAGTTTGGGAAGACTATAATGACATACAGCAGCAGTTTTCCAACTTCCACCTTGAGGACAAGGTGAGTCTTCAAGAAAGGGGGATTGTTGAGAACCTAAGTATGCAGGAATGCAATGGATGGAAAATGAGGCAGCACAGGAGAACATGGGCCAGAAAATGTGCACAACAAGCATGGAAACAGCAAGTGGGCAGCCCAGAAATGAGGCCTGGCCAGTATTTGACTTAATCCTAATCAACGAAGGACATTCGTGCCAACAGGAGTTCCAGCAGAAAAAGGATATTCGCATCAAGAAGAACTCCAGCAGCAGCAGAACGTCCATGTCAAGAAAAGTTCCAGCAGTAGGAGGACATCTACACAAAGCAGAGTTCCAGCAGCAGCAGGACATCCATGCCAAGGAGAATTCCAGCAGCAGCAAGACAACTATGCCAAGCAGAGTTCCAGCAGCAGAAGGACATCCATGCCAAGAAGAGTTCTATCAGCAGAAGGACACTCATGATGAGTTCCAGTAGCAATAGGATAGTCGCGACAAGAAGAATTCGAAGGGTAGAAGGATATGCATTCAGAGTCCTAGTCCTAAAAATATTAGGTAAGAGGAAGTGTAGCCATTGTAAAATACAAGATAAGGTAGGAATTTTAGTCTTAGTAGGAATTCAAGAAAGACCAAGAATCCTAGTAGGATTATGAAACAGTGGGATAAGATCTATCTTGATAATGTTTTAGTTGACCTATAATAGCTTGTTGACTTAGGAAAACATATCCTAAGTGGAAAAGGAACCTAAGCACTAGCTGTATTAGAATATGGCTGTCTTAGGACTATAAATACAGCCCATTATTTGTGAGGAGAAGATGTCCTCCGAATTTTGTTATTTTCTCATTCAATAATCAAGAATCAAGGTTAGCATTCTCGCTTGCTTTCTTGTTTATATTTCGGTTATCTTTTAAGAGTTGTCTTGAGATAACTTGGGCTTAAGACAAGGTTAAGAGTTGTCTTTCTTGCTTAAGTGCTTAGGTTGAAGTTAAGAGTTGTCTTCTTCAACCAAGGCAAGTTGTGATAGGTTTAAGAGTTGTCTTGCCTATCCAACATATCCTTATATATATTAGTTAAACCAAAGGACAGCTTAGGGGACGTAAATATAAAAAAAGAACTCAAGAATCAAACGGGACAGCAAGTTAGGAAGGATTTCAGTAAGTGTGCTGACCCCTAAAGTGTATAAAAGTTGGAAAAAAAAATTCCGGACCCCAACAGTTGGGTAGGGCACGGGATGAACTTCTGGGAGCGACCAGAACATCCCTTTGGGTGTAGCAGAGGCATTGGGCAGTGCATGGGATGAACTACTGGGAACGACCGGAACATCCACATGCAGTGGACAATTGTTGGGGTCTTAATTTGTTTCCCCAACTTTTCTACACCTTAGGGGTCAGCACGCTTACTGGAATCCTTCCTAACTTGCTGTCCCATTTGATTCTTGAGTTCTTTTCTTATATTTACATCCCTTAAGCTGTCCTTCAGGTTAACTAATATATATAAGGATATGTTGGATAGGCAAGATAACTCTTAAACCTATCACAACTTGCCTTGGTTGAAGAAGACAACTCTTAACTTCAACCTAAGCTCTTAAGCAAGGAAGACAACTCTTAACCTTGTCTTAAGCCCAAATTATCTCAAGTTAGCCCTTAAAAGATAACTGAAATATAAACAAGAAAGTAAGCAAGAATGCTAACCTTGATTGTTGATTATTGAATGAGAAAATAACAAAATTTGGTGCATTTCCTCTCCTCACAAATAATGGGTTGTATTTATAGTCCTAAGACAGCTTTATCCTAATCTAACTAGTACTTAGGTTCCTTATCCACTTATGATATGTTTTCCTAAGTCAACAAGCTTTTCTAAGTCATCTAAAACATTATCAAGATAGACCTTATCCCATTGTTTCCTAATCATACAAGGATCCTTGGTCTTTCTTGAATTCCTACTAAGACAAGAATTCCTACTTTGACTAAGTCCTTCTGTCCTTATCTAATCTTCTCTCCTACAGCTGCTGACTTCTTCTTGCCATTTCCTTCTTGGATTAGACTTCTACTGTGGCATCCTTCCTCTCCAAGACTTCTCTTTGGCGTGGTCCCCTTGCTGAAGTAAACCTGCCAAGACGTCCAGCTGCTGCTGGAGTTCTTCACGTCGTCACTTTCCTTCTCCTACTCAGATTGCTTCATGCATGTCCTGCCAATGCTGGTCTTCTTCTTGGCTTGGCTTTCCGCAATCACTTAGGACTGAGTCAGAACCTGGCTGTGCTACACTGCTTGCTGCGTGCAGGCTTGTTGTTTGCACTTGCTGGCCTGTTGCTGCCTCTCTTGCTGCCTGGCCCCTTGCGCACATTCTCTCATGCTCCCTTTGCCTCCTAAGGTCCTCAAGAACAGTGCACAGGATGAATTTCAAGGAGTGACCGGAACATCCCCGCTGACTTGGCAGAGGCATCGGACGTGATCAGCAGAGTGCGTGATGAACTTCCTTGAGCGACCGGAACATCCCCGCGGTCGTAGCCGAGGCTTTAGGCATGTTGGGCAGTGAGCTAGACGAACCTCTGTGAGAGACCAGAATATCCCCGCGGGCAGATGTGAGGCTTTAGGCACGTGATGAACTTCTGGGAACATCTAAACATCCCCACGAGTGCAGCAACGGCATCAGGTGCGTTCGGTAATGCATGGGATGAACTTCCAGACTTGATCGAAACATCCCCACGGGCGCAGCAGTGTCATCTAGTGCATTCGGCAATGTGCAGGAAGAACTTCCGGGATTGATCAGAACATCCCCGCGGGTGCAGCAGAGGCGTCGGCTGCATTGGGCAGTGTGCAGGATGAATTTCCAAGAGCAACCAGAACAATACTGCATTCAGTAATGCATGGGACGAACTTACGGGAGCGACCGGAACATCCCTGTTGGTGGGGCAGTGGCATCAAGCAAGTTTGGCAGTGCGCATGACGAACTTCTGGGAGAAACTGGAACATCCCCGCAGGTTCTGCAGAGGCATCGAGCACATTTGGCAGGGGATATGACAAATTTCTGGGAGCGACCAGAACATCACCTGGGCATGGCAGAGGCTTCTGGCACATTGGGCAGTGCACAAGATGAACATCAGGGAGCGACCAGAACAGTCCCCATGGGCATGGCAGCTGCATTAGTGCATTTGGCAGTGTGCAGGAGGAACTTCCGGGAGTGACTAGAACATCTCTGCAGGTGCTGTACAGGCTTTGAGTGTGTTGGGCAGTGCACTGGACAAACTTCAGGGAGTGACTGGAACATCCCCATGGAAATGGCAGCAGCGTGTGGTGTGATCGGCAGTATGCAGGACAAACTTTTGGCAGCAACCAGAACATCCCCGTGGGCACAGAAGAGGGTTTGGGTGTGTTGGTCAGTGCAAAGGATGAACTACCAGGACCAACTGGAAAATCAAAGCGGGCGCGGCAGTGGCTTCGAATACGTTTGGCAGGGTGTGGGGTGAACTTCTGGGAGCGACCAGAACATCCCCGCTGGCATGGCAAAGGCTTCTGGTGCGGGATGAACTTGCGGGAGTGACTGGAACATCTCCACAGGCGCGGCAGAGGCATCGAGCGCATTCAGCAGTGTGTGGTACGAACTTTCAGGAGCTACTGGAACATCTCTGCAGGAGCAGTAGAGGCTTTGGGCTTGCTGGGCAGTGCACGGGATAAACTTCTGAGAGTGACGGCAACATCCCTGCGGGCGAGTCAGAGTCTTCAGGCATGTGTTGGGCTGTGCACGGGATGAACTTCTTGGAGCGACCAGAACACCCCTATGGGTGCAGCAGAGGCTTGGAGCATGTTTGGGTAGTTCACAAGATGAACTTTCTAGAGCGACCAGAACATCCCCGCAGGCATGGCAACGGCTTCGGGCTCGTTTGGCAGCGTGCAGGACAAACTTCTGCGAGCAACAAGAACATCCCTGCTGGTGTGGCAGTGGTGTTGGGTGCGTTTGGCAGTGTGCGGGATGAACTTCCGAGAGTGAATGGAACATCCCCACTAGCGTGGAAGAATCTTTGGGTTCATTGGTTAATGCGCGAGACAAATTTTCGGGAGCAAATGAAACATCCCTGTGGGTTCGTTCGCAGCATTGCACATGTTTGGCAGTGTGCGGATCAAATTTTGGGAGCGACAGGAACATATTTGCGGACGCGGCAGAGGCATCAGACGCATTTTACAGTGCACAAGACGAACTTCATGGAGCGACCAGAGTATCCCCGTGGGCATGGCAGAGATGTCGGGCGCATTTGGCAGTGCACGGGACAAACTTCTGGGAGTGACCGAAACATCCCCGTGGGCGCAGCTGAGCATGGAGTGCGTTCGGCAGTGCATAGGGCAAACTTCCAGGTGCGACCGGAGCATCCCCACTAGCACGGCAGAGGTGTTGGGCGCGTTCAAAAGTGTGTGGGACAAACTTCAAGCAGTGACTGGAACATCCCCACAAGCGCAGCAGTGGCATTTGGTGCGTTCGGCACGGGGCAAACTTTTAAGAGTGACCGGAACATCCCCTCAGGCATGTTTTACTTTTACAGTGCACGGGATGAACTTTGGGGAGCAACCAGATCATCCCTACGGGAGCGGCAGAGGCGTCGGGCGCATTCAGCAATGCATGGGACAAATTCCGGGAGCGACCAGAACATTCCTATGGGTGTGGCAGTGGCATCAGGTGCGTTCATGTTGAGATCCCAAATTTTTTCCCCGACTTTTATACAGCATAGGGGTCAGCACGCCTACTAAAAACCTTCCATACTTGCTGCCCCGTTTGATTCTTGAGTTCTTTTCTTATATTTACGTCTCCTAAGCTGTCCTTTGGATTAACTAATATATATATAAGGATATGTTGGATAGGGAAGACAACTCTTAAACCTATCACAACTTGCGTTGGTTGAAGAATAAAACTCTTAACTTCAACCTAAGCTCTTAAGGAAGGAAGACAACTCTTAACCTTGTCTTAAGCCTAAGTTATCTCAAGACAACTTTTAAAAGATAACTGAAATATAAACAAGAAAGTAAGTAAGAATGCTAACCTTGATTGTTGATTATTGAATGGGAAAATAACAAAATTTGGTGCATTTCCTCTCCTCACAAATAATGGGTTGTATTTATAGTCCTAAGACAGCCTTATCCTAATCTAACTAGTACTTAGGTTCCTTATCCACTTAGGATATATTTTCCTAAGTTAGCAAGCTTTTCTAAGTCATCTAAAACATTATCAAGAGAGACCTTATCCTATTGTTTCCTAATCCTACCAGGATTCTTGGTTCTTCTTGAATTCCTACTAAGACTAGAATTCCTACTTTGACTAAGTCTTTCTGTCCTTATCTTATCTCCTCTCCTACAGCTGCTGACCTTCATCTTGCTGTTTCTTTCTTGGATTAGGACTTCCATTATGGCATGTCCTTCCTCTCCAACACTTCTCTTTGGCGTGGTCAGCTTGCTGATGTAAACCTTCCATAACATCCTGCTGCTGCTGGAGTTCTTTACGCCATCAATCTCCTTCTCCTGCTCAGATTGCCTCATGTGTGTCCTGCCAATGCTGGTCTTCTTCTTGGCTCAGATTTCCGCAATCAATTAGGACTGAGTCAGAACCTGGCCGTGCCTCACTGCATGTTGCGTGTAGGCTTGTTGTGCGCACATTCTGGCCTGTTTCTGCCTCTCTTGCTGCCTTGCGTGCACTCGCTCATGCTCCCTTTGCTTCCTAAGGTCTTCAACAGTTTGGCAGTGCGCAAGATGAACTTCCAAGAGTGAACGAAACATCCCCACGGGCGTGACTTCTGGGAGCGACCATAAAATCCCCTCAGGCTCGACTGAGGCATCAAATGTTTCCGATAGTGCTCAGGACAAACTTCCTTAGTGACCGGAACATCTACACGGGCGGGGCAAAGGCGTTGGACGCATTTGGCAGTGCTCAGAACGAACTTCAGGGAGCGACCCATACATCCCTCTGGGCACAGTGGCAGCATCAGAAGTGCTCGGCGGTGTGCAAGACGAATTTTTGGTAGTGACCGGAACATTCCCGCAGAGATGGCATAGGTGTCGGATGCATTTGGCACTGCTCAGGACAAACTTCAGGGAGCGACCGGTACATCCCTCTGGGCACAGCAGCAGCGTTAGAAGCATTCGGCAGTGCGCGAGACAAATTTTTGGTGGTGACCAAAACATCCCCACGGGCACAGCATAGGTGTTGGACATGTTTGGCAGTGCACTGGACAAACTTCCAGGAGCGACCAGAACATCCCCACAGGCGCAGCAGAGGCTTTGGGTGTGTTGGGCAGTACACGGGACGAACTTGCAGGAGTGACCAGAACATCCCCGTAGGCCTATGGGAATGTTCTGGTCGCCCTAGGAAGTTTGCCTCAAGCACTGTCGAATGCCTCTGATAACGCTGCTGATCCTGCTAGGATGTTCCAGGCGCTCCTGGAAGTTCATTCCACGCACTGCTGAAAGTGCTAGACGCCATTGCTGTGCCGCAGGGATGTTCCTATTGCTCCTTGATATTCATCCTGCACACTGCTGAACGTTCCCAATGTCTCTTCCAAGCCGACGGGGATGTTCCGGTCGCTGCTGTAAGTTTGTCTCGCACTCTGCTGAACACACCTGACGCCTTTGCTGAGCCTGCGGGGATGTTCCGGTTGCTTCAGGAAGTTCATGCCAAGCACTGCTGAACACATCCGACACCTCTGCCAAGCCCAGGTGGATTTTTCAGTTGCTCCTATCAGTTCGTCACAAACACTGCCAAATGCGCCGGACACCGCAGGGATGTTCCAGTCCCTCTCGGAAGTTTGTACAGTGCACTACTTAATGCACCAGAAGCCTTTGCCGCACCCGGGGGGATGTTCCACTCACTGCTGGAAGTTCGTCCTGCACACTGCTAAGCATGTATGACACTGCAGCTGCACCCACGGAGATGATTCAGTCACTCTTGAAAGTTTTTACCACGCACTGCCAAATGTGCCCGATGCCTCTGTGTTGGGGTCCCGAATTTTTCCCCAACTTTTCTACACCTTAGGGGTCAGCACGCCTACTGGAATCCTTCCTAACTTGCTGTCCCATTTGATTCTTGAGTTCTTTCTTATTTTATATCCCCTAAGCTGTCCTTCGGGTTAACTAATATATAAAAGGATATGTTGGATAGGCAAGAGAACTCTTAAATATACACAACTTGCCTTGGTTGAAGAAGACAACTCTTAACTTCAACCTTAGCTCTTAAGCAAGGAAGACAACTCTTTACCTTAACTTAAGCCCAAGTAATCTCAAGACAACTCTTAAAAGATAACCGAAAACATAAACAAGAATGTGAGCAAGAATGTTTACCTTTGATTCTTGATTAATGAATGAGAAAATAACAAAATTCGTAGCTTATTAGCTCCTCACAAATAATGGGCTGTATTTATAGTCCTAAGAGAGCCTTATCCTAATTTAACTAGTACTTAGGTTCCTTATCCACTTAGGATATGTTTTCCTAAGTCAACAAGCTTTTTTAAGTCAAATAAAACATTATCAAGATAGACCTTATCCAAATGTTTCCTAATTCTACTAGGATTCTTGGTCTTTCTTGAATTTCTACCTAGACTAGAATTCCTACCTTATTTTGTATTTTACAGCAGCTGCACTTCCTCTTGCCTAATCCTTGTAGGACTAGGGCTCTAAATGCATATCCTTCTGCCCTTAGAATTCTTCTTGTCACGACTATCCTATTGCTACTGGAACTCATCATGAGTGTCCTACTGCTGATAGAACTCTTCTTGGCATGGATGTCCTGCAGCTGCTGGAGCTCTGCTTGGCATGGATATCCTGCTGTTGCTAGAACTCTGCTTGGCATAAACGTCTTACTGCTGCTGGAGTTCTTCTTGATGCAAATATCCTTCTTCTGCTGGAATCTTGTTGGCATGAATGTCCTTCATTGATTAGGAACGCCCAGGCCTGACTGTTGAGCTGCACACTTGCTGTTGCCAAGCTTGTTGTGCACATTTTCTGGCCCATGCTCTCCTTTGCTGCCCCATTTTCTACCCATTGCCTTTCCTGCATACTTAGGTTCTCAACAATCCCCCTATCTTGAAGACTCACCTTGTCCTTAAGGTGAAATATGAAAAACTGCTGCTGGATGTATTTATTGTCTTCCCAAACTTGTACAGGTAATGACAAAGGTTATAGCAATCCCTTGGTCATGCCATCTTCTGGTTTTATCCATGGGCAAATGTCACAACTGCTGTTTTTCTTCTTACTTTTTTCCTTGAATCCTTCCAACCAAAAGTATAGCTTGATCCGCATGTAATGTCCTCCTTCCCGTGAGGTTTCGAAGTGATTCAATATCTTTCCTCTCAGTCTTGGTATGTTTGGTACATACACCTGCTGGTTGTGCCAAATATATCCATTCTTTAGGGTGAATTTACTAACCTTAGGGTCAAAATTGTTGATCTTCTTGGCATGCTATTGTCTTTGAGGATCAATCTCCATTGCCTCTTTGATTTCTGTCCATACATTCCACTTTGCTCTGCTAATGGCAGTAAGGCATGCGTCATTAGGCTCACATACTGTCCATAATGCTTGACCTCCATTGCTTCTGGAAATGCATCTGCCACCTTGTTTTCCTTGCCAGGTTTGTAGATTATTTCATACTTGTATCCCAGCAACTTAACAAGGAACTTTTGCGGCTCCGGTGTGGTAATTTTCTGCTCCATGAGGCTTCCCAATGGTTATTGATCTGTAATGATCAGGAACTTCCTCCCAAGAAGGTAAAGTCGCCATACCTTGACTGCATGGATGATGGCCAACATCTCCTTGGCATATACTGACCATTCCTTCTTCATGGGCCCTAAGACTCTGCTCATGTATGCAATAGGTCTTTTGGCTTGACTGAGGACAGCACCTATTCCATCTTGACATGCGTCAGTGTGAAGCTCGAAGGTTTGGTTGAAGTTGGGCAGTGCTAACACCAGGGTCTCACACATGGCTTGCTTCAACAACCTGAATGTGTCTTCACTCTTCTCTATCCATAAGAATCCATTCTTCTTCAGCAAATCCATCAACAGTTTTGCTCTGGTGCCGTATTTGCGAACAAATTGACAGTAGTAGCCCATCAAGCATAGAAATCCTCTAAGTTTCGTAATGTTCTTAAGAGTTGGCCATGTTTGCATGGCTCCTATTTTTCGTTGGTCTACCTTCACTCCAACTTTGGATATGACATGATCGAGGTATTCAAGCTCCTTTTGCATGAATGTGCACTTGGATGGCTTGATGACGAAATGATTTCTTCTTAACACTTCTAGCACTTTTGCTAAGTGTTCTATGTGATCATCGTGGTTCCTAGAATAAACCAAAATGTCATCAAAGAAGACTAAGACAAACCTGTGCAAATAAGGACACAAGAGTTCCAGGACCTGACTTGGTATGTCTGAATGCCAAGTTAAAGGTGCAGATGTCTTGTGAAAAGTTGAACAATGCATCTGTCAAACGTCCTGATTCATCTGTTCATGTTCATGCTGCTACTTCTACATCTCTACCATATCAGTTGCAGAACAATGACTTAAGAGCTCCAATAGTTTCCGCTGGACTACCATCTACATCTTCATTAGAACTGACAAGGATGGAGAGACAATAAATTGAATTGGATGCAGAATTAAATAGGTCTTCGAATGGACTGCAAAAACCTTCCCATACTTCTTTAAATTATCCACCAGAAAATACTCCAACGAGGACTACACAGGACCAATCTGCCTTGTTGGCTAAACCTGGATCAGAAGACAAAGTTCCTAATCATAATTCTATCTAGATTGAAGGACTTGCTAATCTTTCACGGACAGCTTCACAAACTGCAAGAGATCAGACCTTTAGACCATTCATTGTTCAAACTGCAGTGGAAAATATGCATAGCATGCAGTAAGTTTTGCAAGGCACAAATATTGATCAATGCCATCATCTGCACCTGTTTTAGACCCTCAATTCCCTGGACAGAATGAGGATTATTTGTGTTGCAGCTTGAACATTGAAGATCCAGACATTCCATGCAACAGGTCAGGTGTTCTGGACAGCAACCCTATTGCCAGCACAAACACCCAAAGTTGCATGGATAGCGAGGAGGAAGCCGAGGCAGTACACTCCC
Source organism: Xylocarpus granatum (assembly GCA_019650275.1). Lineage (NCBI taxonomy): Eukaryota > Viridiplantae > Streptophyta > Magnoliopsida > Sapindales > Meliaceae > Xylocarpus > Xylocarpus granatum. Next base: position 21,603 of record BNST01001724.1, on the reverse strand, counting down.
TGGATCATGCGGAAGAAGGCAAAATCAACTTGCATGCAATAGAGACAACCACCAAGCCTACTGCAATAAGGTTGTTCGCAACCATAAATGACAAGAATGTTTTGGTGTTGATTGAAAGTGGAGCTACTCATAACTTCATCAACACAAAATTGATCAAAACACTTCAGCTACATCTAAAAAGGATTGCACCCTTTGTGGTAAGAATGGCAAGCAGACAGAAGCTCAAGTGCACACAAGTGATCCAGGCAATAGCAATGCAGATTCAAGGAGTCAAAATAGAAGCAGAACTACATGTGTTAGCCCTGGTAGGTCTTGATGTAGTTTTAGGCAACGCTTAGCTTAAAACCATAGGCAAGATAATGTTCAACTACGAATCCATGGCCATGCACTTCCAATGGAAGGGAAAGGACTGCAAGTGGAAGGCATCCACCACCAATGCAGCGCATCATTTGAGGTAAGTACCCTTGAACAACTATATAGAAAAAGGGCACAACGTTTTGCGGTTCTCTTGAACACGAAGGAGGAAAACCCAGCAGAACAGCATACACTCGAAGACACACCATTGACAGTAAGGAACCTACTAGAGCAATTTGAAGATGTCTTAGGAGAGCCACAAGGACTACCACCCTCAAGACATTACGACCATGCCATCTCATTAATCGACGAAACCAAGGCAATTAGTGTAGCACCTTACCGGTATGTAGACTTACAAAGAATGAGATTGAAAGACAAGTGGAAGAGATGCTACAGCAAGGTATTATCTGACCTAGCACTTCCCCTTTTTCTTCTCCCGTTCTGTTTGTTAGAAAGAAAGACGGAACTTGGAGGCTTTGTACCGATTATCGGGCACTCAACCAAGCAACTATCAAGGATCATTTTCCGATCCCAATAATTGATGATATGCTGAACAAGTTACATGGAGTAAAGCTATTCACCAAACTGGATCTCAAGGCAAGATATCATCAAATACACATGAAAGAAGATGACGTGCAGAAGACAGCATTTTAAACTCATGGTGGACACTACGAGTACTAGTCATGCCCTTTGGACTTTGCAACGCACCCTCCACCTTTTGTGCAGTTTTGTCTTAGCCTTCTTTGATGACATTTTGGTCTATTCCAAGAGCCATGATGGGATCTTGGTCATTGCTGGCCTTGAAAAAGGACAAAATTCAATCAGAATTTCTGACCTGGCTTCTTCAGGATAACCATTGCTGTAGGAGGTGGGAATGGATCTTACTCCCAAATTAATATACCCAAAAGGACATTTTTCTTTTTCGAAGAGGGTATATAACACGTGCTAACTTCCAGGAATATGGTTCTATGAAAAGGCTGTTTAGAGAGGGGTTAGGGAATTTTTTAAGAGAGAGATTGCTGATACCATTTTCGGGGGCGAGGTACGGAGATCAGAAGAGCCGCAGAATAACCAACTCAGCTTATAAATACACAAAGTGGCTATTGCAAGCTTTTCTGGATTAGAAGGGAAGAGGGGAAGAGAAGAGATGAGAAGGGGTTTTTTTTTAACTCATTTCACTCCTCTGAATCTAACAACCTATTACTATTTTTGATGAATAGTGTTTTAGCCTACCATGCTAACAGCTACTGTTCACATTAATATTTTACAGAAAATAAATTTACCACTGTTGTTTAAAGAAACCAACAATCGGAGTTTCAACGGCGTTGGGGATATGGAATAAGATCAATAAGGGAGTGTCTCTCTACCTTATTGAAATATGTTGAGAGAATTAAAAATTTACCTTTAAATTCTGAAAGGCTGTTCAGAGAGGGGTTAGGGAATTTTTTAAGAGAGAGATTGCTTTAATATTTAGATCTGCTTTCATTGATGAACTTAGGGGTTTATATACAACCTAAAAGTAAACAATGGTTAGATTTAACCATGATTACTTTTTAAAAAAGTAACTTTAGTTTACAAAAAGTAAACAAATGATTGCAATAAACAAAAATAAAACCTAAAAGTAAACAATGGTTAAGTATAACCATGATTACTTTTGAAAAAGTAACTCTAGTTTACAAAAAGTAAACAAATGATTGCAATAAAAAAAAATAAAAGAGTCAATTTTTTCAGGTGGGTGCAGGAATTTTTTAAAGTTTGTCGGGCTGCAAAGTTGTTGTCTTTTTCACTCATCCAGGTCAATCAAATCTTCAATGTCATCTTCTATGTCCCTATAGGTTTCTTGAGAATTCCAATAATCACCGATTATGCCAGAATTCATTCCAGCATGTACATCTTGATAATGTCGTACTCTTATTGGATCCTCAATGATGTGGCTGAGGAAAGGAACATAGCATTTGGTTTGAGAAGAGAATACTTTGAGGTTCCTTTCTTAAAAAATGAGGGAAGATGAGTAAGCCCATGTTTTGTTGAGCTGTATTGATTGTAGAAAAATCCTTGCTCTGGATAGGCACACATCAGTAGAAGTTGAACATTGTGGTATGTATTCTGATGGGATCTTGGTCATTGCTGGCCTTGAAAAAGGACATCATTCAATCAGAATTTCTGACCTGGCTTCTTCAGGATAACCATTGCTGTAGGAGGCGGGAATGGATCTTACTCCCAAATTAATATACCCAGAAGGACATTTGTCTTTTTCGAAGAGGCTATATAACACATGTGCTAACCTCCAAGAATATGGTTCTATGAATCTTCTGACTTGTTCTGCTTTGGTCACAATGATTCTGTAGACATATCCCATTTCCATCATTCTGTTGAAACCATATATTTCTTCAAGTGGTTCCCACAGAGACAGATGTATGGCCATTCTATAGAAGACAAAACCTTCTTCACAATCACAAGCTTTAGTTTCTTCATGTTTTTTCCCCATATAATATATGACATTTATACCTAGAGTATTTATATCTGGCCGAAATACTAAATCTCTCATTTTTTCTTGATAATAAATCATCTCGGCTATCTTTTTAGAAAAGAGATAAAAAAGTATCTTCTTTTCTAAATAGGGCCCTAGGTATGGAAGTGTCATCATTTTTTGCTTTTTTGCTTTTTCTTCTTTTTCAAAATAAATCATCACTTCCTTCTCTTTTTCTTTTTTCTCTCTGAGCTCTTTTTCCAAATTTTCTACTTTTTTATTTAATTCTTCTATTTTTTCATTTTTTGAGCTCACTTTAGTTTTCAACATATTTACCTCATTTTGGAGCATCTGAGGAGTTTGTGGTGAAAGGTTAATATGCTGAACGGGCAAAAGCATAGATTTTAAATTTTCTTCTTGATTTTTAAGATCAAGATAACAACATAAAGCATGAAGAACTTCTAGTTTAGCCTTTGGGTTTGAGTTCCAGAGGTTATCAACCAAACATTTTTGTTCAGGCTTTAGATGGGCTTTTGCTCTGAAAGAGAGATTGGTTCCTGAAGGAAAAAATTTTAAAGTGTATGGGCCGAAGAAAAAGGCATTTGGGCTTGGGTTTTGAGATGTTCCTGCCATCACTGCAAAAGAATAAATAATTTTGTTAGGAAAAAAATTATTTTTTCTACAATGTCTATTTTTCTACATATGCATGAAAAAATTAATAAAAGAATATAAGAATGAAAGAATATGATGATGGACTTAGTGGACTCCTGACTTACGTCGGTATCCACAACAAAGTTGAATTTTGTACAATGCCATCATGCATGAATGAAAATTATTTATTTTCTACATTAAGATTACATTTCTACTATGCAAATTACTTTGCTATATGCAAATTATATTTCTACATTATTTTTACATTTTAAAGTAAATTACATTGCTACATTATTTACATTGCTAAATTGTAAGATTATGATTCTATATTTCATTATTAATTCATATTTTTAGTAACTTTAATTGATTTTCAAAATTATCATGATTTTCTATTTCTTCATTATTGTCACATATACTTAATACATCACTATCATTACTATTTTCACTACCATTTATACTGATTATATCAAATTCATCTTCTAATTCTAATTCTCTATATACAGTCATTCTTTCTAGATCTCCTCTTTTATTTCTACATTCTCTAGCATAATGACCTATTTTCCCACATATAAAACATCTACATTTTTTAATAGGTGGTTTTTTATTTTTAAATTTACTTACATGGTTTTTCCTAGGTATTCCTTTCCTATAATTTATAGCTTTTCTAAAATATTTCTTTTTTCTATCTCTTTTATAAATTCCTGGTATATATACATTTTTACAATAATTATAACTTTTAACCTGCCTTGCTATTTCATTTACTATACATTGATTTTTTAAATATTCAAATGTAAATATTATTCGTGGTGCTATTCCTATTTGAAAGGCTGGTCCATGTTTCTTATTCCATTCTTCTTCTAATATTGTATTGAATGGAGGAGGTAATTTTAAAAAATATTTACTACTGAGTTGATTATCTGTGAATGCTCTTCCTGATTTACTTGCTAAATTAAGATATTCATTATTAAAATCTTTTATTTGTGTCATATTGTCTATGTGTAATCTTTCTAAATCTTGTAAGGCTCTATTCTGCATTTCTGTATTTCCTTTGTACTGATCATATCCTAAAATCATTTGTCTTATTTGACTAGTTATGTTTTCAGTTACATCTGCATTAGCTACTAATACTCTATATGCATTACTATAATCTTTTTTCCATGATTGAAAATAAAGTTTCGCTACTTCTCCTAGCAAATTTTCTACATAATTTACCTTTTCTTGATTATCTATGAAATTAAAAGTACTCAAATGTAAAATAGTACTAGATTCCCATTTGGCTATTACTTCTTCCCATAATTGGGGATGATAATTACTTAATACTAACATACTTCCACTATTAGCTAGTGCTGATGGTAAAGTTATTTGTTCATATGGAAATTTTCTACTATACCCCTTACTCTTTATTTCTGGTAAACATATTCTAGTAGGTTGACTATCTGCTCCAGGAAAAGTTCTATTTGGTTGTACTTCTATTGTTGGTATCTCTCCTGGACTATTTACAACTCCTGATGACGTACTTGCTAATATTCTATCTTCTATATATTCATCATATTTTGGACTTTCTATTTCTTCTAAAGGTAATATATGTTCTTGTATATTTCTTGTGCTTTTAAGTATTTCTAATAAATATTCGCCTACTTCCTCTCTATTATAATTTTCTATTTTTGGATAATTATCTCCATATACCATGTCTATAAACATGCTACAATCATCTAAGTCTGGTATTTCCAAAAAATTAATCTTCCAATCATAATTTGGATATTTACTATATAGTATTTCTAATTTTTGTTTATCCTGCATTTTATAATCTAGATGCTACAAGACTATGTTTTAACCAATTTTCAATTGATCTTAATAAAGTTAGTCTTACTTCAATTCTGTTTCTAAATATATTATTGTGTGCTGTTTGTTCTAATTGTCTTTCAAACCTTTCTATTTCAGTTACTAAAATATTTCTAAATGATGCTATATGTATCCTATTATCTAATGTTATTCTTGTTAAACTATTTACTATTTGTCTATGTAAGTTAAAATCTATATTTATTGACATTTTAACTCTTTCCTATAGTAGGTAAGTTTTGTTCTATAGATTCCTCATCACTATCTAACTCTGAAGTCCCTACATTTCTTTGTTCTATAAAATTATCAAATCTTATACTTTGATTACCATTTAAATCTACATATATTGAACTATTCTTTGGTACTAACACTGTTTTTCTAATGTTGATTTCTACAATTTTTTCTAAATTCCATCCTAATCCTGCTAATCTAGTTGGATCTATTATTTCTGGTTTTATCATTCTAATCCCTCTAGTTGATAATCCATTTATTATAGTATCAGTATTTATTCTATACCTATTTCCTGATTTATTACTTGCTCTACCTAAATATCCTATAGTAATATTTAAATTATCTCCTTCATAATCTTCATATCCTTTTGTTTGTATTCCTATTTTTAGTTTTTCTAAATCATTTATAGATTTTAATATATTAGGAGAATAATAAAATAATCCAATATTACTATTCATATCTACTTCTATAGTTCCTACTACTGCTTTTGTCATATTTTTAATCCAACTAGTATCTAACAATACTATAAGTACTTTTGTTCCTATTCCTATTCTAGTTAACCCTTTAACTCCTATTACTATTAGTCCACAATGGACCAATTTCTTTCCTTCTAATTTTAATTTTCTTATTTTTTGTCTATTTACTATATCTATGGTTTTAGTTTGACCATCTACTACGCTTATTTGTTGTTCTGTAGATACTTTTATTAATGAAGCTCTAAATTCCATTACTCCTACATTATACAATGTTCTAGGATTTAATAATCTTAATTGATTTTGATTATATAAGTCTAAATTTCTTTCTAAATCTATTATTTCTTCTAACCTTACATCATTATTACCTTCTCTATCTTGTCTTCTTAATATTCTATCTAACAAATTATAGGGTCTTTCTGTACTAATACTACTTCTACCTCTTTCTTCATTCCTATTAATATTACCCTTGTCTATCTATACTGATAGTAGTATTACTTCTTCTTAAAGACATTTTATTCCCACTTTTTCCAAACTAACATTTTACCTTTAGATCCTCCTACTACTGGTTTAGGTCCTAAAGATAAATTTGCTAATTGTTCATTGATATTTTCTATAGTTTTTGTAAATAAAGGAACCTGAGTTTTATTAGGGATTTTTTCTAAGCTATATTCTAAGGCTAATAATTTTTTATTAATTCCTAATAATAAAGAAATTATTGTATTATTTTGCCTAATTATAGTTTTGTATGGTATTCCTGCTATGGATCCTAAACTATTTTGGTCATTACTAAATCCTATTGAGAGATTTGCTATTTCATTCTCAGTAACTTCTAAACTATTTTGATAAAAAGGATCTTGTTCTAGACTCATCCTGTTAGTGTTTTTAATTTTTTATTTAAAATAATCACTTTTTTGTCTAACTCTTCTATACTTAATTCTAATTTATCTAATTTTTTAATTACTTTATTTTCTAATTTTTTACTAGTTTCTCCTATTTCTAAACTATTTTGTATTATTCTAATATTATCTATTAGGCTATCTATTTTTACTCTTTGCTTTTGTAATATATTCAAATATGATTTAAAAATTAAATCATTAGACTGACAGATAGCTAACTGGTTATGCAAAATATGATAACAAACATCAGAAATAGTATTCAGTTGTAGATCTTCAGAGTGAAATTTATGCTTAAAACTTTCTTGGGAAAAACATATTATATTTAGTCTATCTACAGTCCTCTTCCTTTGGTATAATCCTGTTTCTAAGTTAAGATAATCAAGCCTATGAAATACCTCTTCTTCCTTACTGGTCATGTTTTAAGAATAATAAACTTTGCAAGTTTTCACCTACACCTAGGACTTATCAGCCCCTCAGCTTCTGCCTAGTACTTCAGTTTACCTCTATAGGAGCTTTTAAACCTAAAACAAGTTTTCAGGATGATTTGCATGATCATAAAGACTGAATTATCTTTTCTTAGTTCTGTTCTTTCTTTGATACCATTTTCGGGGGCGAGGTATGGAGATCAGAAGAGCCGCAGAATAACCAACTCAGCTTATAAATACACAAAGTGGCTATTGGAAGCTTTTCTGGATTAGAAGGGAAGAGGGGAAGAGAAGAGATGAGAAGGGGTTTTTTTTTAACTCATTTCACTCCTTTGAATCTAACAACCTATTACTATTTTTGATGAATAGTGTTTTTTTCTGTAAAATATTAATGTGAACAGTACTTGTTAGCATGGTAGGCTAAAACTTCCAATGTTACTTTTGGAAGTTTGTCCCCAGCACTGCTGGACATGCCCGATGCCCCTCCCACGCCCGTGGCAATGTTCCAACCACTCCCGAAAAGTTTGTCCCACTCACTGCCTAATGTATCCTATGCCTTGGCCATGCCCGTGGGGATGCTCCAGTAGCTCCCAGAAATTAGTCCCGCACACTGCCATATTGTTGGGGTCCCGATTTTTTTTCCCTAACTTTTCTACACCTTAGGGGTCAGCATGCCTACTAAAAACCTTCTTAACTTGCTGTCCCGTCTGATTATTGAGTTCTTTTCTTGGATTTTCCTCCCTTAAGCTGTCTTTCGGGATAAACTAATGTATAAAGGATATGTTGTATAGGTAAGAAAACTCTTAAACCTATCACAACTTGCCTTGGTTGAAGAAGACAACTCTTGACTTTAACCTAAGCTTTTAAGCAAGGAAGACAACTCTTCACCTTGTCTTAGCCCAAGTTGTCTCAAGACAACTTTTAAGAGATAACTGAAATATAAACAAGAATGCTAACCTTGATTCCTGATTAATGAATGAAAAATATACAAAATTTGGAGCATATCTCCTCACAAATAATAGGCTGTATTTAGAGTATTTAGACAGCCTTATCCTAATTCAACTAGTACTTAGGCTCCTTATCTACTTAGGATATGTTTTCTTAAGTGAGCAAGGTATTCTAAGTCAACTAAAATATTATCAAGATTGACCTTATCCCAGTGTTTTCTAATCCTACTAGGATTCTTGGCCTTTCTTGAATTCCTACTTAGACCAGAGTTCTTACTTTGACTAAATCTTTCTATCCTTATCTTATCTCCTCTCCTACGGCTGCTGACTTCTTCTTGTCATTTCCTTCTTGGATTAGGACTTCCCTTATGGCGTGTCCTTCCATTCCAAGACTTCTCCTTGACATGAACATCTTGCTGAAGTCAAACCTACCATGACGTCCTGCTGCTGCTGGAGTTCTTCATGTCGTCCATGTCCTTCGCCTGCTCGAATTGCTTCATGTGTGTCCTTCCAATGTTGGCTGTCTTCTTGGCTTGGATTTCTGCAGTTAGTTAGGACAGACTCAGAACCTGGCCATGCCTCACTGCATGCTGCGTGCAGGCTTGTTGCGCACACATTCTGGCCTGTTTCTACCTCTCTTGCTGCTTGGCGCCTTGTGCGCATTCATTCAGGCTCCCTTTGCCTCCTAAGGTCCTCAACAAACCCCCTTTCTTGAAGACTCACCTTGTCCTCAAGGTGAAAATTAGGAAACGTTGCTGGATATAGTCATAGTCTTCCCATGTTGCTTCATCCTTTGGCAAATGATTCCACCATATGAGTACTCTCCATATTGGCCTTCTATTGCGTCCATAGCTTACTATGCGAAATCCTAGTGCTTCCTTTGGGTGTTGCCCCAGGTGATCTTCCCTGAAAATGTCGGGCAGCCCCTCATTCACCTATCTCACATCTCTTATCTTTTTTCTCAACAATGAAATGTGAAACACTAGATGTAATTTGGAGTTTAACAGTAGTCTTAGGTGATAAGCTACTGCTGTAATTTGCTCTACTACCTCATATGGTCCAAAGTACTTCTTAGCCAGCTTTGCTATAGTTGGCCTTCCAAGTTTTATTTTCCTCCTAGAGTAGATCTTAAGATAGACATAGTCACCTACCTTAAATTCTACTTCCTTCCTCCCTTTATCCACTTGTTTCTTCATTCAGTACCCTGCTTTCTCAAGCTCATGCTTGAGTTTCTTCAAGACCTCTTCTCTTGATTGAAGTGTGATATCCACTTCATGTATGCTGCTGTTCCCATGGTATAACTTGACATGGTATTATACCATATACTGATTGATATGGTGACATCTTAATTGTCGCATGATAGGTGGTATTATACCACAGTTCTGCTCTAGAGTTTGATTGGTTACCTCACTTTGTCCATCTGCTTGTGGATGAAAGGCAGATGAGGCAACCAAGTTGCTGCTGAGCTGTGTGAAGAGCTCCTTCTAGAATTTTCTCACAAAGACAGTATCTCTATCGGACAGCATTGTTCGTGGTATGCCATGAAGTCTTACCACATTTTTGATAAACTCTTGGGCTACTTCTTTTTTCGTGTATGGTTTCTTAAGTGGCATAAAGTGTGCACTCTTGCTGAGTCTGTCCACTATGGTTAATATCACCATGTAACCCTTGCTGTTGGGCATTCCCGTGATGAAGTCCATTGTCAAGTCTTCCCAAACCTGTCTTGGTACTGGCAAAGGCTGTAATAACCCCTAGGTCTTGCCACCTTCTGGTTTAGTGTGCTGACAAACATCACATTCCTGGACTAGCTTTTTGATCTCAGCCTTAAGTCCTTCCCATCAAAAGAATAACTTGATCCGCATGTAAGTACAGAACCATCCTGAATGTCCTCCTTCCTGTGAGTTGTGGAAGTGATTCAAGATCGTCCCTCTTGATCCCAGTATGTTTGGAACATAAACCTGCTGGTTGTGCCAAATATATCCGTTCCTAAGGGTGATTTATTAACCTTAGGGTCAAAATTCTTGATCTTCTCCGTGATCTCTTGGCTTTGAGGGTCAATCCCTATTGCTTCTTTGATTCCTGTCCACACATTCCACTCTGCTCCGCTAATGGCAGTGAGGCATGCATCATTAGGTTCACATACTGTCCACAATGCTTGACCTCCATTACTTTTGGATAATCTTCTGCCACTTTGTTTTCCTTGTCTGGTTTGTATATTATTTCATACTCATAATCCAATAACTTGAAGAGGAACTTTTACTACTCTAGGGTGGTAATTTTCTGCTCCATGAGGCTTCTCAAGGGTTGTTGATCTGTAATGATCAGGAATTTCCTCCCAATAAGGTAAGGTCGCCATACCTTGACTGCATGGATGATGGCCAACATTTCCTTGTTGTATACTGACCATTCCTTCTTCATGGGCCCTAAGACTCTGCTCATGTATGCAATAGGTCTTCCGACTTGACTGAGGACAGCACCTATGCCATCTTGACTTGCGTCAGTGTGAAGCTCAAAGGTTTGGTTGAAGTTGGGCAGTGCTAACACTGGGGTCTCGCACATAGCTTACTTCAACATCTTGAATGCGTCTTCACTCTTCTCTGTCCATAAGAATCCATCCTTCTTCAGCAAGTTCATTAATGGTTTTGCTTAGGCGTCGTACTTGCAAACAAATCGGCAGTAGTAGCCTGTTAAACCTAGAAATCCTCTAAGTTCTAGGGGAATCTTGGTAAGTTTCTTTTCCTCCGCTTATTGATATGCTTAAACTCAGAGGGTGGTCCTGCCTAACTTGGGGTTGCAAAGTGAGTGCCCGAACAGGGTCCATGAGCGTAATGCACGGGGAATCCAATGCATGACCAGTGCTCGAGACATTATTTGCTCGCCACCAATCATCGTGGCATGGCCACCGAAGACTCAAATTTGGCCCAACCGCAAGGGAGGCAGGGGAGAATGGGAGACCAGTCTCCGCCCGCCCGACAATGCCCATGAGGGGGTTGGTGGGGGGCAAAGATGCGTGACACCCAAGCAGGCGTGCCCTTGGCCTGACAACTTAGGGTGCAACTTGCGTTCAAAGACTCGATGGTTCATGGGATTCTATAATTCACACCAAGTATCGCATTTTGCTGCGTTCTTCATCGATGCAAGAGCTAAGATATCCATTGCCGAGAGTCATTTTGGATTTTGAATGAAAAAGGGCGACACATCCCATGCACATCATGTCCAGTGCAGTGGCAGAAGCCAGAAACCCGACAATCTGCCCCTGCGGGTGCAATCAGTCACGAGTTCACAGGCCGTTCTGCAGCGCAGGTTTTGGTAATGATCCTTCTGCATTTTCACCTACAGAAACCTTGTTACAACTTTTCCTTCCTCTAAATTATAAGGGTCAGTGAACTTCTCGGGACATCACAGGCAGGAAACAACTCGCGTCGCCTCCGGCCGAACACTTCACTGGACCATTCAATCAGTAGGAGCCACGGGTGGTGTGTACAAAGGGCAGGGACGTAGTGAACATGAGCTGATGACTCGTGCTTATTAGGAATTCCTAGTTGAAGACCAACAATTGCAACGATCTATCCCCGTCACGTTGAAATTTCAAAGATTACTTGGGCCTGTCGACCAAGGCTATAAACTCGTTGAATACATCAATGTAGCACATGTGCAGCCCAGAACATCTAAGGGCATCACAGACCTGTTATTGCCTCAAACTTCCTTGGCCTAAGCGGCCATAGTCCCTCTAAGAAGCTGGCCACGGAGGGATACCCTCGCATAGCTAGTTAGTAGGCTGAGGTCTCGTTCGTTAAAGGAATTAACCAGACAAATCGCTCCACCAACTAAGAACAGCCATGCACCACCACCCATAAAATCAAGAAAGAGCTCTCAGTCTGTCAATCCTTACTATATATGGACTTGGTAAATTTCCCTGTGTTGAGTCAAATTAAGCCGTAGGCTCCACTCCTGGTGGTGCTCTTCCATCAATTCCTTTAAGATTCAGCCCAGAGGCCATACTCCCCCCGTAACGCAAATACTTTGATTTCTCATAAGGTGCCAGCGGAGTCCTAAAAGCAACATCTGCTGATCCCTAGTTGGCATCATTTATGGTTGAGACTATGACGGTCTCTGGTCATCTTTGAGCCCCTAACTTTCATTCTTGATTAATGAAAACATCCTTGGCAAATGCTTCTGCAGTTGTTTGTCTTTCATAAATCCAAGAATTTCACCTCTGACTATGAAATACGAATGCCCCCGACTGTCCCTATTAATTATTACTTCGATCCCGAAGGCCAACATAAGAGGACTGAAATCCTATGATGTTATCCCATGCTAATGTATCCAAAGCGTAGGCTTGCTTTGAGCACTCGAATTTCTCCAAAGTAACAGCACCGGAGGCACGACCCAGCCAGTTAAGGGCAGGAGGGCATCGCCGATGGAAGGGAAGAGCCAATCGGTGCACACCGTGAGGTGGACCGGTCAACCCAACCCAAGGTCCAACTACGAGCTTTTTAACTGCAACAACTTAAATATACGCTATTGGAGCTGGAATTACCACGGCTACTGGCACAAGACTTGCCCTCCAATGGATCCTTGTTAAGGGATTTAGATTGTACTCATTCCAATTACTAGACTCGAAGAGCCCAATATTGTTATTTATTGTCACTGCCTCCCCGTGTCAAGATTGGGTAATTTGCACGCTTGCTGCCTTCCTTGGATGTGGTAGCTGTTTCTCAGGCTCCCTCTCCAGAATCGAACCCTAATTCTCCGTCACCCGTCACCACAATGGTAGGCCTCTATCCTACCATTGAAAGTTGATAGGGCAGAAATTTGAATGATGCATCACCAGCACGGTGGCAATGCGATCCGTCAAGTTATCATGAATCATTAGAGAAACGGGCAAAAGCCCGCGTCGACCTTTTATCTAAAAGTCAGGGTTTGGTGCACGTATTAGCTCTAGAATTACTATGGTTATCCAAGTAGCAAATACCATCAAACAAACTATAACTGATTTAATGAGCCATTCGCAGTTTCACAGTCTGAATTAGTTCATACTTACACATGCATGGCTTAATCTTTGAGACAAGCATATGACTACTGGCAGGATCAACCAGGTAGCATTCCTTAACCATGCCAACACCCGCACGAATCCACTGTATGGGAATGACACAGGCATGGATATCATTTGCACTAAGGGACACAAGTCAAGATCGAGCAAAAAAGGGCCAAGGCCCCATGCCCGCACGTCTCATTCTGCATATGAGAGAACGAGCTGATACTCCATGTGCCAAAGACACCTCCCAATAGAGAGTGAGGCACACTAGGAATGTGTAGAACACCTCGAGTCCCCCCCTCGCCCCCGAAGGTGCTGGGCAGATTGGGGAACCAAATCCAACAAATACCATCTTCCATGCAAGCAACACAAGATACTGGACACACCCACAAGTGCACACCTGCACTTAGGGGCAAAATGAAGGGGACAAGGGACCAAAAATTTGATGCATGCAATCCAACATGGAGCCTACCAACCCATGCATTCCAATCACCAATCACGAATCTGTTGCGCTCACTCAGATATGACCGGGCCAAATGAACCACAACCCCAAGCCTGCTGCAGTTGGGACTGAGGAAACATCGGGCAAGGCCACGCCTGCATCACCGAACTCAAAGGTATAAGTGAAGGATTCTCGAGACGGATAGGACACAATGTTTCGTTGGATACGCAATCGCGGGGGCGCCACAACATGCCCTAGGTAGTGCTTTCTGCAGACCTTGTACTATGACTTATGAATGCACTGCACACAAGGTAAGAATCAACATGCCAAAACACGAGATTATCCTACACAATCATAGACTGCCAGCCACCGTGGGTATCGCACCATACTCGGGTAAGCTTTTCTGCAGACCTTGTATAACTGCTTATAGAATGTGCTGCGCACAAGGTCCTCACCAGCTCACCCAAGCATGGGAGTCAGTCCCCACACAATCATGGCCTGCCAGGCAGAGAGGGAGTCGCACCATACTCGGGTAAGCTTTCTGCAGGCCTTGTACTACGACTTATGGAATGCACTGTGCACAAGGTCCGCACCGGCTCACCCAAGCATGGTGGGTCAGTCCTCACACAATCATGGCCTACCAGGAAGTGAGGGCATTGCACCATACTCGAGTAAGCTTTGCTGCAGACCTTGTACTATGACTTATGGAATGCGCTGTGCACAAGGTTCGCATCGGTTCGCCCAAGCATAGGGGGTCTGTCCCTGCACAATCATGGCCTGCGAGGCAGAGAATGCATCGCACCATACTCGGGTATGCTTTCTGCAGACCTTGTACTATGACTTATGGAATGCGATGCGCACTAGGACCGCACCGGATTGCCCAAGAATGGGGGGTCAGTCCCTGCAAAATCATGGCCTGCCAGGCAGTGAGGGCATTGCACCATACTCGGGTAAGCTTTCTGCAGACCTTGTACTATGACTTATGGAATGTGCTGCACACAATGTCCGTATCAGCTCACCCAAGAATGGGGGGTCAGTCCCCAAAACCAACAATGTTGCCTTAGAAGAGGGCCTCAAACTGTGCAAGGTGTGACGCAGACTTAGCCTATACTTCTGACACTTTAGCTTGTGGCACAGGTTTGAGCATTGGAATTGCCAAGCACGGGACTAGGTCCTCAATTCCATGGCTAAAATGCTCAATTTTGAAACATTTGGGGTGTGAGGGGAGGGGCCGCTAGAGAGGAGACCGGAAATGGTGGGCGATTGCCTGAGAATGGAGGGTCTCGTGCCATTCTTTGCCCACACACCCACCGAGGCCCAACATGGTGTGTGGATGAGGGAGCATGAATGCCTAGGCAACTTTGGCCTCTACTGGAGTCAGTTGCCGCTGCCACCCTAAAGAGGGTTTCGAGACATTTCATAAATGGCAGGAGGAGACATACCCCATGTCTGAGCTGTCACAACCCCTCTAAAATAAAATACTAGGTATTTTGGGCTGAAATTTTGCTAAGGAGTTGAGAAAAATGAGGTGGAGGTGTGGGAAGAGTCCTTGCAAATTTTCCAACCCCAGAAAAATGGCAAAAATCAGGAAAATTACGAAGCGGGGTCGGAACTGGGAGAAACCAGAGAGACAGAATTCTAAAATGTTGAACTAAATTATCATGCCATTTAATTGAAAATGGCATGGGGAAAAATGAAAAAGTTGCGGCAGAAACTTTTTCATGCTGAACTGCCGCAGCACGTGTGGCAGCTGCTGCTGTATGTTGCGCTGCGCGGGCACGCGTGCCCAGTGTGGTGGGCCTGTGGGTGTGGCTGGCTGTGCTCCCAGAGTTGGGAGGATTTTGCGCGCAGACACGCTGAGGCAGTGCAATGCCAGTGCCCACGCCCAGGCCACGAGATGCCCCCACGCACGCCTAGGCCGCGCATGCCCTCGGACACGACCAGGCTGCGCTGTTGAGGACCTTAGGAGGCAAAGGGAGTGCGAGCGAATGCACGCAAGGCGCTAAGCATCCATGAACGACATCTTCAAACCTTATTTTGCAGGTTTGTCTTAGTCTTCTTTGATGACATTTTGGTCTATTCCAGGAACCACAATGATCACATAGAACACTTAGCAAAAGTGCTAGAAGTGTTAAGAAGAAATCATTTCATCATCAAGCCATCCAAGTGCACATTCATGCAAGAGGAGCTTGAATACCTTGGTCACATCATATCCGAAGAAGGAGTGAAGGTAGACCAACAGAAAATAGGAGCCATGCAAACATGGCCAATTCCTAAGAATGTCATAGAACTTAGAGGATTTCTAGGTTTGATAGGCTATTACCGCCAATTTGTTCGCAAATACAATGCCATAGCAAAACCACTAATAGACTTGCTGAAGAAGGACGAGATTCCTATGGACAGAGAAGAGTGAAGAGGCATTCAAATTGTTAAGTAAGCCATGTGTGAGACCCCAGTGTTAGCACTGCCCGACTTCAACCAAACCTTTGAGCTTCACACTGACGCATGTCAAGATGGAATAGGTGCTGTCCTGAGTCAAGCAGAAGACCTATTGCATACATGAGCAGAGTCTTAGGGCCCATGAAGAAGGAATGGTCAGTATATGCCAAGGAGATGATGGCCATCATCCATGCAGTCAAGGTATGGCGACCCTTACCTTCTTGGGAGGAAATTCCTGATCATTACATATCAACAACCCTTGAGAAGCCTCATGGAGCAGAAAATTACCACCCCAGAGCAGCAAAAGTTCCTTGTCAAGTTACTAGGTTATGAATATGAAATAATCTACAAGCCTAGCAAGAAAAACAAAGTGGCAAATGCATTGTCCAGAAGCAATGGAGGTCAAGCATTGTGGACAGCATGTGAGCCTAATGACGCATGCCTCACTGCCATTAGTGGAGTGGAGTGGAATGTATGGACAGAAATCAATGAGGCAATAGAAATTGACCCTCAAAGCCAAGAGCTCATGGAGAAGATCAAGAATTTCAACCCTAAGGTTAGTAAATTCACCCTTAAAAAACGGATATATTTGGCACAACCAGCAGGTGTATGTACCAAACATACCTGGACTAAGAGGAAAGATCTTGAATCACTTCCACAACTCACTGGAAGGAGGACATTCAGGATGGTTCTGTACTTACATGCGGATTAAGTTATTCTTTTGGTGGGAAGGACTTAAAGCTGAGATCAAAAAGCTAGTCCGAGAATGTGATGTTTGTCAGCGCACCAAACCAGAAGGCGCAAAACAAAGAGGTTGTTACAGCCTTTGCCAGTACTAGGACAGGTTTGGGAAGACTTGACAATGGACTTTATCATAGGGAATGCCCAACAGCAAGGGTTATAAGGTGATATTAACCGTAGTGGACAGACTCAGAAGAGTGCACACTTTGTGCAGCTCAAGCAACCCTACACAGCAAAAGAAGTAGCCCAAGAGTTCATCAAGAATGTGGTAAGACTTCATGGCATACCACGGACAATGCTGTCAGATAGAGACACTGTCTTTATGAGCAAATTCTGGAAGGAGCTCTTCACACAGCTTGGCAGCAACTTAGTCGCCTCATCCGCCTTTCATCCACAAACAGATGGACAAAGTGAGGTAACCAATTGAACTCTAGAGCAGTATTTAAGATGCTTTTGCCATGACCAGCAAAATGATTGGGAGGAGTACATACCATGGGCAGAACTATGGTATAATACTACCTATCATGCAGCAATCAAGATGACACCATACCAAGTTGTATACGGAAGAATACCCCTGGGAATGTCAAGTTATACCATGGGGAACAGCCGCATACATGAAGTAGATGTCAAACTTCAGTCAATAGATGAGATCTTGAAGCAACTCAAGCAAGAGCTTGAAAAAGCAAGGGACTGTATGAAGAGACAAGCTGATAAAGGGAGAAAGGAAGTGGAATTTGAGGTAGGTGACTATGTCTATCTTAAGATCCACCCTAGGAGGAAAATAAGGCTGGAAAGCCAACTACGGCAAAGCTGGCTAGGAAGTACTTTGGACCATATGAGGTAGTTGAGAGAATTGAAAGCAGTGGCTTATCACCTAAGACTACCATTAAACTCCAAACTACATCCAGTGTTTCACATTTCATTGTTGAGAAAAAAGATAGGAGATGTGAGACAAGTGAATGAGGGACTGCCCGACGTTTTTCAGGGTAATATCACCTGGGGCAGCACCCAAAGGAAGCATTAGGATTTTGCATAGTAAGCTATGGGCACAATAGAAGGCCAGTATGGAGAGTACTCATATGGTGGAGTCATTCGCCCAAGGATGAAGCAACATGGGAAGACTATGATGATATCCAGCAATGTTTTCCCTAATTTCTACATTGAGGATTGGTGAGTCTCCAAGAAAGGGGGATTGTTGAGGACCTTAGGAGGCAAAGGGAGTGTGAGAGAATGCGCGCAAGGCGCCAGGCAGCAACAGGCCAGCAAGTGCGCACAACAAGTCTGCACACAGCAAGCAGTGAAGCACGGCCAGGTTCTGACTCAGTCCTAAGTGATTGCAGAAATCCAAGCCAAGAATAAAGACTAGCATTGGCAGGACACCCAGGAAGCAGTCCAAGCAGGAGAAGGAGAGTGACGACGTCAAGAACTCCAGCAGCAGTAGGACATCTTGGCAGGTTTACTACAGCGAAAGGACCATGCCAAAGAGAAGTCTTGGAGAGGAAGGACATGCCACAGCAGAAGTTCTAATCCAAGAAGAAAACGGCAAGAAGAAGTTCAGCAGCTGTAGGAGAGAAGATAAGATAAGGACAGAAAGACTTAGTCAAAATAGGAATTCTAGTCTTAGTAGGAATTCAAGAAAGTCAAAATAGGAATTCTAGTCTTAGTAGGAATTCAAGAAAGACCAAGAATCCTAGCAGGATTAGGAAACAATGGGATAAGGTCTATCTTGATAATGTTTTAGTTGACTAAAAAAAGCTTGTTGGCTTAGGAAAACATATCCTAAGTGGATAAGAAACCTAAGTACTAGTTGAATTAGGATAAGGCTATCTTAGGACTATAAATACAGCCCATTATTTGTGAGGAGGAGATATGCTTCGAATTTTGTTATTTCTCATTCATTAATCAAGAATCAAAGGTTAGCATTCTTGCTTTGATTCTTGTTTATATTTTTAGTTATATTTTAAGAGTTGTCTTGAGATAACTTGGGCTTAAGACAAGGTTAAGAGTTATCATCCTTGCTTCAGAGCTTAGGTTGAAGTTAAGAGTTGTCTTCTTTAACCATGGCAAGTTATGATATGTTTAAGAGTTGTCTTGCCTATCAACATATTCTTATATATATATTAGTTAAATCGAAGGACAGCTTAGGGGATGGAAATATAAGAAAAGAACTCAAGAATCAAATGGGACAGCAACTTAGGAAGGATTTCAGTAGACGTGCTGACCCCTAAGGTGTAAAAAAGTTGGGAAAAGGATCGGGACCCCAACATAAATGCACCCGACGCCTTTACCGCGATGACGGGTATGTTCTAGCCACTCCTGAAAGTTCACCCAGTGCACTGCTGAATGCACTCGATGCCTCTATCACGCCACCCATAGGGATATTCCTTTTGCTTCCATAAGTTCATCACATACACTACCGAATGCGTCCAACGCCTCTACCGCGCCCACTGGGATGTTCTGTTCGCTCCCAGAAGTTCATGCTGCGGTGATGCTCCAGTTGCGCTCAAAACCTCTGTAAGACATCCATGTCAAGAAGAGTTCCAATAGTAGGAGGACATCTACGCCAAGTAGAATTCTAGCAGGATATCCATGCCAAGGAGAATTCCAGCAGCAGCAGGACATCTACACCAAGAGGAGTTCTATCAGAAGCTGCAGGACATGCATGATGAGTTCCAGTAGCAATAGGATAGTTGTGACAAGAAGAATTCTAAGGGCAGAAGGATACGTATTGAGAGTCCTAGTCCTAGAAGGATAAGCCAAGAGGAAGTCTAGCCATTGCAGAATACAAGATAAGGTAGGAATTCTAGTCTAGGTAGATAATCAAGAAAGACCAAGAATCCCAAAAGGATTAGGATACCTTTAGATAAGGTCTATCTTGATAAGATTCTAGTTGTCTTAGGAAACCTTGTTGACTAAGCAAAACTTGTCCTTAGTGGATAAGGAACATAAGTACTAGTTAAATTAGGAAAAGGTTGTCCAATACTATAAATACAACCGATTATTTGTTAGCAGGGAGATATGCTTCGAATTTGTATGTTTTCATTCATTAATTAAGAATCAAGGTTAGCATTCTTGCTTCTATTCTTCTTTATATTTTCGGTTATCTTTTAAGACTTGTCTTGAGATAACTTGGGCTTAAGACAAGGTGAAGAGTTGTCTTCTTCAAACAATGCAAGTTGAAGGATAACTTTGTCTTGCCTATCCAACATAAGTTCCAGCAGAAGAAGGACAATCGCATCAAGAAGAACTCCAACAGTGGTAACATGTCCATATCAAGAAGAGTTGCAGCAGGAGAAGGACATAGACGGCATGAAGAACTCCAGCAGCAGCAGAACGTCTTGGCAGGTTTACTTCAGCAAGGGGACCACGCCAAAGAGAAGTCTTAGAGAGGAAGGACACGCCACAGCATAAGTCTAATCCAAGAAGGAAAGGCAAGAAGAAGTCAGCAGCTGCAGGAGAGAAGATAAGATAAGGACAGAAAGACTTGGTCAAAGTAGGAAATCTTGTCTTAGTAGGAATCCAAGAAAGACCAAGAATCCTTGTAGGATTAGGAAACAATGGGATAAGGTCTATCTTGATAATGTTTTAGATAACTTAGAAAAGCTTGTTGACTTAGGAAAACATATCCTAAATGGATAAGGAACCTAAGTACTAGTTAGATTAGGATAAGGCTGTCTTAGGACTATAAATACAGCCCATTATTTGTGAGGAGGGGATATGCTCCGAATTTTGTTATTTTTCATTCAATAATCAAGAATAAAGGTTAGCATTCTTGCTTACTTTCTTGTTTATATTTTCGGTTATCTTTTAAGAGTTGTCTTGAGATAACTTAGGCTTAAGACAAGGTGAAGAGTTGTCTTCCTTGCTTAAGAGCTTAGGTTGAAGTGAAGAGTTGTCTTCTTCAAACAACGCAAGTTGAAGGACAACTTTGTCTTGCCTATCCAACATAAGTTCCAACAGAAGAAGGACAATCGCATCAAGAAAAACTCCAACAGTAGCAACACGTCCATGTCAAGAAGAGTTACAGCAGGAGAAGGACATAGACCGCATGAAGAACTCCAGCAGCAGCAGGACGTCTTGGCAGGTTTACTTCAGCAAGGGGACCACACCAAAGAGAAGTCTTGGAGAGGAAGGACACGACACAGCATAAGTCTAATCCAAGAAGGAAAGGGCAAGAATAAGTCAGCAGCTGTAGGAGAGAAGATAAGGTAAGGACAGAAGGACTTAGTCAAAGTAGGAAATCTTGTCTTAGTAGGAATTCAAGAAAGACCAAGACTCCTTGTAGAATTAGGAAACAATGGGATAAGGTCTATCTTAATAATGTTTTAGATAACTTAGAAAAGCTTGTTGACTTAGGAAAACATATCCTAAATGGATAAGGAACCTAAGTACTAGTTAGATTAGGATAAGGCTGTCTTAGGACTATAAATACAGCCCATTATTTATGAGAAGGGGATATGCTCCGAATTTTGTTATTTTCTCATTCAATAATCATGAATCAAGGTTAGCATTCTTGCTCACATTCTTGTTTATATTTTCGATTATCTTTTAAGAGTTGTCTTGAGATGACTTGTGCTTAAGACAAGGTTAAGAGTTGTCTTCCTTGCTTAAGAGCTTAGGTTGAAGTCAAGAGTTGTCTTCTTCAACCAAGGCT
>BNST01001721.1:0-168522 GCA_019650275.1 Xylocarpus granatum | reverse complement strand
TTTGGTGCACTAGTCAACTTGTTTTCGGGATAAGGTGTGTTTAGTAAGCTGTTCGCGGACACACCTAAGTGTGTCGCAGTGAGAAAAGTTTAAAGGCTCCGAATGAAAAAAACAATGTAAGGACGGTGTTGGAATTTTCAATGACGCTGATCAGCACAATCAAAATCTTAGCGTTGATTAAACGATCGATTACAGAAGTACTAACACAACCCCTCCATATTCCACCTAGCTTTATCAAATACCATGTCGAAAACACACCGAAATCGTATGAGGTTATACATTACGGTAAATTATCTTTAGATCGACTTGATAGACAGCTAAGGTCAAACATATTTGGGTGTAAAAGGCAGTGACCTAAATCAACACGGCTTTTCCTGAAATGTTCATTTTGTCATGCGTTAACATTATTGAGTCAGCAGTCTCCACAAGCAGTTCAATCAATCAAATGAAATGGCAAGGAACTGTTCCGTAAGGGTATTGACCGAAAAGGAAAGGACCGGCAGCACATGTCACAAAACTGATGAACGTATTTAATGCCATTACTTATTTGCCAGCGTATTAGTGTGCAGGAAACCATAATTGCAATCATGGGTTATATATGATACCACGTAGTGTGACACACCCCCTTACCCCCAAGTCGAGTGGTACGATCAAAAACAAATACTCATTGACATTATTTGTAAACCAATTTTCTGTACTTGAATAAGGTTGAAAACTGAACAGAGTTATAACTACCTGTATTTTCACGATCTAGAGTTGGGCCAACATCTAAACAACGGTCCATAAAATCACCAAAGATCATGGGCCCCTATGTACCAGATACAAAGCACATCCGAAGATTACATAGTCCGCGATAAGTTTGTGACATAAGACACAAGCTCAAATATTACCACAAATGTCTATGAATCCAGGCTGCAATCACGACAATACGTCCATACAACTCATCTGACTCTCCAGAAGCTATCGCCGAAGCGACGGGAGTAATTACCCCGACCCTTCAAGACAATCATGGATTTATGATTCCTATTACTAAGAAAAGACTTTATATATATAGGAGGAAAAGAGATCCAGCATTAAATTTGTTTTGACTCACACATCTTTGAAAGATTCTTTCCTTTTTATTTTTGCCCAACATGCAAATTTAGTTATGTCAAGTGATGTCACAATATGACACCGTGCAGCATCTACATTGCCAAATGGTATCCAACATTTAGCTACATTTCAAGCATATTCAACAAATGGCATTGCAATGATGCAAGTCAAATTGACTCTTTCCATGGGCACATGCAGCTGCATGATCAGCAACAGTCCGAATAAAATTATGTCATCAAGAACCTAAGAATTTTTCAGATAACTCCAAAAGTTAAGAATACATATGAAATTCATTTATTATGCTCAAAGGTATTAAAATATTAGACTTAGAACTTTTTGATCAAGAAGTGAAAGAAAAAAAACTGTTCTAACTACACGAGTTTCAATCTATGAATCGTTATTTTCTATCTAACTTTATTTGGTACTCCACATTAGTCATGACCTCTCATAGTTGTAGCTAATTCATCTAAAGATAAAATCACTCCTCCTATCTTAAACAAATTTCATTGATTTTCTCCTCAGCTTCCCACTGAAAATTGAAGCTCATAGCTCTCAACTTCCCTAGCAGTTTAAAGATGACAATGCATCATCGGTGTGTCTGATTAAATAAGAGGTGCAAATATCACTGCTTTTGCTTTCTCCTTGCTTCATGCAGAAAAATGAGCTGAATACAACTAAATCTTTCTCAGTCAGCTGACCAAAAACCTAACTATGATCTTTCCCATTCAGGCTTCAACTTTCTTATCAAATACGCAAGGAAGCATGGAGAAAACTAAATCAAGGACAGTAACAAGTTCTCGTCAAATGCGAAGAAGTTATACTTTTAACTGATGAGAATTCCTCCTGCAAATACTTCTAGCTTGAACAAACAAATATTATACAAATTTCTGCCTTGATGACATCTAATCTACCAGATACCAGCAGCAAGCACATCTTAGTAAATAAACATAGTTCTGATTATTGTTTAAAGCTCTTACACGACATTTACCACATGCAATGTTACGGGCATTAAGGAAGTCTGATTTTCTCAGAAAAAACAAATAATTAGATTAAACCCAAGAAACTCCATTGAGTAGCTAAACTAACAGATAACAAATTAAAACATTGAAAATCCAACTTACCAGAAAAGATAAGCACTCTTCAAATTTCATCTTTGCCATATATCTTCCACCGTTTTGTTACCAACCAAACAAAACCCAGATGACTTCTTTGACTTTACTTGACAACACCTTCAAGAAGAACAGGATCTGATCTTCATGCAATAAATTTGACTAAAAACCAATCTAAGAAAACAAAAGGGTCCTCGTAAAATTTGGAAATAACGGCCCTTTTCCCACTAACCTTCAAAAAGAACCGCTGACGGAGAGCTAAAGACTTGAAAAAACAGAAACAAATATCTCAAAGTTGGCGCAGACGAAAGAGAACAGAAACGTATTTGTTTTTTGCTTTTGTTTTCCTCCTTGCCTTTGTTTTTTGTTCATGGCGTGGAGCAGAAACTGCTGTTCTATATTGTGGCAAAAATCAAACTGGTAATTAATTTGATATTTATTTATTTTCATGTTATTTATTTAAGCGATTTTGGAATCAGAAGCAGAAGACGGAAACGCGGGGAGGTGCATGAACCAGACGCTGCTTTTTCAGTTGAAAGGTGGGACCCACTTACCGTATTTTATTTTATAATAATAATAATATTATTATTATTCATTTAATTAGTGAAATTAATCTGCCCTTTGCTAGGTGATGATCTACGCAGCTTAATCGAAATTGTTTATGGGATAATAACATACGGGTCCTTTTTATTTTCATGATTGTTAAATAAGGATATATTTTATTTATTTATATCAAATGCGTCTGCAAGTTCTATTACAATAACTCAATTACCCTCATTTTGTGGAATTTGACGTTCAAAGTGTACGAATATGCAAGTTAAAAAGAAGGGTACGACAGTCATTCGATTAGGGGTCAGGTCAGGAACCTATTTGCAATGAATGGACAAACTATATCCTTATTTGAGAAATTATAAAACCTTAAGAGTAATTTTTACCTGTTATCAAGTCATGCCTTCGTTATACACTTGAACAAATTTATACAAAGTTGTTGATTGGATACAAATCCCATCTACCAAAACCTAATTAGGTTAATTGTTGATTTAATTTTGGGTAATGATATAATACTGAATTATTATTATTATTAATATATAATAATTAAAATTTTTTAAAAATATAAATAATATTTTATAATTTTAAAAACTTATTAATTCAATAACATTTATGGTGTATAATTTATTAATTTAGATTAAATATTTTTTTATTAATATTAAATTAGTAAAAAAATAATTAAAAAAAAATTAATTAATAGGTTGTCTCCCAGCATTCTTAGTGATGTTAAAAAGGATGTTTGTCGACATTCAATGCACCACAATTTCTTCTTAACTGTTTTTGAATTTAATACGCACCAGCCATTGATTCTAAATCAGAATCCAAGTCCAAATCGATGATGCATACATTCAGTCAGCCATGGTGGCAAGGCAGCAATGTCACATGATCTTTTTTGATGGCATTAAGTAATGGCGATGGGGTCGGTGCCGACTGCAAAAGAAGAGAAAACTGGTGTGCAAATATGGTCCACCAACCCTGCCGTACCTTCATTTGACTACCACAATGCCATTTCTTCTTTCGTACATGTACTAAATTCATGCTTGGCAAACCCCATTTCATAACAGGGCATAAGTTGATCCAAATTCCCTAAAAGGTCTGTAATTCTTACAAGGGGTATTCATTTCTCTAGAGCTCATGGATGTATAAATTACTAACAGTATTTTGGTAATGATACCGCGGCCTCAAGAATACTTTTGATCCTACTGCACTATAACATACAGCAATGTACACTTTCTGTAGGGGATGTGGAAATACACTGTTGAGGAGAGCGCTTTACTGTGCAAAATATAAATGGCTGCCTAACGGCTAACAATCAGGTAAGACTGGGTTCACCGCAGAATGCATCTGGCTCAAAATATCTTGCAGCATCATTCTGTAGGTGTTGAGTAGGAACCCTTTTGGCTCCCATCCAAATTGATGAGGAGAAGAGCACAAACAAACAATGAAGCTCCAAGATAACAGTATACTTTAACCTGCTTAGCACAGGCTTGACCTGCAGGAGTAATAGAAAATAAGGCTCCTGAGTGAGCTGTGATACAAATTTTCCTTATAAGATGAGGTTACTTTGTCTAACATTAATGTGAATAATCATATAAAGTCTCTAATGTTATTCTGTGCATCAATTCAGACCAAATGCTTCCGGCAGAGCATGGAAGGATTTTTTGAGCAAAACAGTTACATTTAATAACATGTTTAAGACATGAAAGAAACATTTCAAATCTGTTCACAAATGTGCAACAGCAAACCGATTGTGCACAAATATAAGATTCTTTGTAAGGGTTAGCCTGTTCACATTCCCTTTGGATGCATTTCTCAAACAACTCGGCACATCTCTAAGATCATAACTTCAAATGCCACCAAGCATTGACCATAACATTGACATAGCCAGTATGCTCCAGAAAATACAGAATCCAATCTATCCAATCCAGTTTTTATGTTAGACCCCAACTACAAGTTGCCAATTTTAGCTGAAACTAAAAGCATCTAAATCCTAAACAATCACAAACCAAAATACTGCTAGTTGTTCATAAGTTGCTATCAGATCATATTGGAGGTTGATCGAGGACACAGAGTCATAGCTACTAGTTTTCTGTTTCATTGTGTCAAAAGCATACGTAGGACACCGGTCCCAGAGGTTGACGAAAGTCATCATTTCTCAAGATTCTTTTCACAACCACATCAGGAAAATAATTCAATGATCCTCAAGTTCCTCAGGGCATAGTTCACATGGATTTCCAGCATCAAAGACCAATTCATAGCATACCAAAGGATCCAATGTAAAAGGCTTACTGAAAATGAACCAAGAAGTCTGTCACGAGCCAAAACTTCAGCAGTTTTCACCCGTATCTGTCAAGGAAATTTCTTACAAGATTGAATATAGCAAATTAATTGTTCTATAAAAGCAATGACTGACTGAAGCAAGATAAGGCAACTAAACGTGAACTTAGCAAAGAAATTTTGTCACTAACATCATCCAAGTAGTAGACAATGTTTTAATACAAATAATTACAACAATGACTGCATCTTAATCCAATCAATATGGAGCTCAGTGTACACGTCATCTGTTGAAAAATACAATGTAAGTGACAAATGATAGTTGATAATTTAAATATGATAAAAGAAGTTTAGCTTCAACAGTTCGCCTAATCTATTTAACAAAAGCTTCGAATATGTTACCAAGTCCCACTTCCTCTCCCAATTGCTTTAACAAATTTTCAACAATTTCCCAATATCCTACACATCCAGATTGACCAAACTTCCGATATGCCAGGCTGGCCAGATTTGGTGTGATCAGCCTGGCTTGCTGCTTCCAAATAACACTAACATTAGCCAAAATGCTGGTTAATAGTGCTAATGAGAAAGCACCGATGAATCAGATACATGATTGCATGACATATGCTTGCAAATTATGAATTCCGATTTGGTTAACGCAACCATTTGGATGTGGCTGAATTAAATTAAGTTGCTCACCGGAGAAGACAAAAAAAAACATAGCGAAAGAAGGAAAAGCACAAAAAGAAATCATCCGCTCGACAAAAAAAAAGAAAAAAAGACAAAAAGTTATGGAAACAAACCAGATGCCTACCTGACCATCATACCATCCAGTCTCTTCATATTCGACAGTGGCGCTCAGTAACCGATTACCCACGTAAGCCCAACCTAGATACATCCTCACAAAAGCAAGAGTAACAACTAAAATACCACTTGAAACGCCTCCAAGAATTCTCTTAAAAGGCTCAGAGTCAGGCCCCACTGCACCAAACCAGGCCACGGGAAGCCCAACCAAGAGAGTAAAGGAAGCGCCGGTTGCGAACAACCGTGAGCAGTACTCAACGAAGTCACCCGAAGCCCACGAGAAAGGGAAGGAAGTAGAAAGATCCTGGTACTCGTTTATGGGTTGCTCATCAGCTGGAACAGGGCACTCTGTTCTGGTAGCGGTGGGGTATTGGCACTGCTATCATTTCTGCTTCTAACTCTAAAAGACGAGGGTATTTTAGGGGTTAAATTACGACAGTGGCCATGGCTATGTCTCGGATTCGGAAAGGAAATAACTGGGGAGATGAATTTGAGCGAGGAGGAGGGCTGGAAGGTTGTCAGGAGTGGTTTTTGTTGAAGGCTGAAACACTACCGGTTTCTTAATTGAATGCCTTTATCCGAATTCCGATTTAGATTTTTATTTTAATTGCTTTTCTTTTGCACCGTCAATCCCTTGATGTAACCTCAAGGGCAATTACCAATCATGGTGCCCTTCAGGAGACTTCTCAGCCCAGAAGCCAGCCAGATCAAGAGGCCACAGATTTAACCAACGAGCACAAACAAAAACAGGAATACAGAATTCTTCCTGCTCCCAATATCTTGCAACAGCTGACGAAAGTAGATAATTACCGGTAAAAATAATTCAAGCCTCAGCAGAGGGCTACTTATCAGAATAATGAAATGTAACATAGCATAACAAAAGCACCCAAATTCATTTTTATCTTTTTTCTTTCTTCCCCAACTAGTGTAGAGATCGCATGTTCACATTTCGGGAGTTGGGGATTTGGTTACCCAAACACAGAAGCATACAAAGTACTTGAAAAAAAATAAAAATAAAATCATTATTTTCTTTCTCTCTTTCTTTTTTTCTTCTCTTTTTGTTTTTGTTTCTTTTTATTTACTTTTGAAACTTTTACATATAGAACGACAGTGATACTAATAACTTTTACATATAGAATGACAGTGATACTAATTATCCTACTAAATGCAACGATGGTAACCTCCACTGCACTTCATGCAGATGTTGATGAGGAGGATCTCCACCATCCTGAATGGGTTGTGCTGAGTCCCCGCTTTGAATGAACCAACACTCCCCAGTTCAGTACACATCTAACTTTCTTTATATCAAATAATAAAAATCACACTGCTCTAGCTCTTCGAGCCACATAGCAACTTCTTTTAGACAGGTATTATTACAGCTGCACTGTTATGATAACTCCGCGAATTGATTTGCAGAGTTTGATCTATCTACAAGCAGATTTTGAAGATGTCGGAGACGAGACATTAGCTGTGCAAATGAGGGACGTAAATGTGGCTCCCTGCAAAAAAAGAAAACAATGTTACAAAATTGAAAATTTAATTGTCCATTATAAAGCCATATGAATGTGAAATTTGATATCTAGTGTGAAATTCAAATTCATAAGCTGAATAGTTTGTGCAAAATATAATTGTACTCTGATAAGCTCAGCCATATATAAAATACTGATATTACAAAATCTGTAACTTACGTTTGCCAACAATCACGTATTATCTGTTCAACTGTTGGATCAACGTCCTCTGGAATTTCAAGACGTCTATTCTGGAATCCAACAGCTCCAACAACCTGCATTGGGTTCCAACCTTTCCAGGGAATATGTAAGGTAGCCAATTCCCACAATATCACACCAAAACTGTACACATCACATCTGCAAGCAAGTCAATCTTGTTGTGTAAGCAACATACCCAACCTAAATTCCAAATTACCTATCAAAAGCCCTGAAATAGAGCAGAATAAATTCAATTCACTCACTTCTCATTTGCTGGTTCATTCCTTAGAACTTCTGGTGCCATCCACTCAGGCTGCAATCCAACAAAATTCTTTTATTCCCACGTTTGTATAAACAATTTACTTCTTTACCGGGGCACTAAAGAAATGCTTAAATAGAATACAAGAGTAGAACCATAAAATGCATAGAAACTTTACCGGGGCACTAAAGAAATGACTTAAATAGAATACAAGAGTAGAACCATAAATGCATAGAAAGAGTTACCGTTCCAGCAGTAGATTTTGAAGACAGAAAAGTGTGGTGCTTCATGCGAGACAAACCAAAATCACAGACCTATACAGCAGCAAACAAGATGTTGGAAGCTGTCACTAAACAAATAGCACTACGGGCTAATGTCTAAATAAGAGTGCATAATCAAAAGCTTGAATGCCAGAGCCAAGAATTTGAATCACCTTTACAACCCAGTTCTTGTCAACTAGAAGATTTGGAGATTTTAGATCTCGATGCACAATGGTAGGATGGCTTGTGTGCAAGTAATTCATTCCCTTTGCCTGCAAAAAATATGGAAGCTTGAATTGAAAAGGAAGAGGAAGGGGAGGGGAAGGGGGGAGGGTGGAGGATCTAAACAATTGAGAAACTAAAATGAAAGTCAATTTTCCAAATTATACCACATCAAGAGCCATTCGCATTCGCCTTTTCTCATCAAGTTGATGATTGGGACGATGCAGTAACCTATATAAACTCCCCCTGTGCACCGAAGGAAACAAGAAAAAGACAAGATATGGTTAATTATTTGATAAAGAACCACTGTATTTTCTCAAGTGTTTTGGCAGAACCCAAACACTGATAACCTTGAAGATACTATTTCCTCAAATAAATGGATCATAAATATATCTGAAATATGTAAAGTTTTCATATAAAGCAAAGACAATACAAATGCACATCATGGCAAGCACAGTGTAAAATGCATCTATGGCCGTGGTTGGACTTAGATTTTCATTTCTACTACTGGCAAAAGAAAATGCCAACACCTAACGCATACACACAAGTAAACATGCAAGAGACAAGCTTCAATTGTGAATTTTCATTTTTAAATTATCTGAAATTCATAATCTAAAACCCACAGAAAACAAAGTATAATGGTATCCAAATGATGATGGAAAAAAACCAACTTTATCTTGTATTGTGATTCAATTTATGGCAGTGTTATGAACAAGAACACAAAAACATAGGTCAACAGAGCATAATTCACTCATTTTTGGAACATAAGATTAAATGTCAAAGAAAACTAACCTAGGGAGAAACTCTGTCAGTATTGAGAAATGTGGGGAGCGGGTAACTGCTCCCATAAAAAGAACAACATTAGGATGTCTCAACCTCAACATGATTTCAACCTGCAGAAAAAAAAAGGCAAGAGTTGATTTATGAATAATGATTGTCATTTATTTAGCTCAGAAAAGTTCATTAAAACATAATACGAGTAGTTGGATTCTGGCACCTACCTCACACTTAAACTGCACCAATGCATCGCCAGAAAAATCCTGGTCCAAGAACTTCTTCACAGCAACTTCCTGTCATGCAAAGCGATTTTTTAACAACTTAACCGCAAAGTTGAAAAAACCTGTGATATAGAACATTGACTACTTCTATAACACTGTAACGAGTTACACATATTACCATCTAGAATTAACTGAATATTTTAATCTGGAAGATATTGTGAAAGAGTTAGTCATGCAGTTGAAAGATTTTCATATAATTGCCACAGATTAAAATGGCTGTAGCAGTATAATTATGGTAAGGGTAACATTTTGGAAATGTAACAGGGAAAATACTACTACAGGGAAAGTTTAATAACATTTCCAAAATTTTGTGCAAATAAGAATTGTGTAACCATCAAGGAGTTACCATGATATCATAGTAGTATGTTTTCCCAAGAAGTTCCAAAAGGCAAAACTAAGAGTAATGAACAATGTGTCACAAGTATAACTTACAGTGCCATTCCAATCTGCATGGTAGACCTCACCATATGAACCTGAATAATAAAATGTCATTTGACACAATTATTGATCAACTATAACATATTCAACCAACCAAGCACCACATTTAACACACACGTGCACAAATATCCATGCATTCATGCATAACCAAAAGATATGGGATAAGCTCTTAATATTGTACTAAGTGATGGTCAAACTTCCGACCTTTGTCGAGGATCAAGGGAAGGAAAAGATATAATTAGTTAGCCAGCAAACTAATATGCATACATTGAGGTTCAGCACATATTCTGATAGCCTTGCAGACAGATGGCACATCTAACTGCTTCTGCCGGTATCATTTGAAGGTATGAAGAGTCTTGGAAGAATGTCTAAACCTGTTAGACAGATAATCAACCATTCCAGATGGACCATATGTACTCCAAAGGCAAAGCCTAAGTATTGGCAGTGTCATATTACTATCACAAGGCCAAGCCCAAGTTTAGATAGATGCAGTATGAACTATCAAATCAGATCCATTTTTCCTTAGGCTAAGAAAAAGATGTATTAAAATCGAAAAGATCTACAAAGGGGATAAGACTTCCACACAGAAAAAGACAGAAGGTCCAAGAGCCCCAAAGGGGAAAAAGGCGATACAAAGGATAGCATTAGCAGAGTATGAACACAAAAGGCTATACAAAAACTAAAAAAACACCAAATCTCTTCTTCCTTCGGCTACTGCCGCTTCCCAATTGTAAACAATAAAAATGGAGACATCCTTAAATTGTTAAGAAATGGAAGTCAAAGAGAAGCCCAGAACATCACTTTGTCCCAAATATACAAAACATCCTCCGCATATTATCCTCATAGATCGCTTAGTTTAAATCTGATTCATTCCATTTTGCACATGATATCCTCCAGATTTCTGACTGTATTTCTAATTCATAATCAAGTGAACAAATTATCCTGGTTAAAACCTGTGACATAATGATATGCATTTCACGCAAGTGGTATGAAATAATCCTAAAAGTGAGAAAACACAAAACCGTCCTGTTTATCAAAAGTGATCGTCCAATTCCAACATTAACAAAGAAAAGTTCATGTATGAAACTGGAAATGAATAAGAACACACTCTTACCAATACCAATTCGTTCACCAATTTGAAGATCCTCCCACAGAATTTCCCATTCTGCAACCTCTCCTAACATTGGCTTAAAGCTGTCACTGTGACTGTTGCAAGTCATATGCAGGCCAGTGTTCATCATTTGCATTGATTTTGCGGCAGATTCTTGAACCAAATCAGGGTAAATCAGTCTTTTATCACTGACCAAATAGTTTTCAGGTTGTCTTGGGAAAAACTCAGCTGCAGAGGGCAAGAAAGATCCGTGAATTTGATTCTCGCACGAAGCTCTTGTAACAATTCCAGGAGTGTTAACAGGAACAGTATTTACACCTGTAGCATTAGTTGGTATTTGAACATTAGCTCCATTACCAACAAGAACAAATCCCTCACTTGTAGTATTATCACAATAAAAAGAAAGAACAGACTTAATGGCATTTAGTTCCATTTCTATAGGTTGCTCAGCAAACCACTCAGCTAGCTGCCCTTGCCTATTCTCATAATTTAATCTATTTGATGATTCTACTCAGATGGAGGATAAAATATATTGCTCATGGCTTAACAAGAACTTATTTGCATGACAGTGAACACAATTATCTACATTTTCCCCATCTGCTAGATGGACTTGTTCAAGCATCTTCTCTTCACCCAGATACCAGGAATTAATATCCAGAAACAAATCTGAGGGACCACTTTCTAACAAAAAAGCATGTAATTTCTGTGCAAATTCAGGACTTTTTGCTGCACTAATGACATGTTTGGAAACATTTTAAATTTTTTGTGCAGACGATGGTTTTCAAGAAGAACCAGATAAGCCTTCACAGGACTTAGGTAGTGCAAGGAAAAGCTTCCCAAATTCTTGCTCAAATCTCTCAATTTGATTTTTATCAGCAAGGTTTGAGCCATCCTTGTTTGTGAGCTTACCTATAAAAGAAGTCTCCTCTGAACCTAAGCTGACAACTTCAGGGATCCTATCCAGAATTGGTGAATTAGTAGGAGCTTCAGTTCCTTTGTCAAACTCCAAATGACACATTTCTGTATGATCTAGAAACCCCCTTACATCTAATCCAGCATTTTGCAGATGACTACTGGGTACCTCCAAAGGAATTAATGTGCCAGGAGCACCCATTAGATCAATAATAGACTCACTGCATTGCACAATCAATTAAATCATTAGAAATTGTTCCCATGGAACCTTGTATTAGACAAGAAGCATGAAAGGTGCAAAGAACAAAAGATAGAACATGCATCATTAAAAATTAAAAGCACTAAATTACATATAAAGGGAACGCAAATCAAACAGCTGAAGAATTCTGGGCATTTAAAAAAAATTCACTCCAGCAAGTAATACAAATGATTGATGCATTTACACTCACTGAACAGACAATAATCCTTTCTTTGTAGGGCAAGAAGAACTATAACATCACCCAATTAATGTCTATTAGCTGGTAATACTGATTACAAAGGGTGTAAAAACCACGAATTACAGATGGATACTAGAGTTACTGTTACCAAATTCATTATATATTTGCAGAAACTAAATTTTAGGTCCAATATGACCTACCATAATACCACGTTGGAGAAATAATTAAAAGACAAACTAAATATGCACCCCCCCCAAAAAGAGAGAGAGAGAGAGAGAGAGAATATCAAGAAAAAAAAGATACATCAAAAGCATTCATGAGTCAAATTTTAAGGTAACTACCTTCCATTATTGATTTTGATCAAGTTCACAGCTCCATCATCTGTGCCAGTGTAGTAGCTTCCTTTAACCAACATACATGGAAGATTAATTCTGTCAGCCAGCACCTAGCACCAACGGAAAAAAATAATTAACTTCAGCCAAAATATACAAAGACAAACCAGAAACACACTATCACAATAAATTATCTGAAAAAAAGGGACAGCACTCAACATTCTCTCCAATAATTAAGAGCTGAGATGAATTGGCACAGAAATTAAAAGTGACCAGGAAACCCAAGTTTGGTTCAACGGCAAATATATATATATTGTTTGACTAGGTTTTACTCAAGGATATAAAAGGATTTGAAATTTTACAACCTTAAAAAGTAGTGCCCTATGGCGCGAAAGTCCAACATCTAGACACCCAAGTGGAAGAACATTTGAGTTTAAAGAATTCCTCAATTCATTACGTCTCAAGGTCCACCTTCTGTATATTTCATCCGCATCGCCAACCAGACCACCCATTCTCTCAACAACAATGCCAGCAATTTTCTGAATCAAGCCATTTAAGATCAGACCAGGCTCAATGTGTTGGTGCTCAACTGATATATTATATGCTCTTTTCTCAAGCTCTTGAAGTTTGGGATCAACCAAGCGGTTTACCAAAATCACTTCATAATCAAGATTATCTGAGAGGGACATTGCTTGAAGATCCACCAACAATGGCATCTTTCCTTGTGAAATAGAATTTGAGGTAATTTCATATACATCATAAAATCCATTGATAATCTTTTCATCGTAATTAACAGCATTATAGCTCTGCATGTGACACACACAGAAATCAGTAAATCTCTTCAAGTCATAGTGAACCTCATTATATAACTGAACATTAGAAGCTAAAAAATCACTTAAAGATCATTTGAAAAGATAAACAATTATTTTCTCCTGAATCACTTGAGAAAATGGAACAAGAAATCCCATCCTGATTTTGCTCTGATGTTTCAATAATTCAGTAAGCATATCAAAACCTCCTATCAACTATGCATAGCATAGCCATTCAGTAAAGGTTATTAATAATCTGACACAGAGTCCCAATGACCAAATTAAGTATCTTCAATAAAGGTAATTATACTCAAAATTTTATGGGACAATATTAGACTCCCAAAAGTAACATATCATTAACTTGATGTAAGTAAAACAAGAATATACAGTAATATAGCAAAATGTGGAAATTGATAAACAACTCCAGTTGCCATGATTTAGGAACAGATTATGCTGACTATGCAAATAGAAAGATATGTATATGTCTACACAATAAACAAGTACCAATAGTTCACATATCAATACTACAACCAAACTCCCAGGTTGACGCAACACTGGAAGAAATTAATATTCAAATATGTAATTCAAACTCCCAGGTTAAGTAAATGTTCTAAATCTTGCATAAGAACCCCAGCAAAACATTAGACACAAATTATTTATTGTAAAGAAGTTACTAAAATCAAATATGTAATTCAAACTACAATCATTCACAACCTGAACAAAACAAGAGATTGCAAGTAGCAACCATTGATTAAAATAAGATCCGCAAACTCACACAGAAACCATTGCCTTAACTCTTTCAACTTGGTATCTAAATCACGATCCGAGATGAATCATTCATGGATATCGAAAACTATAAATGATAAATTCACAATGTCAATCGCAAAATTGAAAGAGAAAAAAGTACAACAATAACATTCACGTCCAAAGACATTGACGATCGACAGTACTGCATTGAAATAACCAACAAAAAGCAGCAAAACCCAACAGAAAAAATTACGCACCCAGTATCGAAGCGAGAGAAACTCGACGAGAGCATCGGTTTCCGCGATGGAAGCCGAACGGCAGCCGAGGCTCATACGCTTGGCAGCGTCGATCTGAGCCGATTCTGCCTCCTCTCTTACGTCCGGATCAGAAGCGCTTATCGCTAAAGCCAATTGCACCTGAAACTCCTCTTCTAACAAATTAAAATCCACACTAGCGTCCCCAGCTGTTCGATCACCGTCCGCCGATTCAACAGAGGCGATTCTCCCCATTCTGACCGAACCCGAAGACGATGTTGTTGTATTCGGACTGGGGGTAGGGTTTATGACTGGACGAGCCTCGGCCAGTCTCTGATGGTCATTTAATCCGCCGCCGATGTGGAGTTTTCTTAGCAGATGCTTCACTTTCGACATCGATGATCATCCACGATGACTATTTCGTATTTTCCGTTTCTTTTTATCGCTTCCTCTGGCTTAACCTACGTCCACTAGTAACACACACACAAAAACCAAGAAAAGAAAGGCAGATTCGCTTAACCTGCGCACTCTTCCTCGTCAAGCTACCACCCCCTTCCGCTGCAAGACTTAAATTAACCGCTCACCCATTCCCTCCAATACTCTCTCTCTTCTCTCTGTACTTAATTCGTGGCCCCGGGAAGTTAATTAATTAATTAGTTAATTTAATTGTACTACCATGCTGGTGTTTACATACCATTTGTAGTGCACGAACCGGGATCAATGAACCCTGCGTTGCCTTCCATGGGCTATCTTGATCTTCGACTGTTGATGTTTTTGTAATCGCGCTGTTGATGATCATAGGGTTGTTGTTGAGTCAATGGTTGTGTTCATTTTGACAACTGGGGCTGCCTTGTAATTTAGTCTTTGATAGGTGCATTATGTCAAGTACGATATCACAACGGTCGGATCAAATTTGTCGTACGAAGACCGTATGATTGTAATAAAAATGTACGACTACGTCATTAATGCTAATGTGGTTTTATTTATTCTGTTTATGGATAAAGGTATTCGGGAGTAATAATGACCGAATCCCTAATTTTTGATGTAATAACAAACAACGATACATTCTGATCAACTATAACAAATGGGTCCTTGATATTGGTTGGGTTACAAGTTGTTAAAAATGACGAGGGAGGGTGCATGGTTATATGAAGATGCGTCGTATGGAATCATTGTTGGACTTGTGGTCCAAGGCATCAAGAGGTTACCATGGCGCAGGGAATTGGCTTGG
The DNA here is from genome assembly GCA_019650275.1 of Xylocarpus granatum. NCBI lineage: Eukaryota > Viridiplantae > Streptophyta > Magnoliopsida > Sapindales > Meliaceae > Xylocarpus > Xylocarpus granatum. The sequence goes on along the minus strand of BNST01001721.1, from coordinate 152,921 downwards.
AACAATCGAATGGTCTTCCCATAAATGTCAAGTGACTGTAACATGTTGTATTAGTCTGGATAAGATTTGTCGAAGATAGAGTAGGATGATGAGCAGTCTCATTTTTACATATATAACTCTAAAATCGTTATTCATTTAGCTGACTAGAATCAAGCTGTAATGTTGACTGTATCTCGGAAGCAAAGCTGGCAAATAAACAAAATGCCAACTGGGATTTGACTCCCTGCTGCAATTAGGAACACAAATGCAGTTTCATGCATGCATAGAGCAATCAAAAGAGAGAACGAAAATGGCAAGGATGAGACTGCTATCAGTTAAGGGCCTGGAGAAACAAAAGGGAAGAAAGAGCAACGATGATTACAGTATCTGAGTTGCAATCAGCAACTATTGTTATTAAAGCAGCCGCTGATATAACCAGTAGATATCAAGGGAGGCATTGAAGGCATGAGGTTATGTATGAATAACTTGTATACAAGCAGATCAGGAAGAAAATGATTTCAGTTTCCACATTCCTGAAGAAACCTTGCATTAGGGGGCACGATGATGATGCCGACAATCAATCACTAAGCAGTGGCTGCAGCCTGTTCCTCGGCAACTTGTGAAGCTGGGAGAAGGGTGCAGATGAGGTTGCGGTCACCGTACACATTGTCAACACGTCCTGATATAGCAGTCCCGAAAATTTGATTGTCAGTAAGATCAAGCAATGTACTAAAATGCATATGCACACTTAATTCAGCAATTACTCTAAGCCTACGAAGTCAAATTTGAAATGAATATAGTGAAACATCAGTCAATATAAATAAGTTTATGTCAATGTTATATTGGTAATCTTGCTCTAAAAAAGGGTAAAAGGAGACACAATAGGGTAGATAAATATAGACAAAGAACCCATGCTCTGACAAAGTAATTGCAGTCTTACGTTATCTAATAAAGAGTTTAAGGTAATCAATCTGAATATGGAAACTAGTTAGTTCAAGCAACTAGAAACAAAAAGTGAGCGATGACAACAATAGATTTAATAAAATGGTATGAAATAATTTCAAGAACTGCACAGTTGATGGCTAGTAAGAGGTGAGATGGACATGCATACCTGTGCTAGGCCACAACTTAGCAAGTTGGAGCCAGGCAGCAGGATAGGCTGCGTATTCCTGAGATTAAGGTTTAGTCCACGTGTCTCCCATGAGCAAATATGGTGGATGAGGTGCTCCCTGCATTTGCAGATATCAGACAATTAAAATAAAAATCATAAATAAAATATGATTTCACAGAGAACTAGATATGCATTTGTCCTTTTTTGTCGTTATGTAACTGAAGAAATAGCTAAGGCAAAGAACAAGTTTTTCACCTTCAGAACGTTGTTGTGGATATCTGCCTTTCCTTTCTCAATCTGTGCAATTTCTTCCCTGATGGAGATGAGAGCATAACAATACCTTTCCTGCAAATATAGTGAATTTGGTGAGAGAGAGAACAACTTGAAAGGAGAAGAGATCTTCTCTGTTGTGAGTTATACCTTGCTTTCACTTTCAGTTGGTTCAATCATGAGTGTGCCTGGAACAGGCCACGACATTGTTGGTGAATGGAATCCATAGTCCATAAGACGTTTGGCAACATCTTCAGGCTCTATCCCAGCAGTATTCTGAATAATGTTTTGCAATTAGTCGAGGAAATAAACAGAAGGTAGAAAGAAAACTAATTGAAAATATGTAATAAGAACTACCTTAAAGCTTCTGAAGTCAATAATGAATTCATGAGCAACAGTTCCATTGACACCACGGAAAAGAACAGGGTAATGGTTCTGGAAAACCAAACCAATCACCAAAACAAAATTAACTAAGTCAAAATAATCCAGAATTTAGCTTCAATGCAGAACAATATAAAAAGTTAAATAAAGCATGCATGCTGTGCAAGCATCATTCTTCTCCCTGGATGAAGTAAATTTGGCATGAAGATTTGTCACCTAAGCAATAGACAAGCTGCTTGCTAAGATGACAAAAAAGTGACTATGTTCTTTGTAAGCTGTCATCAAGGCATCACACCCACCAAACTAAAAATTACAGATGGCTAAGCAAAAGATTCTCAAGGGAAACCCACAAACCTCCAATCGTTTTGCCATGTAGTTTGCATTCAGTATAGCTGTCTTAGAAGCATCAGCGAGTCCCTTAGAACCCATCATGGCTATGTTGGTATAGGATATTGGCAGGATTAGTGCAGAGCCCCAAGGTGCGGCAGCAATTGTGACAAAGGGTTGAGAGTTTTCAGGGGCAGGTATACCACCTGTGCTTACCTTAATCATGGAAACAAATATGAAAAATTAAACATTGAATTGAAAAATTTGCAGCAGCAAAATATATCACAACAATCATTTATAAAATATAATGAGTCCTGGTAGCAGAATCTTTCAACAATTTGTGGTCATTTGATTTGTTATTGGTGAGAAAGATGATCACAAATAGAAGGTAATGCATAGCTTGGATTGTTATCAAGGGCCAACCTGTGGTTAAGGAAAAGGTTCCTTAGTAACAATTATTTATTTCAAGCAGATTTTCTTTCTATTATCACTTTTCTTTTTCACTAAAATTCATCAGCAGGCATACAAGATACAGTCAACTTAAAGGTACAATAATATACTTTGTTAACCATGCATGAACAAGCATATATAAAATTGTAATTTCTTAAACTACACCAAAATCAAATTAAAGGATGCGATATTCTCTATCTAAGCTAAAAATGCGAATATTTGAACAAAAAGGATGAAAAAGTAAGTGAAATATAGTTGTTAAATGTTAGAGAGTAAATACCACAGGATATGAAGGTAGAAAAGGTGCCAAGTGTTTCTTCACACCAATCGGACCCATACCAGGACCACCACCACCATGTGGAATGCAAAATGTTTTGTGGAGATTGTGATGGCAAACATCAGCTCCAATGTAACCAGGACTTGTCAGACCCACCTATCAAAACCAAAATCTTCTCAGAATTTCATTTGAAGAGTTCATTGGCATAAAACAATTAGAAATTTCATGATGGTCAGATGCAGTAGAGTTGCAAGAAAAAAATGGGCATGAAAGTGATGCAAAACAGGAAAAGATCCTACAGTTTTACTTACTATAAGAAGAGATTGGTCCTAGCTGAATATGTTGAATTTCTGTAGATTAACTTCCCTGGAAAGTACCCTCTTTTTCAAGTTTACATGACTTAAATCTGTAGGTTTGAAATTCTGACTCCCTTGGTTGACCCGAAAATCAACCCCTCCTACTTCTACCCAATGAAAGATGCCTGTGTATTAAGCTGAAATCAATCTACTAATTTGTATCTTTCTAAAGTATTAGATGCCTCAAGGTTTAATGTTAACATGTAAAATATAGGAACAAATTAAAAGAAATAATAGACCTGTGCATTCATGTTAGCCCCATCCATGTATACTTGACCTCCATTGTCATGAATTGTCTTACATATCTCATCAATACCTTCTTCATAAACTCCATGAGTCGAAGGATATGTGACCTGAAATTTAAATTGTATCAGATTACAACAGAAAATAAACAAACATGCATTTTTTCCAAAACCCTTGTTCTTTAAGTTTTCTACTAGTACAACCTTAATTTTCAGTTCATGTTGCAAAGATTCTTTACCATAAGAGCTGATAGGTTGTCTCTATGAGTTTCAGCAGCCTTCTTCAACTCTTCAATGCTAATGTTGCCCTTGGCATCAGTTCCAGCAACAATCTTCATTCCACACATGGCAGCGCTGGCAGGGTTTGTCCCATGGGCCGAAACAGGTATAATGCAAACATTGTGGTGATGGTCTCCTCTTGCCTACAATTTTCAATCACAGTCAGATAATATATATATATATATAAAAAAAGAACAGCAACAACAAAGAAAACTTCAGGTGGTATATAGTGAGTCTTATGGTGTTTATCTGCATCACAATGGACCTCAGGAAGAACGAACTGTGTACTTCCTGAATTCATACCTCCAACTTTATTGCCTAGAGTAAATAATGACACTGCTTGTAAACAGGGTTGCCATCAACGTACCTTATGGTAAGCGCGAAAAACCATCAACCCAGCATACTCACCAGCAGCACCAGCATTAGGTCGCAAAGAGAAAGAGTCAAAGACAGTAATGGTGCACAGCAAGTCACCCAAATTGTTGAACATTTCCTAAAGAAACAGAAAATGATAATGTATCAAGAAATCATTTACTTGAAAAATAAAATAGCCCATGTATCAGGAAGTTCTGCGCACAACAACAATGCTTTACTAGTTACCTGATACCCCTGGGCCTGGTGAGCAGGGGCAAAGGGTGCATGTCAGTAAAGTTTGGCCACGTCACTGGCATCATTTCGGTTGTTGCATTCAATTTCATTGTACACGATCCCAATGGAATCATGTTGTGGCATAGTGATAGATCCTTTGATTGTAGATGATGAATGTATCTAAGCAATTCAAGCTCTGTGTGGTATCTATACAAGATGAAAATGGGCAGAACAGCCTCTCCCTTGTTAAAGATGGAGTGGGTCAGATATGGACTCTCCCTTGTTAATCCAGAAGGAATTGCAGTCTGAATCTCTTCTGCGAGAGATGCAGCAGTGAATGAAACCTGACAGTTTAACAAAGAAGGTCCAAGTTGACGTCAAACATCATAATTAACGTTGAACATCAGTATGCAAAAAGAATGAAATACGTACAGGTTTGCCACCAGCAAAAACTTTGAAAAGCTTATCAACATCCTCCAAGGTGGTTGTTTCATCAAAAGAAACAGTGATCTGGGAGGGAACAAAACTCCTTTATCTGACAACATATAATCAAACTTAACCAATTAACAAAACCCATAAAATAGAAACTCACAGTGTTGAGTCTACAGCACGAACATTCATTTCACTGTTGTAAGCAGCATCAGCAACGGCATGTGCATCTTGACACTTCACCTTCACAGTGTCAAAGAAGGGAAGGCCCTGGACTTCCACAGAACCAAGTTTTTTCGGCCCAAGGGCAAATGTCCCAGCCAGACCATGGGCCCGTTAGGCAATACTCTTAAGGCCTTCTGGTCCGTGATAAACAGCATACATAGCAGCCATGTTTGCAAGTAATGCCTAAATAGAACAATTATCAGTCAATAAAACAAAGTCAATTCATAGTATATGGTAGGGGTCTGCTCCATTGGCACAAAAATTAAGAATGAATATGTTCACAATTACAGCAAAAATCTTCAATTAGACAGGCTCTGTCTCAAAACTTTTTAAAAATTACAGTTTTTCAACTTCTGTGCATGCAGTCCCCGTAGGTAAAACATAAATACAATAAGGTACAACATTTTGTTACTTGAGCAGTGCAGATGTTGCTGGTAGCCTTGTCCCTGCGGATATGCTGCTCCCTGGTCTGCAATGCCATGCGCAAAGCAGGCTTTCCTGAAGAATCAACACTAACACCAATAATTCTCCCTGGCGTCATCCTTTTGTACTCTTGGGATGTAGCCAAAAATGCTGCATGAGGACCTCCATACCCCATCGGCACACCAAACCTCTGAGCAGAGCCAATAACAATATCAGCCCCCAGTTCACCCAGAGGCTTCAACATTGTCAACGCCAACAAATCCGATGCCATAACAACCTTAACCCCATTAGAATGAGCATTCTTAATGAAATCCCCATAATCCAAAACTTCACCCTCAGTGCCCGGATACTGAACCAAAACTCCACAAACATCACCCGATCTGTAATCAATATCCTTAAGATCTGAAACAACAACTTTAAGATCAAAACCATCAGCTCTAGTTGTACAAATATCAATTGTTTGAGGGTGGCAATTGCTAGCAATAATAAAAGTCTTCTTCTTTCCCTTCTGTATATTGTTACACATAGCCATTGCCTCAGCAGCTGCGGTTCCCTCGTCAAGCAATGAGGCGTTTGACATAGGCAATCCAGTAAGATCCGTAATCATCGTTTGGAAATTAAGCAAAGACTCGAGTCTACCTTGAGAAATCTCAGCCTGGTAAGGGGTGTACTGAGTGTACCACGCCGGATTTTCCATAATATTCCTCAAAATTACAGGTGGAACATGAGTATTATAGTATCCCATACCTATAAATGACTTGTAAACCTTATTCATTGATGCTAATTTTGTCATGTGTTCAATCATTTGGCTTTCAGTCAACCCTTCGTCAAACTTAGAAAGCTTCATTGACTGAATACGAATAGATTTTGGCACGGTGTCGTCAATAAGTGAATCAAGATTATCAAAACCGCATAACTCTGACATTTTGGATTTATCTTCTGGGGTTGCTGAGTTGTGGTGGTTTCAGTGCCTCAACAGAAATGGCTCGAGTTTGAGACCCGAGGCCATATCCAGCAACATTGTGAGACACGTTCCTAGATGGCAACAAATCTGATCTTGAATTTTGGGAAACAAATGGTGACAATGAAGAGACGTACCTTGAAGGCGTGTACAAAGCAGTTGATTTGGATGATTCATGATGCTGGCGAGACAGCCGCTTCGACTCATTAAGCAGGCGTTTAAGGATCGCCCGGTTGGCCAACCTCCTCGCACGCTCCATGAATGTACAAAGATAGACCGGAAACGGGTTCTTGCAAGCTTCAAGAATAAAACTTTGCAAGAAGCGAGCAAGTAGGGTTGTTGAAGAGCTAAATAAGAAGAAGAGTTTCAATAAAAGCAATTAAGTTGATTCCATAAGAGCTGGTGGGGTGGTGGGTTGGTGATAAACTGATGATATACTGAAGTTTTGTCTATATATAATAAAATTAATAAATATCATGGCTTCAAAATCTGCTGGTGGTGGGTGATGACCGACTGAGCACCTACGAAGAAAAAGACAATTATTGAAAGAAATCGTATCACCACCGGCACAAGGTTTCAAATTTCCGACAATGTATGGAACAAATTCAAGGGAAACAGATTGGAATTCAATGGATCACACTGCACATATTCCTTTTACGATAACATCCAGAGGAAAATAAATAAAATTTTTTATTTTTCGTCAAGGAAAATCTGGGTTTGTTTGGCTTAGTGGCTGAATCTCTGTCACAATCAATTTATCTCTTTGCCTCGCCTCACAACTCCCATGTATAAAGACAACAATCTCCTATGGTCAGAGGATTTTTACAACTGATAAACTCACTCATCTTTTGATTTATTTATTTGTTGGAATAATTCGATTTTCTTATTGGCTCTGCTGGGGGTCCCGTAAATTGGGCGGAAGTTGGCGAAGTTGCTGGATCATCCTTGGGAACACGTCTGTGGCTGACAATTTACGTCATGGTAAGCATCCATCGCCTGAATACAACTAAGACTCTGTTCTTGCTGTTGACACGGTTGGTCCTTATTGGTGCAATACACAACCTCACGATTTTCAGAACTAACGGCTTGCATTTAACACCACTGCAGTTCCCACTGAATCTAGATCATGTACGACACTTCTGTTCCGTGATCTGAGCTTGCGAGTGGATGGTTATCTCGTGTAGTTCTCCTCTGAAAACATTACACAAACTGTTTGTTCTGTTTTTGATACGGACCCCGATAGTCTTCCTGATATCTAACAATAGAAGGGCTAAAGAGAATCTTACCTAACAGAGACTACAGATGCTCAGGAAATGTATCCATGAATCAAATATAACAAGAGTATCTTTCAATTAAATTACACCGTTGATTCTATGCCTTGTTCATCAATGGCCGACCAACAGCACCAAACATTCGATGTCTTAAGAATAAATAGGATAATATTAGAGACACAAACATCTGATAATTTTACAATAATTACTTTTATTATCTTATTTTTGGGTTAAGAGAACAAACGCTGCCGTTTCTAGGTTCACGCACTCTTCCGGTTTCTGTCCAAAACGACGCGTCTCACCCTGCCGTCTGGAAACAGAGCCACCGTCCAACAAAGATTTGAACCCTAGGCCTCATGGGGACACACAAATTCTTTTACGATTGAGATGCAAATTTAAGTTGAATATTTCGTTTATAATATTTATTTAAATTAATTTAAAATAATTTTTTAATTAATATTCTATTAAATTTTACATTAAAATTATACAAAAAATTAATAATAATTTTATTATTTTTAAATAAACACTTTGATTAAAATTATAAATTTTATTATTAAATTTAAATAAATAATTTATCAAAGAAAACACTCGTTAACTATTAAACTACACTGAACGAATTAATAACGTGTTATAATATTAATTTAATTTATTTATTATTTGTATAATAATTTAATAAAATCATATTGCGCATATATATATATATACACGGTATAATTTTTATTATTATGTATTTTTAACTCGAATAATAATACAATATTTTTAAAATAATTTATTATATATTAATTCTCTTTTCTTTTCTCTACTCAATTTTTTTATTCATGTATTTTACTATTTTTATAATTTAATATCATTAATTTTATTTTTTAATTTTTTTATCGAGTTAAATTTATGATTTAAGTGAATATTTATAATATTATATCTAAACGAAACTTCACAATATAAGTTTTATTAAAAACTACTTTGAAATCAGAATCGAATTGAAATCTAAAAACACGGTACTCTATTAAATAGGATAGTTTTTAATTTTAAATTTTAAGAATCTATTTTATTTAGGATAAATTCTTGTTTCGATTAGAACCAGAACCAAATTTTGATACGCTGAACTATAACAAAATTGAAATGCTAGAATAATTTGAACCCACCTCATCATTTTTTTTTGTTTTAAAATTACTATAAGCTGATTTTTAATTCGTAATTATTTTAAAATAAAAATACTGATAATCTATTATAATAATAATAATGATAATAATAAAGGAGTAGTTCATTAATATTATCGATAAAATCAATGTAAAGATCTATTAAATATTTTAATTATTGTATTTTTATAGAAAAAAAATTCTAAATACAAATTATTAAGTATTTTTAAACACTAATTTTACGTGATAACTAACATTTATCATTCGTTGTCATATTAAATGACAATTCTTTCTTCAAATTCTTTTAAGTGTTTTCTAGTGATCGGATAAAAATTTATAAAGAATAAAAAACAGTCATTTTACCCACGTGTTTAAAAGAAATTAAATTTTAAATTTTTTGAATTTGAAATTAATTTTCTTAAAAAAATTATTTGTATTTCATTTTTAAAATATTTTCTCATTTTGTTCGTAATATAACTATTCTTCGATTATAATATTTGTAAATAAAATGACTAAAAAGTTGTACCAATGGAACCCTAAGTAAGCCTTAAGCAAGTTGTGATTAGGTAAGATTTATACATCAAATGCAGGCTTGAAGATTTAGTTGGAGCAAAATAGCTAAGAATTGATCGAAGATGCATAGAAATGAAGGCTGAATGTATATGGAGATGGTTGAAGACTTTGCATGTATATTATTGTTATTACTAATTTTTGGATTATTACAAGATGAACTCGAGTGAAGCAAACCCACATTTATTAAGTTTGCAACATTATGATCTAAAGATTCCTCTCTCAATTCTGATCTCTTTGACACTCATCCCAATTAATAGATCAAGCCATCAATGGAAATAAGAAATTGACAGAAATCTAACTGTGAATAAAGCCACAAGATAGTTGCATAAGCAGGATGGCAGCTTCCTCCACATCCGGTGGAAATACTTGTTTAAGAGCAGAATTCTTGCTCAAACCTGGAGCAAATTCGTTGAAACAAAGCTTTCCTTGACCCTGACGATGAGGATGATCTGGACTCTTGCACTGTTTCTTGTACTGGGGGAGATGGTTTGCACGCCATTTAATGTTTTCCTTTCTGGGCAACTTAATCTTCGTTGATGGACTGACCGTGGATGCAATTGTACCATTTCCGGCTGGTGCTGCAGATGCTTCCATGGCTCTTCTCGCCTTCCTTTTCCGAATACCGCATGCGTTGCAAAGTGACTGTAACAACGTCAATTAACGTTAATATGTCATACACAGCATGCAATTCATAACGTAAAAAAACACGGACAGAAATGGAGTGTGGCCTGACGGAGTATTGAAAGGCCAAAACACAAAGTGCACAATTCTTAAAAATGTCCAAAGAAAGAAAGAAGACAGTGGGAGAATGGAGAAAAACCTTAGGACCACGAGGACCACTTCTCCAAAGAGGGGTTGTGGTTGTGTAACAGTCTGTGCAGACTCTAATAGTGTTGTTGCTGTTATTAAAAGAATTCGCTTCGTTATCGTCATGCTCACGCGGCTGATATTGAAGCTTTTGCGCATACTTTGCTGAATCATCGGTTCCCGTGCTATTCGAGTTCATCATTTTTTGCATTAGCCTCATCTTCGAGGACATCCATTTGGCCGGTGAACCGTTATCGCTTGCGCTTCCTTCTCCAACCTCTCTTGTACTCTTATCATTATTGTTCATGGTAGGTTGAACTGAATTAGTAGATGGAAACATATGAAGATCATCCCTTGATCCGCCATGATCTATGAAGGACTGATCAACCTGCAGAGATCAAGTAGGCCAAAGTAAGAGAATTAAAATCCCGCATAAGAATCAGTTCATGATCGATCGTGGAGAATTCAAAGCTAATAACATGTATTTTAATTGCAATTAAACTAATAACAGATGATCTTCGTATCATCATATGTGGATATAATCAAAGAATGAATGCACTCATATCATCCATGATCATGAAACGATACCAAGAAATTAAGCAGCCATGGAATTTTGACGAAGGATCATGAAAAGATCAAGGTATAAGATCAAAATTAAGATATTTGTGAACGCAAACCAAAGAATTGAACAAAAGGAGAAACAATAAAATTGGGGAAGTAGTTAACATGTTCTTGCCTTTTGATAAAATAGTTGTGAGTCTTCAACTTTAATCATCGGCCGATCTTGAGTTGATGATGAGTTAAGAAAAGTAGGGTAAGAGGGAGAAGGAGGAGGAGGTAGATGTGAAGAGTACAGTGAGTAGTAGAGGTGCAAATGTTGCTCATCCCTTTGCTGAGCCAGTTGAAAAGGAGGGGGTGGTGGGTTCAGATTGACTGGAGTCATGGCGCGCCAGAGAGAGAGAGAGAAAGAAATATGCTTCTGGTAGCTGTTATTTCTCCTGAGAATTAAGATGGGCAGGGCAGGGATAGGGGGAGGCCAGAAAGAACCTAAATAGAAGCGGTACACATTGCTCTTATAGTTCATAAACAAGATCGTGATCAAGAAGAGGCCTGAAAGGCATTCACGTGACTTCATGTGACCCCAATGAAACAATGTAGACAAGACAAATAAATTGAAAGGAGGAATAGAATGCAACAACTCATCACCCTCACCTCTCTACGACAAACATACCGTAACCCTATCTGCACTATCACCATTATTATTATTTTGTCTCTTTTGTTTATGCATAATACATACATGCATACATTCATACATACATACATACGTATGTACATACAGTATATATATTAATCATACCAATATCAACATGGAAATAACATCACATGCCCTAATTTGTCTTCGCAGTTATTGATGAAAAACCCATTAATGCTTTATGTTTTGATACAAAAATGTGCAACCTATAGATAGGAATTTGCATATATTTAAATTATAGCTAGGTTCATGTATATATGATTTTGAATGTGTGTAACTAAATAATGGAAATGCAGAAGATATTTTACTTGGTAGCGCCCTACCAGTACAGTATATAATATGCTGCAATGAAAGGTCTATGAATGGGAAAATGGAGTGGGATATCAGAGGATTGTTCATGCAGATATAAAGAGAGACATGGGTATATAGATTTGCATGCATGGGAGGATGGGAAAGAGAGGAGAGCACCTTGTTCTTATTAATTAAGTTCTTAGTATTGCGAAAAAAAAACATTCAATTGCTTCACAAGGCTACAGACAATGACTCCTCTTATTAGTTTAGTCCCCAACACGCCTCCCTCTTCTTCTGGTCTTTTCAATTTTCATTTTACCTTATGCCCTTCTCCTCTTATTAGTTTAGTCCCCAACACGCCTCCCTCTTCTTCTGGTCTTTTCAATTTTCATTTTACCTTATGCCCTTCTCCTCAGTGTGTGTGTGTGTGTGTGTGTATCTGTCATTTTGATTTCTTCCTCATTGTTTTGACTAGAGAATGAAGGGTCTCTATGGTGCCACGTATGCTTATATGACCTGGTCATGCTTTCACTTGATATATGTGGAAGAGGTAATTCGATTTAATATTATCAAAAATTACTCAAGTGAGGGGAGTAGCTCCCATGGGTAAGCAATGATTTCCCTGATATGTATGTGGAAATGAGATAATTTGCTGTGTTCTTGCAGTCTAGCTGGCTCGCAAAATTGCATATTCATATATAATTCTTAAATCCTGCATTTGTCTCTAATCTTTTTCTCATCTCTGTCTCGGTGTCTTTCTCTAAATTGACAGAACTTTACCTAATTCTTTCTTTACATCAAGGGAACATGCTCAGCTGCTACTTCTCTCTTTGGGCGCCCTGCCAATTCATAAAGCTTCTGAAATTTTCATTTAACTAAAAGCCATGTATCGGAATGCACGAGGATCAGATCACCATCATCTAAACTTTTAGCTAATACAGTCCACAAAATCATATTATCCAGAGAAACCCATCATTCAAGTTTCATCAAAGAAAATCACATGTTGGTAGTTACTGATTTTCATAAATTGAACATATAATAAGTGAATGAGAATGTTTCTTGGCTGGGCAACATCCACTGAGAGTGCTTCGTGTCACTCTATTATCACATGTAAACCAATAGCCTCATTAATTTTGAAGATAAATTTGCATAATATTGACGAGAGGATTGGTAGAGATAGGATTGATCAACAAATTCTAAGATAAAGAAACATGCTACGTGTGAGTTTTAAGAGTCATACCTCGCATTTGAACTTGAACAACTAAGACGAGATAAACATAGTCATTTTCCAGCTCTATTTGTCAATGATTTGTTTTGCTTGCTTAGCTAAAAGGGCTGGGGCATGCCATGCGATTGTTCGACTTGACTTGACACTCGTCTTTGTTTCCCTTGAGGCTCCATCACAACCCTGCATGAATAGACTTACATTGTGTGCGAGGCTTCTCTTCTTTCTTGTGCGCGCGCGCACATAGATTTACGTGGTTCCCAAACCACTCTTTTCGGTCCACAGCCACATGAATCGATGGCCCGAATTTCTACTGACAGTGCGCATTGACGGCACTTAGAGAATGCTCCGTGTTAACTTGTTGATTGGGTAACAGAATGGGTTATGAGTCCATTCAAATGGCTTTATAATTGGGGTCCCTTTTGTGGCTGAAAACATTGGGGCCCAACGTGACAAATGGTTGACATGCCTGTCCAATTGAAGGGCAGCCAAGAAACCAATGTTAGTGAGGCAACAACGTCGATTGGGCCTGGTTGTGATGACGAAAGTGCATTCGTTGAGCTAATTGCCTTTTAAACCCAACTCCCAAGACACCCACTTATTAGAAAATTTACAGAATGATTGCTAATTGCCATTGTTAAACTAATTAAATTTTGGGTACTGGTGTAATGGCAAAGAATTGGAAATGTATAATGGTGAGTGGTAAGCAAGGCATTCTCTGACCTTAAACATGGCAAATGAATAGCCACTACATAAATAGGTTTTCCTATACCAGGACTCCTAAATGGTGATGAAGCTAATGGCAGTGAGGACTGACCATAGTAGAGATATAGTGGACCGAATGAATTATTCTCTAAATTTGGCTGTTTGAATACGAAAGTTGTTAACAGTAAGTAGGTTGCATGCAGTGACATGTTTTTCAATTTTGATATCTGTACAAAATCGATATTTAATTTTTGAGGTTGGGTTGCAGGCTTGCCTCTTCCTTTAGCCAATACTTGGCAAAGACTCTGGATTTACCTTACCCACAGGGCAATTGTTTTCCTCTTCGATACCCGTAAACAATACCTGCAGAGTAATCACAAACTCTCGGGTATTTAACATCAACAACATCAGTTACACGTTCTTTATTGAATTGGTCCGATTACAGAAGTTAGATAAGCCTACCTCCCAAGTGACATAAGATACAAACTGTAGCACCAACAGGGCCAGTCCTATAAATGAGGGAGGCTAGATGACAACAAATAATTGTCATCGACAATTTCACAGCCACAGCAAAGATTTTTCATGTTCTTTTTGGTTTGGAAATTTGAAATGCATGCTGAAACTGTCGTTCTGTGGCCTTGTAGGGTAGTTGTATTCCCTTAAATTTCATGGTCACGGGGATAACATTTACGCCAAGAGAGCAGCACAGCAGAGCGCAGGTTTCATATCTGTGAAGTAGAACTTGGTGATGGAAAGTGGTCACATCTCTCGTTGCTTATTCTTAGGTAGCAATTAGGTGGATGGGTCTATGGGGATTGGCTAGGTGCAATTGCAAATCAAATTTCAATTACTTCTCTTCTTCAGTAAATTATATATATGCTGTTGCCGTTGCGGCATTTTCAGGCATATGTATCTTCTTGGTCCATACCTTATATTTTCACAAGTAATACTCACAATATGTAGCAGCCCAATCTCTACAATGATCAGAACTCTCGTAATTTTTAAACAAACAGCCACTGTATTAAAGTTGAAAACAACATATACAGAGATATGCGAAGTGGGTGCAGATCGAATCGGACACAATTGTACCAACAAATATAGCTGGCACGTAGTCAATTTTTTCTTCTTCTGTCAACTGTATTTGATCTGACACTTTGCTTTGCTTAACTTAGTTTTAGACCTCGCACATTCATTAAAGTCCGGCCATCTTACTACAAGAAGATCATCCTGGCTGGAACTCACTGCACTGCTTGCTTTCCCATTATCAGCATTGAGGTTTAGGTCGACGTTAAGAATCAGAGAGCCCTTGAAAGTTGAAACAGGTGCCAGAATCGGTGCTCACTAATCAATTAAAGATGTGTATATAACTAATACGAGTTCTGCTCTATTTCTACCCACCCTCTCTCTTGATATGCATGTTTGAGCTTCATTATTTTTTCTTCATTGTGCTTCACTTCCAATAACATAATAACATCAAAAGAGAAAATGGAATGGAGATGCATGGTGTCACATCGCATGAACGTTCCCGTCCAAGTTCAGGGCTCTATTCATCCGCAGGAGAAGAGGATCAATGATACACAGTAACTACAATGACCGAGAGAAACAGCGCGCGCGTATATATACATAACCCACGAAGGCACAGCTTCACATGAACCTCTATATTTCACTCGGTCAATAAAATTAAATTAAAAAAAAAGGCCAGCACTGTTCGGATACCGAAGAAAAGATCAGGATCATCCAAATCGAATTCATGTCCATTCTTCGAGATCAAGAGGTGTACCGCACCAAAGACCTCTGGCCAGCCCCTCGTCACCAGCCTCCAATACATCATAGACGTCCATTTTCTTCCCGAATGCGTTGATTTTTTCATACCCCCTCCCAACTATCCAACCTCCATTTCCCGACAAACCCATGTTATCGCTTGCGATATTCCCGGGAGGCCCCACAAATTTGATCCCCGCCATCACAGTGGACCCCGAGTCTGATATCGACGCCCCGCAGCTGTCACCCTTCACATCAAACGGAAGAGACGACAACGAAGGGCCTGAAGATGAAGATAAAGAAGACAATGATGACGATAACGATGACGATGGAGATGGTGATGGAAAACTTGACGGGAGAGAGGTTGGGTTAACTTTGGTGCAAGAAGAGCAACTCATCTCCTTGTATAACTCTTGCATTATCTCCTCTATTTTCTCTTCTTTGATGGTCATCTCTGGCGAGAGCTCGGCTTCATCGTCAACTTCGCTGAAAAACATGGACAAACTACCGACAATGTCGCCGGAAACAGCAGTTTCCGGGGACTTCGATTCCTGTTCTTTTGTCATGTTGAGAGCAAGGGAGGGTAGTGAAGAATAGTGTTGATCAAGAGGAAAGTGAGAAGAGTAACGTACACCGAGGAGGAGGTTGAAACTGGGACGTGACACGCTGGCTTAATATCCTGCCACGCAGGACTGGTTATGCCTAACTTTGATGGTCACACGCAATGACGTGGCGAATTCATGAGCAGGTAACTGAACATCAGCTGACGGTGTACTAATACCTAGACTTTGTCTGAATTCAGCTTTTTTGTGGAAGGAAATAACTTAATGCAAGTAAGGAGGTTTAATTGCAGTATCAGTTCGCTGTTAGGTCACGGTTGAACCAATTCGATCGGTTTATGTACTGCTCAACTGCTCAAATGTCTCGTAAAAAGCCTGTGATAAGAAGAAAAGATGGCGTCGAGAAACCCAATATCGAGGGAACTTAAGAGATTGTCACTGCTTGTGTACTTAACCGGCAGGGATTGTCTTCTAACCAATAAGTTTGTTAGCCAGTGTTACGTCTTCCCTTCCTTTATTTTCTCTTCTTCCAAAATTTCTTGTTTGATGAAATGGTGTAACTATGGCAGCAGGTTTCAACCATATAATAAATAGTACAGCTAAAAGTGGGCATTGCTTACATGAACAGATGAATACAGATGAACTGGCTGCGAAAGAATCAGCATAATCTGATTAATATAGATGGGCAACCCTATGGATCTTTCCAAGTCCATTTTTCCCCAGACTTATTCTGGGCTGCAGTACCTTGTGCATGGTGCATATGTATGCGTATATCTTCAGTACCATAAATATTTTCACACTCTTGAAGCTGTTTCAACTGCTAGGAGAGCGCGGTGATGATGATGTAGTTGGGTTACATTACTTCTTACAACCAGCTTCCAACAGGATCAGAAAAATCTATGTCGAATCTTCTGGAGACATAGCTTTGAGACATTATTGCCATCGTGCGCTAAATGACAACAAAACTATCTATCATCAGGTGGCAGTTTTTGGAATACGTACTGATGCGGTGAAGCTCCTACAGTCTTCTGGTTGGATTGCATAACCCTGAAAGTGATTATTGCCATTCAATTGACTTGCTACAAATTCCCATATCACTTAAAGAATTTAAGCTCAATTGAGTAAAGCTAGGTTCCTACAATTGGTTTATGAATTGGTCAAGTCAAAAGGGGGAACTTCTTTAGTATTCTCTCTAATGCAGCTCATGCAAAAAAGAACATTCAAGGGCTGTAAAGTTGATGAGCAGGTCCACCATAAGAAATAAACAGGCTTATGAGGTCTTTCATAGACTTGCTTTCGCGAGGGGAGTAAGAAAAAAGAAAGGGGCAAAAGATTTGCAATTAAGAAAATATATGCAAGATTTGACGGATCATCATTAGCATTACCATATGTGCCTCAGGCTCTCTCTAAATCATCAGCTTAGAAAGTAATACAATCAAAAATCCTAAATTTTACAAGATCTTCAGACTTTCATTTCCATTGCTGGGCCACGTGAGTCTTAGGCTCTCTCTAAACCATCAGCTTAAGAAGAAAGATTTTGACAGCATAAGATGCGCTGAAAATGCTTTCCATGCAATAAAATGTAAGACACGAGTTGTTAAGGTCAAGAGAATTCTCTGATTGTTGACAGGTGTGACTAATATTTCATAGTATTTCAGCCAGGAACTACAGTTTGTGGCAAAATTTCAATACACTGTTTGTCAGCATCTGAAGTTCCCTTGTGCTGGGCCTGGTAATTAATCACTTCAGAGTTTAGACATAGATTACAGCATCTTGATGGGCGAGTGTGTCCAGCTCCACCCCCAGATCCTAAGGCACTCGGACACTACCATTTCTAGGAGCCATGGCTCCATACGGATGGTCAAGATCCTTGCGACTTGAATAATAGTCTTGAAAAGCACTGCCCCCAGCATGCAAGCAACCCTCTCTAGCATCTTGAGGATCACTTGCTCCGATGAATGGGTTCCTTCCTCATTGACGTCTTTATTACTATAATGCCACTCAGACGAGGAGTGGGCTTTCGATGGGATCTGTCCTGGCAAATTGGAACGAGATGAGGGTCTAGGCCAGAGAGTGGTTTATTGTACAGTGAGGCTATCACCATTGCTATCTTCAGGGCAGCAACTCTCGTTTCATATTCATGAGAAAAGGAGGCAGAATTTAAAATTTTTATTCTTATGTATCCAACATCCGATATCAAAATGGTTCTCTGACATAATAGTAAGTAGGATGACAGCAGGGCACACAATAAGAATTATGTTACCTAAACATTTTGTAATATCCCACACTGCTATCGATGTGGGTGTACATCAAGGATCAAATGTTGCTTTGTTAGCTTCATGGCGGACATTCATAGCCAGCATCCAGAAGCCAATAGTTACATCCTCATTGCTGAACATTCTCAAACTGAAAAAGGAAAATATATAAATGTTAAAAAAGCATAACTGGAAAAAAAGATAACAAAATACAATTGAAAGAGTACATAGAAGGCATTACAGAAAAAAAAACTAAGTGAATGTAGGAAGAGTTGCAAGACGATCTGAAGAAGTTCACATTGGAATACATATCTTAACTGTTTCATAGACCTGGGCGTAAATAAATGTAAAAGAACCATCATTTATATCCAACTAATATATACTGAACAAAGAATTTCACCTCTTACGTGTTGTAAGGAAGCTTTCGGCATTGTTCATCAACATCTATTCGCTCGAAATATCTGCACTCATCCAATCTCTTTATCCAACTATGCCTTCTTCTTTGCATTTTTTGGTCGCCCAATTACAAACAGAAATGCGATATCAGTAGCATGCTCTAATCTATAAAATAGCAGAAAAACCAGTACAAGACTGAAACGAAATAGTAAATAACACAAAGGATATTTACTAAGAAAAAAAAATGAATTTTAGTAATACAATTCAAGTAATATTTACCTTAACAGTCAATCAGGGTCAGAAGGGAACCAAGTGCTCCCAAGAGCGGCCCGGCGACCACCCGAATCAAACCCAGTTTGAATTCCAGCGAAGTCGAGAAGCTTGGGGCGATCAACGAGAGCTCCATTGTCGCTGAGTTTTATTGGACAATAGAGAAGAGAATGCCCGGAATGTGTCTTGGGATCAACAGCAACGGAAAAGAGGTAGCGGTCTGGGGTCGGCGGATGGCGTTGACAGCGAAGATTATGCCAGCAAGGCCGATAAAGAGCGAGAGAAGTGAAAATGAGGGGATGGGCAGGTGAATTTTAGAGTTAAGTTTCTGCAGCTTTTGAGGTTTGGCTGAGTGGGCGGAGTTTGTACTGGGCATGGCGGTGGTGAGGGAGAGACAAGAGGAGGAATGGCAGCTTTCAGCTTCCCCCTAGGTACGCATACAGGGAATCTTACGTCGCTGAGCTAGACTTTGTGGGAACAAATTTAGTTGTCTTGGTATCAACACCATTATCATAAGTTTTAAGTTGTCTGTTAACTTCGACATTCTTTTTGCTTACCAAAAATTTTGAAAAATAAAACAAAAATTGACTTCTCTGGTTTTCATTTTCGTATTCCCATTCATTAATCACCAGTCACAAGCCATTGTTTAACGTGAACTCCTTTAAGCCCAGTGATACTGCAGCCACAATGCAGCCAGCTGACCCTGACCACAACTCACCACTCGGAAGCAGCAGAAAAGTTGCTCCACGCATCTAAAGTTAGTTGACTATGCTTTTAATCCAGAAATCCAATGTGCAATACATCGACATATTGCCGGAGTTGCTGCAAGTGCGAACGTTTTACCGAGACTGGGAAATCCAGCATCCCAAGCTAAATATCAAATTAATTTTACCGAGAATATAAACCCTGAGAAAAAGGAAATGCAAAGCAAGTCAAGAACAGAGATTGTTGTTTGAAAGCAAAGCCAGCAGCTTCAAGGCCTGTGCTCTTCAGCAGTAATTTGTATTAAAATATTCAATCTTCAAACGTTGTAATTCATAATCACAATCTAAGGACACAGTTTCTTGCTTTTCTCCGTCCTTCCTGCCCTATCTTTAAGAAGTTTTAAGAAGAAAAAAAAATTATCAGTTTTTCCTCGTGTTGCTAAAAATTAACTTAAGGACAGGTAAATGTATCAAAAAGTTTCAAGCCCAGATTGCAAGCGATGACATCAATCCAGCCCCAAGGAAAAGCATTAGATAAGAAGCTACTTGAAGTCTAAAATTGCAGCTCATTCTCTTGCTAAGAAAATCGGCGGCGATTAGATCCACTAAAGCCATGTACACCAGAATGCCAGCTGACATTGAATCTAAGATGCCTTCAACAATCAAAGCACCTGCGCTGTTTGGGTTGTAAACTGAAGCAATGGCAGTACCAACGCCGATCCCAGATGGGGTTGTGATGGCGAAAAAACATGCCATTAGTGTGGCTGCTCTGGTCTTGAATTGAGCTTGAGAGATGCAGCCTCCAAGTGCAAATCCTTCAAAGAATTGGTGGCAGGATAAAGCTGCTATCAAGGGTCTGATTGTACACGGACTCGGTGAAACTCCAAGCGATATACCAATTATAATTGAGTGTGAAACAATTCCAAGTTCCAAAACCTGAAAAAAAAACAACAGAGCCATTTGAGACAAGCCCCAGTTCATCTATAGCCAAAGTCAGCCACGTCACTCCCTCGGCAGTGTCATTCCACTGTTAGCTGACCACTGACACAAATTGTAGAATGACGAGCTTACCATGTCCATCAACAGTTATTTCAGTGCAAAACCAAACATGGACCCACCCCACATGTAATTTTTGACCCAGCATGTGTAGGTCACACTTCCATTTCCAACGTAGGTCCTACTCCAGACCTAGATTAGGTTCATGACGTGTCATGACCACAGGATGAGACGGACCTCTTCATCTACTCCGGAAAGTACAATAATAAAACCACAGAACCGCGTACAGCAATTAAGAGCAGTAATTACCACCCCCAACGACAACACAGACGAACATAAAACGGTAACGCAGCTAAAAACAAAAAGAAAAGGAAAAGTACCTGCGAAACGACGACGTGTCTTGCACCACTGTCCTCATTCCCCTCATCAAACCCGCGTGAGTGGCCGGGGGCGTGCCCGCGGCCCTCACAGGCATCCTGCCCATGCGGGTGATTATGTCTATGGTGCGCCGCGTGTGCATGCATTCCCACAATGTGCATGCCTCCACCTTCCTCCTCACCGAATACCTTCCCGTTCCAGTCATTGTTTTCAATTACCGGGACTATACCCGATTCTGAATCCGCATCAACTGAGCCGACTCGACCCTGCTCGTCAGTCGTCCGAGTCAGACCCTGTTTCCTCTCGTAATACTGTGTTCCCACAAAATCCACTAATAGCGTTAACAGAGAAGCCATCATGGCGAAAAATCCAGAGAACGGAAACTTGGACCACGGGAAGACGGGCAAACACGGATCATTCAAGGCATCCGATCCTCCGGATAACATATGAACAAAACCGGTGGCCAAAATTACGCCAGCAGCAAAAGCTTTAGCTGCAACGAAGAGACTGCCGTCGGTTCGTAAGAATCGACGGTGCTTTCCAATCAGTGGGATGGCAACTCCCGCAATTCCAGCAAGGAGAACAGAAGCTATGGCGACGAATTTGAGAGTAAACGCCGCCGCATCGTCGCGGCAGATTTTGAGGTCCGTGGACTTGCAGTTCGTGTTGGTCATTTATTCGGAGATTGACTGCAAATAAGAACCTTTTATTCAACAGAAGAGAAGCGTAAGATGTTTAGACGTGGCAATATCAAATAGAAAGAAAACGGATTTCATATTAATAGTTAAAAGAAAATTACCAGAGAAAGCTGTAGCTTCTGAACTAAAATGATCGAAATATCACAACTCCCAAAGATCCTGACAAAACAAAAGCCATCGTCAAACGGTAATTAACAACGGAGGGTAAGGATCCCAAACAGAGCCAGAGCAAGGAATCAAGCAAACCGACCTCGATGAATAATAACATGGGATGGAAAGAGAACAAAATTCTAAAGAGGGGATTAAATATTAGTACCGAAGGCGGTGATGGGTTTTACTCGGTGAAGACGAATCTCCCCATCACTGGATACAGTGACAGATAGTAATACTACAATAGAAGACACAATCAAATGCAAGCTTAGAAATATACAGTAGTATCGGTAGAATGATGTTATCAGACCATGATTACGGAACATAGAGAGAGAGAGAGAGAGAATTCATTAAAGAAGAGGAGAGTGTCGACATAGTTGGACGAAAGCAAGGGCAGTAGAGGGAGGACTGCGACTACAGTTACTACTTTTTGCAAGAGAACTAGCGCGAGAGTGTCGACATTTTAATTGCGACTTTATATTTACATTCTATCCATTTATAGTCGGTGTCTTTTTTCGGCTTATGCTTTCATGGGTTCTCTCGCACGTTGTTTCATGGGCACACGGTAGAATATAATGGCCAGGTTGCATTTTTGAAGAAGATAATTAATTAATATGCCACTATGATGATTAACATACTAATTACTTTGACCACTGCCGTCAGTTTTTGATGTATTGAAATTATGTTCTCTTGTACTTATCATCCATGGGACGATCACTCGGTTGGCAAAACTTCTTGAATCAATACCCAATTGGAACTTGCCCTCTTTGAGTAATGTCAATGGAGTATTCCATTCAGATGGTCCGAATTTCTGCATGTTTCTTGCCAAATAAACAACATGCATTGTAGTTGTGACACCTGCGGTGGAAAGCATACTAGTCACTGTCGCCCGTCAAGGATTTGTTTGATATAAACTTTTGAAGATTGTTTCTAAATGGTATTATCATCAAATTCAAAAGTGGCACTAAACTTTCAAGGCTCAAGCTTCGGTTATCAATGGAAAAGAGTTTGAATTTGGACTGAGATCAGACGTTTTCCTGGATCCAAGTCGGCGGTTGGATGCCCGATGCCGTCTGTTAGAATGGAGGCCCAATTAAAGTTGTCTGTCGGCCTTGTAAAATAAACCGAATGGAGCCCCCGGTTGACCAGTGTTTCACTTGGGTTTTTACGGCTGTTAACAGCACCATTTCCCGTGGCCAGAATTTGCCCACGAGCAAAGCGGGTGGTTTGTGATAGAGCGAGCGGTGACAAATAATGAATAATCATTGCTTTGTCACGCGGGCCCCGATAATTATGAGGTTTGATGCCAGGGAGACAATCACTTGGGAACAGATTCTGCACAGTTTGCTGCCAAAAGTCAGTGCGTAAATTGGATTGAAGATTTCATACAATTTTCCAAATACGAATACAACGCTACATAGAATAGGATAAAATTATATAAACTGCGATCCAATTGGCTAATGAAAGCACTGCATCGCATACTCGTTTGAAGAAAGGAGCAATAAAACGGCGTCGTTAAAAGGTGAACTCTAATTGCTATTGCCCGTCATCAATCTTTTCCGGGCGCAAGAACCTTACGTCAACTCACCACCCACCACTTTTCTCTTTTGTCCACTTCTTATTAACCCACCATGTGCGAACACTGGTCTCTCGAGATTCTGAAAACTGAGAAGTCCGAAAATTGACGAACAAATGGAAACCCAACCCGAATCTAACGAAGCCCTTCATCTTTAAGAAGTTACTCTAAACCCCTGCCCAAGAACGGTCCCAACTTTGTCAATTGTCTTTTTTTCTCTCTAGCGTCTGGCGAAAAAGATCACGCCATGTTTGAAGCATCTGCGTTGTTCGTACCTGCAATCTGGTCTTCAATGAACAGCTGGTTCACCCCCACTGTTCTGTTTGTTTTCCTTAATGTTGTGATTGGAACCATTGCTGTTACTTCAAACTTGGCCGGTGGCCAAAAGGGCAATGAACAACAAAAGCAACAGCAATATCGGGAGCAGCATGGTCCAGAGCTTGCTAGATCTCCATCTTTGTTGCAGAGACTGAAATCTATCAAATTTTACAATTACAGATCCCCAGGACCCGACACAAACTTTGCTCAAACTCAAGGTGTGGATGCAAATTTCACTTATCATTCCAACAATGAACAGGAACGAGAACGGGAAAGAGATCGGGAACATCAGCCACTTCAGTGGAGTAGATCTCCTTCCATCTTGCAGCGGCTCAGGTCCATCAATCTTTATAATTATATGTCACAAGAATTCTCTACTTCGGACAAAACCCAAGAAACAGACCCCCATTACTCTCCAAATAGTGTCCACGAGGCAGAACAAGAACATCGCCAGGAAGCTGAAGAACCGGCAGAACAACAACTAGAAGAAGAATGGAAGGCAGAAGAAGAAGACGCCTATATCCAAGATCAGGAAAAAACTCTTGATGAGATATATAGTCAGCTAAAGGGAAGTAACGTGGGCAGGAACAAATCTGACACAAAACCAGCATCGGAAGAGATACCCAAGAAACTACCAAAGAAAATGAGGAAATCTGCGAGCTCAAAGCCTGCTTTTTCTCATGCTAAAGAGGAAGATATCGCTGAGATCGACGCTCGTAGGCCAGCGACTGCGAGAGAAATAGGGAATGGTAAAGTGACCCAGCTGGATGACCAGGGAGTTGATGCTAAAGCCGATGATTTCATCAACAGGTTCAAGCATCAGTTGAAGTTGCAGAGGATTGATTCCATTATCAGGCACAAGGAGATGATCAATAAGGGGACTGGAAATTAAATTGAGGTAACTAGTTTGGTTTCACTAGGGTGGGTTTAGTTAATTTTTTGGGGAGATTGTGGTTAAATTTGCAGTGTCTATTTGTTAGAATGTAACTGCAGATCTACTGCAGAAATTAATTATATTTGAAGAACATTTGGTTCCAAAATATGGCAGTACTGTTTCCAGTCTCATTTACTAGTCCTCTTTGGTTCCTCCCTGTTTAGTTGGTGCCATTTTTGTCATTACACTACCCCATGTCCGTGCCTCCATGGGAGAAGGGAACCGGGTTGCAGAGCGGAGCAGGTTGCGTACAGTACAGAGCGACGTAATTACGAAAATACCCATGAACATTAAGGTAAAACTTGGAGCGCAATTTGGTCAAATGAGATCGCGGTTCCTTCTTTCCATTGGCTCCTCCATCATGCTTATCCGAATATGCCATGGCATTGTCAGGTGCGTGGTTGCGATGCACGTGGGTGATCTCGTCTCGTTTGTGCACCGTCCATTAACACCAATGGAACAGCTGTTATCAGTGTTTCAAAAGTTTGGTCAAAAGCATTGATTGTATCAGCGGACATGTCGGTGGGTCCATTTTATTTAATTTAAGACTATAGAACACAGTGGGTCCAAATAATCTAAATCTATATGTATATATTAATACTCAAAGTATTGAATAAGGTATGGTGTCTTAAGTTTGTGGGACAGATTCAATTCAAGTGGTGTACCATAAAATTATTTTTTAAAATAATTAATATAATAAATTTATTTTACCTATAATTTAAAAAAATTTTGATAAAGCATAATTCTCAATTTGTGAACTCAATAAGTGCATGGCAAAAAGTGTTCCGGATGGACCCAATTTGGTCATTTCAAAACAACATTATTAGTTCATTCAACTGAAATAAATTATGGTGATGTTTATTTTTATTTTTATTTTTATAAATTTAAATATATTAAGAATAATGGTGACTGTTGTGCAAAAAACGACGTCGTATAACGGGCAACTACCACTAACTAACAATAATGTTCTTTGTTAATAATAACAATAAATACATTTACCATTGTTAGGATTTTTCAATTGGACAGTAGACAGCAATCTGCCAAAACGACGTCGTAAAGTTTCATCTCAAGCCAAAATCGGAAGTCAAGTTTGAACGACTTTGGAGTCCCAGAGAGATAGGTGAGAAATATTTGAAAAAAAAAGAAGAGTCTCGAGCAGGGAGGGAAAGTAAAGCGCGTAGTAGTAGTAGTAGTTCATAGAGGAGAAACAACCATGTTTGGGAGATATGGTGCGGATATTAACTCAAAATGTGCTGGCTACTCCGAAAATCTCTCAATCTACCCAGCCCCACCTTTTCGCTGACATGCGCAATTTTCCCGGTCCATTTTTTTGCTATATTTCTATATGCGTTTCTGTCTATGCTATAAATTTATGGGTTCGTTCTTTTGTTGTTGATGTGATTTTGACATCTGGGTATATGGCGGGAGTGCCTAACACGTTGAACGTAATCGCAAATTTCCCCTCTTTGATTGTGGGCGTTATGGGGTTTGTTCTCACCCTCCAAGGAAGCTTTTTTAACTTTAGGTGGATATTGGTTGGTTTTGATTTCCGTGTTAGTGTTGTTTTTGAGTTAATTTGGTGATGATGGTTTTTTGATTTCTTGGGTGGTATTGGACATGTTTTGGTCTCAGCTTCAGAGGAGAGGTGTTGCGTTGGGCATTATTCTATGCAGGAATTGCGAGTGTGGCGTTTGGTTCTGCTTACTATCATGCCAAACCTGACAAGGAGAGAGTAACGTAAGGCCCCTTGCCGGTTACAATTTTAGTTCCATTTTATAACTCTTTATTAAAGAGAAAAGTGCCTTTTTTAGTGTACATTGTTTGATGTATTGATGATTATCAGAGAATGTAGGGGAAAAGGAGGTAATTGCAGCACAAGATGAATTCTGTTTTCTCCGAATTGATAGCTAATGGTTATGTCTCATATGCTCTTCTCACAATTGTGCATAATTGATTGCTTAACTTGGAGTCGAGTCTTAAGTTTCTAAAAGCCAAAAGGGCAGGTGTTATTGCATTTACAGTTTTATTTTGTCTTTGTTTTAAATAGCTATAGCCAACCCCTGATTTAGCAAAGTAGCATTCCATACTCTCAATTAGCAACAGAGGAATTCTGTATCATTTGAACTTAACTACTTTGATTTTGTTGGTGTCACTGCCTTATGTTATCTTACTGTACATTGCTAATTGCAGATGATGATAGCATATGCCTCGCTTTTCTCTAGTTTTCTTGTTGAGATTGGATTAAGTTGTTTGATTGCACTCGTATCTTTTGCTTTTCTTAGTATGAGTTATGCAAGGTTATCTAACGGACTCCAGTATAATACTTATCAGTTTGTTCAACTACTTTAAACTCTTCTTGGCAGCATTTTAAGTTTTAAACTGAATGTGGTCTGCTAGTTTGTTGCAGAATATTTAATGATTTTTGGTTGTGCATTACATTCCAGTTGATTCCATTCGAAGTCATTCCAGGCATGGCTTTTTTTTTCCCTTCTTGTTGGTTGGAAAAAAAAATATTTCGAGTTTTATGTAAAAAAAGCAAGCACACCTTCACTCCTTTCGTGGGTGGCGAAAATCTTTTGCTGGGAAATTCGTGTAAATAGAAAAAGAAACTGTATTCATGTTGTAAAAGATTGAAACAAATTATTGTAATCAAGCTCTCGATGGACCATTTTGGGTTAGTTCAGCATTCCATCAATTTTTTTTTGTACATTGTTGGCTTTCTTGGATACCAGAAATGGCTCATGTTTCAGATTTATTTGACCTATTCCAATGACTTTGCCATTATCTTACTTCAACAAGTTTGGACTTTCTCTGTCACTAAAGAAAAGGATATTCTGATGTGAATAAGCGCTTAAAATAGTTGCAGAAGATCCAATCATAATATTTTGCTATCCTTTCTTCTTTGTTTTCATACTCAGCACTATATCAGTACATAAGTTTGTCTATATGGTGCATAATTCTGAAGTTATTAATAGTTTGATAAACATTGTGAAATTTATTTCACTTTAATGTATTTGCCACGTTCAACCTTCAAGAATGTTCGTTTACTTCATGGTCTGAAAATCCACTGCTACAGGGATTCATGATCTAGCAAAATTTGAAGCCCTTGCTGCCAGGAAAATAATTACATTATCAGTGGGCACGCCTCAGGGCTCATGTGCTCTACAATCGTCGCTGTTCTGCTAACAGTTATGCTTTGTATAGAAATACAAAATTTAAGAGGTATGTTATATTTTTCTGCTCAGTTAAAGAAATTACAAGAGGCAATTTGATGTTCATGCAAATTATTTCTATTCTATGGATTATAGGCTGTATTTGTGATGCAGAATATCTAGGCTAGCTAGGCGTTGCTTTATTTTATTTAAATTAGGCTTTAATTTCATATTAGAGCCGTGTTTGTGTTACTTATTTAAGTCGGTTTTGTTATTATTGTGTAGAAATTCTATTTTTCTTTCCTTCAATTTTATTTTTCTTATTAGGTTATGACCACTAAAAATAAGGTCTCAGTTTCAATTTTTAGGTAGACTTTGAATGTTTTTGAAATTATTGAATAAAGATTATTTTTCCCCCTTTTCTCCCAGATTTTCTCCCCTTTCTTTTGCTCCTATTTGGTTATTGTTTGGTGTTGCATCAAGTTGATTTTCACATGTATATATAAAAATATATACTTGTGTCACTGTGCAGACATGCTTATGCATTGGATAAAATCTGAAGTGATTGCTTTTCTTACATGTTTGTGGAAGTAATAACAGATTAGGTGACTGTAAAGAGCGTCTATGAGATTGAGGGTGAGACAAAGTGCATTCCTATGCTATAATTAACTGGTGCCCATAAATATTCGCTGAAGTCAGTTGGGGGAAGTATTGGAAGATCTATTATGCATTTTCTATGGTTCCTATATACATCTGTCCCTGTAGAATTAGTTGTGCCATATGTTCCTGTCAGTAACTTGTGGCTGAAGAATGAAGATGGGGAAATAAAATCTATTGGTTATATATCCTCTCATAACATGACGTTTGTTCTTCATTCTTTCTTAAATTGGAAGGGTGTTGTCTCTGTTTCAGATGCTATGTAACTATTATCATGGTTCCGATTTTATCCCATCTTCCAGTGTTCGCTATCATTGTCCCTTGCATTTTGGCGTTGTTGCCTTTTTTCATATGGTCACGTTAAATGAGGTTCTGATGGAAAATGCACTCATTTGTTGCCAGCAACATTGCTAACAGCTGTTGGATTAAAGCATGAGTCATGAACTTTAGATCCTCAATGTAGTAAGTTCACCACTGGACCTTAAATAATTATAATGGAAGTATGAAGTAAAGGATAACGACATTGATGCATGGTACATCATTGCACATGTATTGTCTATATTGCTTGTTCACATCATTGACTGTCCCAACATTCCATGCAAGTTTAGTGCTTGAAATGTGCAGTTACAATTTGTTTCTTCCCAATATTTCTGCTGGAATGATTGCTACATTCGAGAAGGCTAAACCATGTTATCAATCCTTGAGTTTATCTCCTAAGCACCCCGGGCGACAATTAGATCACACATTGACAATTCGAACAACACATGTAAGGTATATTTTAAACAACGATCTGCTTTCACGTGCTTGGGTTTCTCTGGATAATTGTATTAATAGGCACTGTGTTATGCTTTGAGAGGAAAAAAAAGAAAAGAAAAAGCATGTTATACTCACATGCAATAACATGTGCGCAAAGGGCACACTGGCATGGCTAAGACAGAGATGTTCTACTTCTACGAAAAGTATGTATGGTGTGCGTGAATGCCAGAATTTGATTTCAACCCTTGATCACTGTAGGTTAAAAGTCAATGTATGCCACCTCTCATGCACAGGGTCGTAGATGGTTATGTGTTGCCATCAATGGCTCCGAATAAAACGTACAAAATTATCTAAATTAGCTGGCAGCTGTGTCCTCTTTCTCTGCTGCGTATGAATTTACATGCACTGATTTGTACTTACCACCATGTTTTTATCTTCTATCCTACTCTTGGAACCCAGTAAATAGCCGTAATACCGTGGTCTGTCCTTCTGAAGTTGCTGCAGGTTCAGTGTACAGTTTCGTCTGTAATAAAACCTTTCAGCTTGAAGGTTTTAAAATTCCAATGAATGTACCAGTACAAGGAGTAGTTCAATACATATGGACAAATAAAATATTCTGTGTGAGATATATTGGACCCGGGTAATCAAGCAAGTACAATGTTTATCTGTGTTTTAGCGGTCTCTCTGCCTCGGGATTCAGAACAATCCATGGTAAATCACTGTAAAAGGAAATTTCTTGGAAATGTGTATTAACTTTATATTGTGGGTGTTAATTGTCAAATCCTTCTTGCTGGCGTTGTCTCCCACTCTCTTTCGACTGTCGGTGTGCCCTGTACTGTGTATTCAAGATTCACCATGATTCATATTTGGAAGCCAAAACCCGTAACAAAGCTTAATTATTACATGGCCAGTTAAGCTAATTATTTTAATGCACTGAAACTAATTAAAATTATTAATCAGTAATCCTAATCCACATACTAATTACTTTGACTTGGGATTTAAGTTGAAGTAATCCGATCTCACCTCACCTGTCGACTTGGATTACTCACCTAATTGAATGTTTTTGACTGGAGAAACTAAACGACACACAAGATGCAACAAAACGTCGGTGCTTCCTTTCCTTCGTCTCCTCTTGGAGGGGCTCTGATTTGGTGAATCTCTATCGACCATACTAACTCCTTCACTAACCTTTTTGCTTTCTAATTATTAGTTTGGAGGAGATCATTAATTAAGCATCTGTTTAATCAAGATTCTGTTGGTACATTCAATTCACTCATCAAAGGGGCTGTCAACCGTCCGATCTACCAGACATGGACCCCACGTTTTGTGAAGGACAATTTCACTCCTGCACATGTCCAGTCCGCGTTAGATGCTGGAGATCTCAATCTCAATGCAACCTTGTTATAAAAGTCATCCCAATAAGAAATAATAAAGAAATTACAGCAATAATATGACTAAGAAGCGACCCCGACTCCATACCCAAAACTCAGAGCCAGAGAAGCAACGAGCAGAGAAGCAGAGATTCCAAGTTTGGTGAGGTGTACGCATCCCTCTTGGGTGGCGACGATTACCCCTCTCCTACCTCTCTCTCTCTCTCTCTCTTTACATACAATTCCACACATTTCTGTTCTCTCCAAATCTGCAATTCTTTCTTGCCTTTCTAATTCCACACCACGAATATGTCCGACAGAGTTTTTCCTTCTTCCAAACCCGCAGCCAACGGCACAACCACCGCCGCTCCGCCCGCTGCGAAGCCTCCTCTCCGCCCTCCCTACCGTCCCCAACCCCGTGCACGGCCCCACCACCGTCCCCGTCGGAACTACTGCTGCTGTTGCTGCTTCTGGACTATTCTCATAGTCCTCATACTAGCCCTCCTCGCTGCCATCGCCGCCACCACTCTATACATCCTCTATCGTCCCCACCGTCCCTCGTTTTCGATCCCTTCCCTTCGCATCCACCGTCTTAATCTGACCTCCTCCGCTGACTCGTCCTCCAACCATCTCGCCACTCTTTTGAACTTCACCGTCACAGCGAAAAACCCAAACTCTCACATCACTTTCTCTTACGACCCGTTCGTTATTTCTGCTTTTTCGTCGAGTGATGTCTTCCTCGGAAATGGGACCGTTCCCGGTTTCTTTTCGGACAAAAAGAACCAAACCGCGTTCAAGAACGTGGTTGTGTCGGGATCGAGTGATCTTGACACGGATTCCGTGACTTCTTTGAAGTCGGATCTGAAGAAAAAGAGTGGGGTTTCTCTGAAAATTCAGCTGGATACAAAGGTGAAAGTGAAAGCGGGGAAGCTGAACAGCAAGAAGGTTGGCATTAGGGTCAAGTGTGAAGGGTTCAAAGGGGAAGTACCAAAAGGCAAGTCCCCCTCGGTGGCTACTGCTGATAAGTCTAAATGTAAGGTAGATCTTCGGATCAAGATCTGGAAATTTACGTTTTAGCCAATTCAATGTCAACTGTTTGCTCCTCTTTCTAATTTTTGAAAGTCTGTCAACTGTTCATGATGAGTGTGAAAGATGAGCTGAGAGAAGGAAAATTTGTTAAAGTTAGTTTTTTTTTCTTCTTTCTTGGGGTTTTATTATATGTGTAGTGGTGCGAGTGAATTTGGGTGATATATAATTTGATTCATTGAGAATGATAATGATCATAATATTATTGTTATTGAAGCAGCTTAATTTTCATATCTCCATTCGTCGTCGTCGTCGTTGTTGTATAACTAAATTGAAGATCTTGGTGTCACATTCATGTAGTATAGAATACGAAGTAATCTTTGGATTTAAAGAGAATAGGCATCGCTAGCTATCAGATTAAATTTTTAAGTTGATGACAAGCACTCCATTGGTGACATTAGGAAAGATGTGTTGTGGAGCAGTAGCAGGTCAACTAGTTAAGACAGTTGATTATTGTAAATCCCAATTAAGATAGGAGGACATTCTGATGATACATACCATGATGATTACTCAAGCTTGAGAGTTGGTTTATGGTTAACTTAAAAGTGTTGTTTGTATCATAGTAATAGTTTCATGTCAAAAGTAAATTGATAATTGTGAAGAGGAAGCAGCGAATTGATTTCAGCAGCAGTCCATGTTGGTAGCAAGCAGCTTCTCATGGTACCCCATGATCGCATTTAAGATGGAGAAAACTCCGAAGTGTGTTCCTTCCTTCACTTAATTAAAAAAAGACTAAAACTGGATCCAATTCTGATTCTGCGAGATGAGATTGAGGGAGAGTCACTCATTGTATTTATCAATAACGAGTTTCATCTCCTCTCACTATCAAGTATCATACTCCCCGTCGGTTCCGTTCGGTTCATTCATGATGGCCAAAGGCCGAAGGGTGCACGTGGGTTTCGTGCGTCGTTGGTCGGCTTAGACACGGGCGGTTGCAATTTTGTCAGCACAGCCTCAGCATACTTCAAATTTCTTTAGCACCGACTTTTCTGTTTTGTTAAGAACAATGCCTCCCATCTCACTTACGTGTCCGAACCCTATTGGTCCTGCAGCGTAGAACAGACATAAATTAACGGAAAAAATGACACTCAAAATGTGATTAATGCCAGCGTATAACAAGGCGGAGGAGGAGGGTATCCATTACAATACAAATGTAAAATGCTAAAGAAAAAAAGAGAAGTACACGTTAATTGATTGGTGGATTCGGCTGGTATCGGCGACGTATAGCATGGGGGGCCATGGGCATGGGCATGGATTTATCTGGCGAGATTGGCTTGCCTAATGTAATGACGACTGTTAGGGACATAGATGGTTAAGAGACACTGATTCTCTGCATACTGGGCA
Organism: Xylocarpus granatum; assembly: GCA_019650275.1. Taxonomy (NCBI): domain Eukaryota; kingdom Viridiplantae; phylum Streptophyta; class Magnoliopsida; order Sapindales; family Meliaceae; genus Xylocarpus; species Xylocarpus granatum. The sequence continues at coordinate 120,002 of BNST01001721.1, read as the reverse complement.
GCTGTTGTTCCCTTTATATGGGCTTCCCCGGGCCTGAAAATGTTGGAAATTAGTGTGGGTCTATGGAATTCTAGCGGCGTCTCGTCCTGATCTTTCCTTGGGCATGCATGGTTAAACAATAGTCCAAGCTCTTGACTTGTTAGCTTGCAGGACCCTTCAGCTTGCGTTATAATCAATTTGACGGGAATGACGGACAAGGTTGTCTACTTCAATTCTCAACGGAAAACTTTGCTTTTTGGTTGTTCATTACCTGACACACAGTCACAGTATTTAACTTGCGGACATCATGACTCACTATTACTACTGAATCCGTGTGTTATGTTTTTGTCCGATTATCAATCTACTGATATTACAATCTTCTTCTCTCTGCTTCTGCTTCCAATTCAAGCAGCGCCTACACCGCGACTTCTCCAAAAGCGTTACGCGGTCTAAGATTCTTAATTTCCTTTCCACGTGTAACAATGTCCTTCACCATCGGTTGCAGTTGCATTTCTGTATCAGTATTCTTCTGCTGCTGCTTCATTACTATGTCCAACCCAGATATCAGTACCTTACTATCCTTCAAAGCGTCTTTGTCGGACTCTAATGACGCTCCTGTCTACCTGGTTAAGACAGACGAACATAGTGAACCTCAGAGCATATTATAACGGCAGGGAAAAGTTGCTTTTGGTGTACGATTTTCTACCAAATGGAAGCCTGCTTTCACCACTGCACGGTATAAGCTCGATCAAATTCCTGCATTCAGTTTCTTATCCTAAGAAAAATGCTTAGTAGAATAGTCTGTGTTACTAAATTCTAAAACTTTACATTTACGTAAGATAATAGAGGACCTGGAAGATTGCCATTGGATTGAATTACAAGGTTAAAATTAGCTTCTGACTCTGCAAAAGGCCTAGCTTTTCTTCATTCCTACGATAAAGCCAAGCTCTCTCATGGACACCTATCATCATCTAATTTGTAGTTGGCATCTCTGACATTGGTCTACACCAACTTCTGCACATACTCTTCTCCGTAAACAACGCCTACAAAGCCCCGGAACTAAAGCTTAACAGTAACAACAGTAGCCAAGGAAAATTTACTCAGAAATGCGATGTTTTTAGCTTAGGGGTGCTGTCGCTGGTGATTTTGACTGGAAAAATGGCGAGGAGGGACGGAGAATCAAGTGTAATGAAGCGGGTGCAAAGTATGGGGTCAAATGATAATTCATGGGAAGTGTTTGATTTTTAGCTATTAAGTGACAGATGAAAAAGGAGACGAGGGATCCCTTGCAAGCGGCTTTACTTTGCTTCTCTACATTGCCAAAAGATAATCCCAAAATGAGCATGGTGCACGGAAAGTTTGAAGATATTAGGAGAAATGGTTCAATCGATGGCGGCACAAATTCAATAATCTATACTATTTCTTCCAATTCTTTGCTTTCTCAGTCAGAAAACACCCTTAATTTCTCTAGCAGCTGATCAATAGATGTAAATCATAATCAATTGCTTGTAGTCAGTCATATAAAATGTAACAGCAGCAGGGATGATTAGTTGTAGCCCAATCATTTAGGAAAGTCATGACAATGAGAATACAAATCTCACAGAAAGAATCAAAGCCTAAGCCAATAGCTCTCATGACAATCTCTATGGTAGTTGTAATAAAGTTTTATTTTATATATACTTGTTCCCAAGCACTATAGCTAGCTTACCATATTATCAAGAATGCAAGGCACCAAGTGAATCATCAAGAACAACTAGAAAAGTATAAACTTTATCTGTTTTCTTCAACAAATTTGTGTTGCATTACGCAGAATACCAACCAACCAGTGTCAAACCACTGAAAATGGGAGATCAGAAGTCGCTGAAAATTCGATTGCTTGTGCTTGACTTCGAGTCTTCACTTCTGATGCCAAACTTGAGAACAAGTTGGCAGTCTGTGCTTGAGAAACAATTTTCAAAGAATTTAAATAGATTGCCTGATCAGGCAAAGACAGCAGAATTCAAAATTAAAGCAGAATTTCAACATGCACGGCACAAAACTTAAATTGACATTGGCATTAAATGGAGACCAAAACCATCAAATGCAACATCCATTGGTTTTGACAACATTGAGATTACTAACATTCTCAGTTAAACCAACAGAGAAAGAATCAAAGCCTTCTAATGACATACTAACCTAACAAAGCAAACAACACCAATTAAAAACATAATACTGGAAAACATAATACTGGACATCCCACTAATACCCAAGCTGCATTCTTGAGCACAAACAAGAGGAGAACCAGCAGTTAATCAGTGCAAAGGATTTGTAACCTAATCCAGGAAAAGCATGAGCTGATACCATGAAATGCAGCTCAGATAAATAGTAATTGAAGCTCCCAAGCAATAATGATATTATTCTTTCATTGACACCAAGTGAATGACCACACTTGGATATCAATCAAAATGCAGTTGTTAGACCCACTTCACAGCACAATGTCAAACAGGTATTAATAACTGCAGCAGCAATAACTTAGCAAGCTTCACAAGATGTCCATCTCACCCATGGGTGTTAACTGCCTCCCATAGCAGATTCCTTGGGACTGGATTGCAGAGGTCTCGAGCCTGTAAGGCAGCAGCCCTAAGAGTCCTGATTGTCATTTCATTGGCCTTCTGAAATGAGGCGATATTGTATGGCAAATTATGCTTCTTGCAGAGCTCCAGAACAAAGGGCGAAATTTTTCTCAGATGGCATCGAGGCAATCGGGGAAACAAATGGTGTTCAATCTGAAACTGCAATCCACCGTGAAACCAATCCATCCAAGAGGAGCACTTTATGTTAAGTGACCCCTGAGTTTGCTTTCCAAACCAATCATTTGAACAAGGGGGACCAACATATACGCTAGATGAGAAATGGTTCAAACAGAACTGAACATGTTGAATTCCAGTAACAGAAAAACTAGCGACAACAAACATTACTCTCTCCCCCCAGTTGGGTAAGCACGAAACAAGCAAAGGATACCAAATCCAGAACACAAGAAGCCCCAAAATTTCCTGACCTCTTCGGGGTACATTCCTCTTGGACAACAACAATATAAAGGATTGGGAAAACAGATTAATTCTGGCAAAACACATGACGGGATAGAATGTCAAATGCTGGTAACTTACCAAGAATCTAGTAAAAGAATCAAATTTCAGCTTCCTGTCATAAAAACGTGACGTTAATGAGTTGAAGAATTTCGAAGATACCACAAAGAAGGGCATGTGCTGAAGATCGGGATCGAAGTCAAGACTATTACAGGAAATGTGATGGGCATTGTGGTTCCATTTCCACCACGCAATACTGATCCCCGCAAGGCAATTCCCAGTTAAGATCTGTATGAAGCGATTGAATCCTCGACTTTTCATGATCTGGTAATGACCAGAATCATGTCCTATCCATCCACTTTGGATCCATAAGGCTCCCATTAACCCACCAGAACAGAGATGCACCCATGTGCAGTCAGAGCAAAAAATGCCATAAACACTTGCAGCAAACAGCATTGCCATGAAACAGAAAGTATACAACGCAACATGTCCTTTCTTTTCAAACAAACCCATTTTTGAAAACTCAGCCGCAAGTTTTCTGTAATCTTTTGATACCTCTGAGACAGCATAGTCTTCAAGATAATAACCAGTAAAGAACTTATCAACATACTGCCACGCAGTGCCAGGATGGTAAGCAACAAAGGCGTCAGTGACATCTTGACCAGCGAGAACAAGCAAGGGATGCTCACCACCAGGGTGGTCTTTGGTCCAATCCGAAACATCGTACACTTTTCCTTGTATTGAGATCCACAGATCGCCAAGCTTGTTGTGGTTCTTGAGGTCTTCTCGCGAAATACACCTCTTTGAACCAGCCATTGGATCAAGACAGAGAGATCGGCGAACAGAGCAACCCTTTCTCTCCCTGAACCACTTCCTTTTAGTCTATCTTTCTGGAGGGTTATTATCGTCTCCGCGCAAGTGTGTGTCTTGTACTGAGTGTTTTCTCTGAATTGTTACTGGTTGGCATACGATATTTGCAGGAAGTGGGACAATGATACAGGAGGGAGGGTAGTGCGGTACCACAGCGAAGCAACTTGAAGTCAGCACCGCAGAATACTAAAATACATTTAAAACCAAATCTTGGACAAATAGGCAGCAAAGCAAGAGAGCATACGACGAGACACCGTGTTAATAACATCAAAAGGGTTTAATTGTAAAATTAGAAAATTTTGGGCATATATGCAATATACAATAGAAGAAGGGTAAAAATATATTTTTACGCTGTTAACCAAAGGTGTGATGTGACGTGTCGCTCGAATATGCTTTGTTATCATCGCCGTCTTGCTTAGTAACAGCAGATTCTGCGTTATAGAATATGCCATCTGCATGTACTAATTGTGCTGTTGTTTAATGCCACCTTCCAAAATATCTACCTCCGACACGCGTGTTCTTTAATGGGCCGAACCTGCTTTGGGCTTTTGATATGGAAGCCCATAGACCAAATCAGATTTCTGAAAGAGGCTTTCGTGAGGGTCCATTCTGCGAATTGATTCATTGGGCTTTGTGGAAAGTTCTCGTAAGAGAACATCCTTAACTTTACCAAAGCCAGAATCTCTAGCGAGAGGAGACGATTGGGAGAGAGTTCAATTACAAACCCAGCGCACACAGAAACCTTTCTGGAATGGCAGAGAAACCTCAACCGGTGCGAGTTCTATACTGTCAGATATGTTCTCTGCCGGCAGAATATTGTGAATTTGGTCCTGATTTTGAGAAATGCAAGCCTTGGTTGATCAAAAACGCTCCTCAGCTATACCCAGATCTCCTTAAAGGTGCATAATTGCATACTCTTGGGGAATAGAAAACCTTAACCTATGATTTTTTTAAAAATTTTTATTCCCGAAAGAAAGATAAAATTTTTAATGGTGTGATTTATGTTTTCAGAGGCAAATGAAAAGGAGGCTGAGAAGGTCTCTGCGAAGCTTCAATTAGTTGGTCTCTCATCAGGTGCTGCTGATGGAGCTACTTCTGGTAACCCTATTTTTACGCCTTGTTATGAGTTTGTTAAGGCTTTTAATATTGGGCTATGAGTATTGTGTTACGAGTATATTTGTGTTTATTAATTGGTAAGAACTTTCAGGGGAGCCATCATCATCCAAGGGAGAAGAAGTTAAACGTCTTCCTGGTGGAAAAATAAAGAAGAAAGTGAGGTTTTCCTTAATAATTTCTTGCTTGAGCTTATATATGTCTACACCCTCCTATGCTGAATGTAGTTTCATATTCTTGAAAAGCTTGGCCATTACTTCTGTCTAGGTTTAATTAAGGCGAGAAAGATCTAAGCATCTAGCCATAATATGACTGGCCATGAGATTTTCAAATATTTTGGCCATTCTGAATTCCGATCAAAGAGATGACATGCAATGCGAGTCATCAACTCAAAATGATATTTTGTTCGTGTATGCTAATGGAAAATACTATTGTGGATTGAACAGACCTCTGCTTTTAATAAGTTTTCACTTCCAGGAAGGACTTGAATCACGCGCACAATCACCATGATCACTCGATGTCCTCCCAAAATTTTGAAAAAGTAAAAAGGAAAGAAAAAAACCTGAGCTCTTGTCCTTGGTACTAAATCACTTTGAAAGACTGGGGTGTGGCTTACACCTTTGATTACAATATGCTTTTATAGAAGCAAGAGTGGTTCATCACTTTGTTGAAGTAATTTGTAATCACACTTGTACAGAAATATGATGGGCCAAGGTCACAATTGGATTGTGAATCAAGAGTTGCTATTTTTGTGATGGACATAGAGTTCTGCTTTTTTGTGTATGACCTTTTCCAAATCTAAGATTATTGATAACTGATCAATTTATCATATTACTAGTGTTTTGTGAGGTGAATTCGATATTGTAGTTATAACATGGAATTCAGCATTACGGGCTTATTGGAAGGCACATGTTTGGATACATCAAAATAGTTTTATTGTCAATTTTCATTGAAATTACTGACTGTTGGTGTTTAGTCAATGGCATTGTTTCTTTCTTTCAATGCTTAGTTCAAATATTATGAGGTGATAACAATACAAGCCCTTTTTCATTTCTAATAGGACAAACAGGAAGTTGTTATTGAAAAGGTTGTACGCAACAAGCGCAAATGTATTACCATTGTGAAGGGATTGGACCTGTTTGGTAAGCCATGTGCTGGTGTCACTCTCTTGCAGTCTTAGATTCAACAGCATCATTAGCTGTTTTTTTGAAATTATAAATTACTTGCTGACTCTGAGTTATTATATCAGGTGTTAAACTTAGCGACGCTTCTAAAAAGCTTGGGAAAAAGTTTGCCACTGGAGCATCAGTTGTTAAGGTGTGGAAAGTGACAACTATCCATACTTAGCCTTTTGCATTCTTATCATATTCATACTTCCCTTACAATCTTCTAAATTACTGGCTGCTATTAGGGGCCAACTGAGAAAGAGCAAATTGATGTTCAAGGAGACATATCCTACGACATTGTGGAATTCATCACAGACACATGGCCTGCTGTAATTTCTTTAAAACTTTCTTACTATCTCATCTAGATAAACAGATGGCGCAGTTGTTAACTTTCTTTCTTTTCTTTTGTTACACTTTGGAAGATGAATATCTGAACTCTAAACACAAATGATGAATACTTAATTTTGCTCAGGGGAAAGAAAAGAGGCAGTTTTACATTCTTGGCTGGTATGAAGTTTAGCATGCATAAGTGATGTCTTATTGGAAGGCCTGGAACCATCTTAGATATAGCTTGCTTATAAGGGAGGTTGATTCATTATGCCATTAAGCAAAGTCTTTTGTCACTCTATTAGGGAGAGGCAAGGGAGATAGCACATCTTTCTTTGTCGTGTCAGACTGAGGGACATGAGCGGTTATGTTCGTTTATGTATCTATATAATCTTTTCCTGTTTTGTTGATATATGATAAAATAATCTACTTGTTTATTGACAACAGGTTTGTGGTTGAACTCTACTCGTTGAATATGCAATGATTATACTCTAGAACTACCATACAAAATTTTACCAGTTTCTGTTGAGGGTCAAAACAGAAGTTGTTTACATAATATGCTTTGTTGTTGGTTTGCAATATGTCATCACATTGTTGACAACAATCCTTCTCTATCAGAGAAGCTAAGCAATTCCCTGGGCTAAATTTTGCCATTTGCTGTGCCATTTTCAGGTTCCTGAAACCGCTATTTACTTCATTGAAGATGGGAAAAAGGTTGCAGCTGCTTGATGTCAGATTGTAAAGGGAAATGGGCCCTGATTTTTCAGCTTACAACAGCCAATATATAAGCTAGTTTCAATTTGACAAAAGAGACGACTGCCCTTTTTACAAATCTACCATGGTTTCTCACACAATGCCGGCATGGCCAGATGATAAATGTATCAGTGAATCTTCAAAACTCTTGCTGGAGCCGAAAATTATGTTGGTTTTCAATAGTTTCCGCTTCCAGTACATATTTATATATTATGAATGTCGTCTTCTTCTTCTTCTTCTTCTCCTTCTGTGAGCAAGCATTGGTTGCATTTTTGACGGAACAAGTATTGTCCGGAGATTTGTAAACATCAGCTGTATGAGTACAAATACTATCACTTTAATTAATTATTTTAAATTAATTTTAAGTATATTTATCAATTAAATTGTAAATTATTATTATTATTATTAATTAATTAATTTTATTATACCATTTTATTGACCTGTCAGGAAAAGTTTTGAAATAATTATTACCTACCAGCACCTGAAAAATGCATAAACAATTTAAATAAAACTCTATCAACGTCCAGAAACTTTGGATTAATCGTCTTATTAGAACACCGCTTCTCACGCCGCAACCCCCGGGCGGGAGCGTACTTCTGTCGTCTAGTTAGCTTTGCCAACATACATGGGGCAAAATTTAGTGGCAAGCCTAGACTGAGAGAATGATCTATGAGCAATTAACTCACGTGTCTCCACATGGGGTTGAGATGGGCCATCCTTCACTTCATGTTTCTGAACTCGGGTCCACATTGGAACATATCCAGTAGCTGTAGGTTGTTGACAAAATTCTCCAGATAAAGCGAATATACTTGCCAGTTTCTCTTATTCTTCACACTTGGACCCAGAGCAGAAAACCCAACTCAAAATCCCATCCCTCACTTCACCTTTCTTCCCCAACCAAAACACGGTCTTTCTTTTTCTTTTGTTTCCCATCTTCAGTTTTTTGACAAAACTCTTAAAGTTTCTATCTTGTTTCACACTTCTGTCAAGGTAATCAATTCCCTGTCTTATCTGTACTTTGCTAATTTTCTTAATATTCTTGATATTGATTTAAGCTTGTGTAAAGTTTCTTTCAGGGAGGAATGAAGATGTTTTAACTGTTAAGACTAATGGGAATTTGTTAAATCATGCTGTCTACTTTTTGTTTCTATTCTTATGAAAAAAGTGAAACGTCTCTTAGATTGTGTGAACAGCGCCGTCTGGCACCGTGACCGAGTAGTTCTCGGTGATCGGTTAACACGAGAATCTCTTTCAGTCTAGACCTTACAAATGGAGAATTTTCTTCCGCCCGTCATACACGGCTATCTCAAGGGGTTAAATACTTCCTGTTGATTTTGGTGCTAAATGGATACTCTTCCTTGGAGTCTGTCATAGCAGCGTGTTTAAAATGTTCTTAAGACATTTTTGGGTAGTATTTGGAAACATACATGTGAATATGCCCTATTGCACTCATGGCAACTAATTACTCACTTCTGCATCCTGTACAGAAAATGCAGTTCTACTCAAAATTTTGCATCTACCTTTTTTGTCTCTCAATCTTCTTGCACATGCATCTGTCTGCCTTCATTCTTCCACTATATAGCTTAATTGGAACTTGACATATAGTTTTCAATTATCCAAGACCTTGAAACTCAACTTTGGTTGGATGATTTGATATCTGCAGGTGTAGGTGTATGTGCATATTGCTGAGTAGAGCCGGACATTAATATGGCACATTTGCTTTCGACTTCTTGCTCTCTGAAAATCCCTTCTTGCCGCAAACCTTATTTCCAGCAATTGAACCACGGCTCAATCAGTGTTCCTGCCTCTTTTACTGTGAAAACTTCCAAATTTCCACTTCGGAGGGTTACCTTGCCAGCAGAAAGGACACAAAGACCTCATACTGTTTATGCAACCACTACTCCCTTAACCCCAAGTCAACCATGCACTGGTTTGCATCAGTCCTCCATTGATCCATCCAAGGCAAAGCGGGTCATGGTCATTGGTGGAGATGGCTACTGTGGCTGGGCCACTGCTCTCCACCTATCCAACAAAGGTTACGAGGTTGCTATTGTTGACAGTCTTGTCCGTCGTCTCTTTGACCACCAACTTGGTCTTGACTCCTTAACACCCATTTCCTCCGTCCACAACCGGCTTCGTTGTTGGAAATCTCTGACTGGAAAAGTTATTGAACTCTACATTGGTGACATTTGTGACTTTGAATTCTTATCAGAAACCTTCAAATCATTTGAACCTGAGGCCGTGGTCCATTTTGGGGAGCAGCGATCTGCCCCTTATTCGATGATTGACCGGTCAAGAGCTGTGTTTACTCAGCACAATAACGTGATTGGAACTCTAAATGTTCTCTTTGCTATAAAGGAATTTAGAGAGCAGTGTCATTTAGTGAAACTTGGAACAATGGGAGAGTATGGAACTCCAAATATTGATATTGAGGAGGGTTATATAACAATTGCTCATAATGGAAGAACTGATACTTTGCCTTACCCCAAGCAAGCCAGCTCTTTCTACCATTTGACTAAGGTTCATGACTCGAATAATATAGCCTTCACTTGCAAGGCTTGGGGAATCAGAGCCACTGATCTGAATCAAGGAGTGGTTTATGGAGTAAGAACAGATGAGACTGCAATGCACGAAGAGCTTTGTAATAGGCTTGATTATGATGGAGTGTTTGGGACTGCATTGAATCGGTTTTGCGTTCAGGCTGCTGTTGATCATCCACTTACAGTGTATGGGAAAGGGGGCCAGGTAATATTTCCTTTGTTGAATAGTTCACTGCCTTACAGATGCACCATTTCAACTCGATAGATATGATACCTAGTACATGTTATTCCATGAAAGAAACAACTTTCCTTGCTGGATGAGAGAGAGGATAAAGTTTGCATCTCTGGTTTTTATTACTACAGTTCCATGACCTTTTCATTGATCTTGCTACTACATAAGTGCCTTACTAACTCCTTTTCTATTCATTGTTTATATTATGTTTCAGACCAGGGGTTACCTTGACATAAGAGATACAGTTCAATGTGTCGAACTTGCCATTGCAAACCCAGCACAGCCTGGTGAATTCCGTGTCTTTAATCAATTCACTGAGCAGTTTTCTGTCAATGAACTTGCTGCTTTAGTTACAAAAGCAGGGGAAAAGCTTGGAATTAATGTAAAAACAATATCTGTGCCCAACCCAAGAGTAGAGGCTGAGGAACATTATTACAATGCAAAGCATACCAAACTCATTGAGTTGGGACTCAAACCACACCTTCTTTCAGACTCTCTTCTTGACTCATTGCTCAACTTTGCAATTCAGTTCAAGGATCGTGTTGACTCAAAACAGATAATGCCCAGTGTTTCTTGGAGAAAAATTGGGGTCAAGCCAAAGACTATTGTGGCCTAATTGAGTGAAGATGGTCAAGATAAGTCATGCTTTGTTGATCACAATCTCATAGATATATCTCTTAAGTTTCCTTTTTGGTAGGCAATACAACAGTTTTCAGTATCATAACCATAGCATTGACTTGTCATCTTGGTGTCTTTGGGCATGTTCAATTCCCAGCCCCCATGATAAAGTAGCTGTATCAAATCCCAGGAGCTTGAGATTTGCGGAGGGTAGCCATGACACTACCTGGAACATGCTTTCTGTTCATTTATTGCTATCTATAGAGTTATTAACTTTATATGATCGATGCAACCGTAGAGATTGTTTCAAAATGAATTACATGGGCATGCATTTCATGTTTGAATGCTACTTCACTGAGACTCCATTCAAGAAGTTGCAAAAATCTTGAGCTTTGTCATTGAAGGGTTAGCTTGAGAATGTTTAGCTTTCATTTAAATTCAAATACATGATCGCTAAAGTGGTTAATAATGGATTGCAAGATGCGACATAAAAATATGCTAAGTAGTGCTGACAATTTTCACCGCATAGACAGTTCCAATATCCGTATCTCAGTTCACAGCAAGCAGCCACCGGCCAAAATTCTATATCAATTTGTCATTTGCTGAAACTGTTGTTACATTCGCGAATTAGCCATATCAACAGCTCTTTTGGATGGTGGTCTGCGTTTATGATGATTTGCCCTTATAAAGTCGAGCACGAGAGAAGCTAATTCATCCTGATGTGAAGTGAATTCATGATCGGCTCCTTGTATAATGTGTAATTTATGATTAGGAATGAACTTATCGAACTCCAAAGCATCTTCTGGTGGTACCAATTTATCAATGGATCCGTGAATTGTCATCACCCTGTAAATGAACACAAGGATACTTTGTTGTAAAATGAACACCTGGTAAAACACAAATCTAGCTTTTTATGGTCTTTTAAGGCTGCTGGATCAGCGGGTATTAACTGTAACACAACTAAAAATGATACCACAAGATGGCAAAACCAAATGCATCTATACTGAATTCATAATATTATAAAGCAAAAATACGAAAAATGTAATTCAGTCTGCACAGAGGTGGTGAAATTTTGACTCTGGCTTACATGAAAATTCAAAGTTAGATTTGTACACCATACAAGATCAGAATATAAGTTCAGGCTTCCATAAATTCTTAAAGAGTTATGTGTCATTATGAGGATGGCCTCGCAAAGAAGGAAAATTTTCCGCCAAATCCCTTTTCTCTATTCAAAATTATAATTCCTGAAAGTTTTTATAGACAAACTGGCTCTTATTTCCTTACAAATCAAAGCTACTTTCCTTCATTTAAATTAGAAAGTGGAAAAAAAAATACTTTTAGCAGCAATTTCTCTGACCCTTAAATGAAAAGTAAAATGAACGATGTAAGTAAACAAAGCAAGTCAGAACAGATATAAAAAATTTACTGTATCCAGAAATATGGCATGCAATCTGTTAAACGAGTTGTGTCTCTTACATGCAGTCTTGGCGAATAGCAAGGCATGCTGCACGTGTATCAGTAGTTAAACGGTCCATCAAACTTTCTTCAGTCACACGATACTCAAACTTTCCTGTAAAAATGAAAATGAAAAAAGTTATCAAGTTAATTTGCAATACACTTAATCATATAAATTACTGGGCAAGGACACAGCTGGTCATAATTTCAGGAATCTATGACTCCTGGTATCTAAATTGTAAACTTTGAATTGTAATGTCACTTGAGCAAATTCCAGACAGTGTTTCAAAGGAGAGGACACCTGTGATCAAATGAAACAAGTGTGAACTAATGACAAATTAGTGCCATAACAATTGATAGCTTACCCTTTTTATTCTTAATGTCAATGAATCCATTCTGCTTGATTCTCTCTAAATATCCCTGCCCCAAACGACCTTCAATGCCTCTCTCTAGATGGAACCGGCCAGAAATATTGATAACTGTACATATGTCGTTATACTTTCCAGCATACAAGAGCACTGCATTTCCTCCTGCAGGAAAAATTTCAGCACTACTAAAGTAATGATAAGTGAATCAAATGTTCTATAATTCTTAACCAAATAGATCTGATAGGAAAAAAAAAGCTACCAAAGTAATTGTTTGAAGCAGACTAGATGAGTGAATCACAGGCCAACCTATGGGAAAGTGTATTTTTCACAATGATACTAGTTTTAACTAGAAATTTTCTAATGCACCAACAAATATAATCAGAAATCATTACCTTGAAAAGAATGTGTTCATTTTACCAACAAATTTAATCAAAGGTGCATCAAGATAAAGCCAAATCATTAAGAATGATGTGTGAATTGAGCCAAACATATGCGTTGACAGACCTTTGCTGTGGCCAATAATTGCAGTAATTACACGGTCCTGCCCATGAAAGTATTGAACTACAGCACGCAAATCCACAGCTTCTCTGCGGTAGTTACCATACTGAAATGACCCTTCACTTTCCCTGGAAAACAGATCATAACCAATTGCCTATCATTATTTGAGAGAGAAATGAGTAAATTCTTCCCTACCCCTTTCCCTGTAAAGAAAATGAGAATACAATATTTGCCCCTTGTCCCAAACAAGAGAAAGAAAGAAACTTGAATTAACTTCCTCAAGACTCTATAAAAAAAGAAACTAGATTAAATTCTAAACCTACATGAAAATATTATAATAGTCCTAAAGGATGTTCTTCAGTCCAAATTATGCAAAAGCTAAGATGAATTCTCATATAAGCAGGAAAAACATGCTTTCCAGGTGAATTTGAGCAAACCATTTTGCTGGTAGCTGGAGGAGATGCTGGAAAGGTGTGATTTGGATGGTAGAAAGTGATTCATTTCAACTTTCAAGGTTTTTTCATCTCAACTTTAAATTCTTGAAATGATGGCCCCTCGAGGAGGTCATTAAAGTCCCTTAAATGGCCAGTTAAAACTCACTCACCTTAAGACCTTATATCCATACCAAAGGTTCAGTGCAAGAATTCCTAGAACACCAGACTTAGAACCCGGCTAGCAATGATTTAGAAAAAAGTTATCCATATGTAACCTTTAGAAAATGCCAAGCAGCAGACTGCACCAAGAAAATATTTGTTTTACTCCCAAGATTTAATAAGTTGCGTATTATATTTTGTTTGCAGCAATCAGCTTACCCATTTCCCGCAAAGTCAAAGCGGAAGGCACTGGTTCCATCTCTTTCTAAACCGGCAGCTAGGTTCACCATGGGGATTCGATCCTACAGAAACAAAATCTCATTTGAAAAATCTGCCTCACTTGGAAACTAATAGCTAACAATATTTACTAGTTGAACAGAATGAAAACAAGAAATTGTCCTAATGTGAGTAATAAATTCAGAAACTTTCTGATTCCCAAAATTTTATTGTTCGCCACAAACATACTTATAAATGTGCCAAAAAAACCCCAAATTAGAATTATTATTAGTAATCAAATGACAGTAAAATATCAAGAATATGATTTTACACATATGACCAACCTTTGAGGATAGAAATCCATGGCAAATGATAACAAGTTCCTTTGAACCTGTCTCATGTAATATCCCCACAAGTTTCTCACCATGGTTATTAGGTATTACAATTCTGTGCTGCAGAGCCGCTGTATGAAGACGGAACAATAGATTTAAATTTAATTGACATGCAAAGACAACAATACATATGCAAACCTTAAATCTATCAGCAATTTAAAATCGTCCGTTCATAATAATCTTTAAACATTCACTTCAAATAACTGAAGAACTAGTCTTCAATCTTAATTACTCCTAAAAGATTAATTATTTGTGATATATGTCAAATGGTTATCAGTTAAAAGAGAGAGAGAGAGAGAGATGCTTCGTCAGTTTTGATCGTCAAATTTTAGAAGACATGTTAAACTTGATCGGGTACATATGTGCGGAGGAGATTGCTCACCTGAGCTCTGGGCTCGTTGTCGATAACGCTGAGTCGGCCGAGTCATGGACATGGTTTGAAAAGCCAAATTACCCACTAACGCCTAATTCAGGAGAAACGTTGTAGAACGACCGTCCTGCACGCGACACACCTCCGTCTTTCAGTTTTGCTCGGTTAAAAACCCAGTGATATTTCCGGTTCGCTGCGGTACCCCTTATTGGTTTTTTTTTAATTCGAAATTAAATTTATAAAATTTTTAAACCAAAGATATTAAAATAAATAATACTTCAAATATACAATAAAAAAATATAAAATATATTTAAAAAAATTTAAGGCATAAATATATCAATTTAAAATTAAAACATTAAAATTTATATATAAAATTTGTAAATTTTTCCTAATTATTATTAATTATGATATTATCAAGCAAAAAGGATACAAAGCTTATTGCATTTGCAAAATTCCAGTATTTCATGACGACGGGGAGTCCCCGTCTAAATCGGGGATGATCATTTTCATATTCAGATCAGAGCCAGCGAGGCAAAATACTAATCTTGGATTCCAGCTACCTACACAGTCCAGAAATGTCAGTACGATTTGGTGCCACCTTCGCATTCATTTTTGTCCAAAATCTTCAATAAACAAGACTCGTTGAGTTCCCCTTCCTTCCTGCAGACAGTTACAAAGGCTGAACATAAAGCAGGATCGGGAAATTAATAAAATGAAACAAAGTCAGAGCTTCACAGCAGATTTCGGCAGGAAGAGCAAATTTAAATTGAAGGTTATTCTTTAGCCACATAAGCGTGAACATTGAGATGGCCTGCGACTAACGGGCCCAAAGAGAAACACAGCGTACACATCCCAATGCACGCAAAAATAGCTGCGACGATCGACAAGGCGACTACCACTAAATTCTTCTATAGCTTCTGTTCAATTTTGTGATGCATAAAAACTCCAAGCTTGCAATCAGACTACAGTTCTCAAAACACAAACTGCCCACTGTCGTAACTAAATTATGCACATTCAATTCAAATAACTAGCCATGTACGAAGCCTTACCAGGCTCCACGAGGCTATTATGATCCAACGGGGGCAATGCCTTTGGCTTTAGCTGCAGCAGTTGCAGCCGCAGCAGCTGCTGCAGCAGCAGCAGATGCAGCTGGGTTGGGAGTTGGAGGAGGCACGGTGTTTGATTGCGAACTGCTCTGTGCTGCAACCATCTGCTGATGTTGCTGCTGCTGCTGAGAGTTGACTTGGGCAAGCAGAGCCTTGATCTGACTTCCTGTCAGTGTCTCATGCTCAAGCAAAGCATTAGCAAGTGCATGGAGCTCCCGGCTGTAGGTAGTGAGGATAGTTTTTGCGTTGTTGTAGGCCCTATCCAAAAGGTTCCTTACTTCTTTCTCAATAAGGAGCCTTGTCTCAGTGCTCATGCTCTTCCCATTGTCATCATAATCATGTGCAACCACCCCAACTTCTTTACTCATGCCATATTTTGTAACCATTGCCCTTGCTAGGTTAGTTGCCTGTTGAAGATCAGAGGATGCACCAGAAGTAACTTCATTTTCCCCAAAGATGAGCTCCTCTGCAACCCGCCCCCCCATGCAAACATCAAGCCGAGCAAGCATCTGCTTTCGGGAGATGCTTGTTTCATCCTTCTCGGGCAATTGAGCAACCATGCCAAGAGACATCCCACGGGGAACTATTGTTGCTTTGTGAACTGAAAGAGCCCCATCAGTATGGATAGCCACAAGGGCATGACCACCCTCATGGTAAGCCGTCAGCTTTCGTGACTCATCTGAGATGACAGCTGATTTGCGTTCACTTCCCATCATGATCCTGTCCTTTGCATACTCCAGATCAGCCATTGTCACTGCTTTGGCACCATCCATTGCAGCCTTCAGTGCAGCAATATTGACTAGGTTTGCAAGATCAGCACCTGAGAATCCGGGAGTTCCTCTAGCAATGATCATCAAATCAACATCATCTGCTTTCAAGACCTGTAATTGAATCACCATAAACTGTCAGGCTTGGGTACCTGCAAACCAAAATGATTCTATTGTGTCACATAAAACTAACATGAGACTCTTACACTAGCCAATGGTGAAATATTCCATGAATCAAGAACTACTGAAAACCATGCCCATGCAGCATCATAATAAAGCCACCCGAGCTAAAATAACCAGTTCCATTTAAGCATAGGCAAAATGTCCTCAATTATCAACCATAGTCATGGTTTAATTGTATACCAGAAGGAAATATAAGAATAAAGAAATTAGAGTAGAACAGATGCTTCAGTCAGCCATCCAGTAGACATTCCCAACCAAAGAGCAAGAAAAGACCAGGAAAGCTAATGGCTAGTCATTACCAACCCAACCTCAGAATCACTAGACACCTTAAAATTTTCCCAAGGAATAGCAATACCTTTGACATATGGGATTCCATGATTTGCCTCCGTCCTTCCACATCTGGATTTGGAACAACAATGTGGCGATCAAATCGTCCAGGTCTCACCAGTGCCTTGTCCAATGATTCTGGGAAATTAGTAGCAGCAATTACAATTATTCCTTCATTCTGTTTAAAGCCATCTAGCTCCACCAGCAACTGATTCAAAGTCATCTTCATGTATTGCTGGTCTTTAGGGTTACGACTTCCCCCAATGGCATCTATCTCATCGATAAATATTATACAAGGTGACCGCTTCTTTGCAGCAGAGAAAAGATCTCTCACTCTCCGGGCTCCAACTCCAACAAACATCTCTTCAAACTCACTGCCACTGCAGGAGAAGAAAGGGACATCAGCTTCTCCAGCAATTGCTCTTGCCAGCATAGTTTTACCAGTGCCTGGTGGGCCAACAAGCAAAACACCTTTAGGGAGCTTCCCACCTAGACGAGTGAAGCGCTGTGACAGGACAAGCCAAAACCCAGGGAGTCAAAATCTATTTTCCACAGGGAGAGAAAACATACACTGAAAGGGAAGACAGGCTGTATTAAGGAACCTTAAACTAACACATCATCTGGCTGAGGAAAGATACAACTATTCAAAGTCCTTAAAATGATATTTTCAATAGCGACATATTACAAATATATATAGATCTATGATGTTTTTGGCAAAATAAAAAAGAAACGGGGAAAACACAGTTGGCTTCCAACACAGAAATTTACTTTACTTGACACCACAAGGAGTAAAGAAAATATCTTATCACATTTTAGACATGTCCAACAAAATCAATCAAAAAACAGAGAAAAAGAAGCCAAATAAAAAAATTGATCGATAATATTGAAGAGTTATTAGCATAGATAGTTTATTAATCATGAATTGAACTGAAATGAGTCACATATATTACAAAGATTCAACCATGCAACATGATCACCCTCTCAGCAGCAAAACAAGCAAGGATCCAAAACAAATTTATCATTTACAACTGGAGGTATATGATCCTACATTCACACAAACACCTTTTTCAAAAAGTTTGATACTGAGGGTAGGGTGAAGGAACGTAAATTAGATATTTGAAGACTTCATAGAAAAGAAAGATAGCAGTCTCTCTCTTCCTCTGGTTGATGTGCCCTCTGGGTGTACACCCCAAAATAAGAGTTTCCATAGGTGTGCAACCCAATTACACGGGTATTGAGAAATGTCAAGTGACACAAATACACAAAGAAAGGTAGCAAGATATAAAAAGACAGGTATGAACTTGCTCACATGCATGCACAAGCATGCAGAGATCATTAACAAACATTTACCTTTGGATCTCGAAGATAGTGGACAATTTCTTCCAGCTCTTGTTTTGCCTCATCAACACCCTTTACATCACTGAATTTTGTATTAGATTCCATGCTGGGCTGAACCTCTTCATGCAAACCAAGTCCTGAAACGTAGAATATAATATGGAAAAAGCAGATTTTACATCAATTAAATCTGTACAAAGGGCAAATTATTTGACACACCTAAAAATATCAGAACATAGTTATACCTTTGCCAATTCCTCTATCCTCAATAAGTGCACCTACACCAGAAATCAACAGAAAACCCAGTGCTATAGTGCGAATTGTACGCCACAACTGCTCTTTAAAATGACCACCTTCAGCTGCCACCATGTGGATAGGTGCTCTGGCAGTACCAAGAATACCATCTTTGGTTGATTTTCCTACATTCTTAAAAGCTGAAAGGGCTCCTGTACTTTCTTCTTCCCTAGCTGCGTTGGAAATACCTATAAATTTCATGAAAACCTCTTGCTTAACAGATCCAAATAAAGGTTACAAGACATTTATTGTGTGGAAAATACACAGCCGAAAATCGAAACAAACAAAATTCAGCCATGGGTTCAGATTATGTAGATGGCTGACTTTGCAGATTATTTGCTAATCTTGCATGACCCCTTGGAAGCCATGCTTCTGAATCCAGAGTGTGTAGTGCATCCAGCCCAAGCTTTTTTTTATGTCAAAGCATAATTCAAGAGTTTTGACCTTAAATAAATAAGCCACTACTAAAAAAAGATACATAAGCCATGCCAATTAAAACTTGTTTCCAAGCCAAAAAATATGTGGCGTATGAAGTTGAGTAAATTTACCATCAAAGATTTGATATAGCGGCCAAATGGAGTACTGAAACTATTTTTATTCTTTTGGGAAATACAAAAATTGAAGAAATAAAAATGAAAATGGCAACAGTTATTTTATTCAAGGCTCCATTAAGAGGGAGAAAGCAAGAGTGAATCAAAATTATTTTGATTTTATAAAAATGCAAAATGATGAATCCAAGTAATATGAGTACAAAATGAAATAATTATATGGTGGGTTAAAGTCTATCAAGAAAAAAAAATCAAATGCTGAACATTAAAATGTGTTATTTTGTCATCACAGTTTTAATCAAAGAGTGAATCTGAGACAGGTAGAAAGGAATTGAGAGTTTTAAGATGAGGAAATTGAAATACAGTAGAATAAAGACTGAAATATGATTGTATATATAACAGAAAATTACTGACAATAGCATAGATAAATCTAATCAAAAAAGGTTATTGATAAATTGGTGAAGGCTAGGCTAGGCTACTCCCATGTTCACTTTTACATCTTTACACTCCATCAGAATCTGCAATTCCTACAATAATTGCAATATTCGTAATATATATATATATATATAATATATATATATATATATATTGTTTTTTGGACCCACCTCTTTGTAATGTCTTAAGCAGCTCACTTTCATCCAGCCTGTCAACTTTAACTAATGCTTTAACATATTCAGAGAGTGCTGACAGGTTAGAATGCAATGATGGTTGGCTTTCGAATAGTCTAATCACTGCTTCAGGATCATTTCGGCGATAAAGTTCTCGAAGGTGAGCAGCCTCACTGGCTTCATCTGCATCACGAACTCTGCGAGCCAAATAGCCAGCATAGTTTGATTGAAACCTCCTTTGAGCATTGCAAAAACTGTTCCCTGCAAAAAGGATAATCATTCTCATAACTGAAGACAGTGATAAACAGAGAAGAAAACTCAGTCTTTTACTTTATGTCCTGCCCAAGAATATAGATGTGAGTGTTTGTGGAACACTAACTTGAATCACTAAAGTTTTGTGCACGGTCTGAGCTTTAGGTCAGTGAAAGCAGGACAATAAAAGATTGTCATAATAAAAAACCTGAAGCAACCCACTGGCCCAAAAGAAAGTAACACAGTCTTAATAGAATAGCAGCACTTCCTTAAAGAAAGATATTATCAAAAGAACTGAACAGAAAATTTATGTCAAAATACTGACATGAATGCAATAAAATAATATTAAATAAATAAATCAGGGCTTCCATACAAAAGTATACCTCCAGTGCCTCCAAATTTGTTAACAGGAAAATAAGTCCTAACAAACAAATTCCTGACTGACCCCAACTCTGATCGATGCCTTGAAACCTATTGAAGTAAAGCACAGCATGGAGTTTGATAAATAAAATAATAGAAAGAAAAATGAAGGACAAAATACTTCATGCAATATAGATAAGAATGAGCTTCAAGAATTAAAACTGAAAAAGCAAAAATCGGAGTTTGATTAATAAAATAATAGAATGAAATATGAAGTACAAAATAATTGATGCAAGTCGAAAATAATGAGCTTCAATAATGCATGCAGAAATATTTGCATGCTAAAACCAATTACCAAGGCTTTGGATGCCAAATATTCTTCCTTTAACAAACACAAGCATGTGCACAAATGAATTAATATAAACATGCATTTGTTTGTAATACACAAAAGATTGCCATCCATTTGCAATAATACTATCAGCAAGACAACTAAAGGAGGAGGTTTGTATCATATATGTGAGTATGTAAGCATTAAACAACGAAATGAAAAGTTAATAATTAACTAACTAACAACTTCTCAATTTGTTTTCAAAGCAAATTTCTTTTCTCATTGATGATTCCAGAAAATATGGCCAATCAAATCATGACCCTTTCCATTAGGCCTTTTTGACTTATTTCATTTTCTATTCTCCACAATCCCAAAAGCAAAAGAAAAGCAAACAAATTGTGCCAAAACTTGATTTTCAAAAAAAATAGGAACGGAGATTACAGATTTCTAATATCAGCAACAAAATGTGAAAACGTGATTATTGTATGAAGATTCAGTTGCCCATCATATTTAACAGAGCACATGCCATTAAATACTACCCAAAACAAGTAATCTTTTAAATATGAGCCTATAGACGTCTCTTTTTCCTTGCGTGCAAGATACACTAAATCAATATCTCAAAGCATAATTCAGCTTCACTCCCAACCTTAACACAGAGCTTGCAAAAGTAATCTTTTGTTGTATTGTTTGGCAAACAATACAACAAAGCTCATAATGAATTTAGTTTAATTTGAAATTAAGCTAAAATAATAAATGGGGTTTCTCTCACCAACTAAACTAGGGTTTCTCCAGTCCCAGAATTTGCTAACTATCCGATCCAAAAATCAATCCAAAAAGCAGAGGAGCATATATAAACAACAATTAATCAAGAAATCACTTAGACACATGAAGGTGACCTCTGTGAATAGGCGTCTCCAAGCCATAGCTTCGCAAGAGATCACAAAAGGCCTGATCTTTCGCTGAATAGTCCCTCTATTTCTCTGTATCTATCTGAAACTGGCTCTCTACAATACTCTAATTTGCAGCGATGAGTAGTCTCTTCCCAGGGGAGCGTTTGGTTAGCACGAAAAAGGAGGAAAATACGCGAGAGAAATGCACGGGGAGAGTCGGAGAGATGCATATTAAAACTATAGAAGCAAGTGGTACCAACGAAATGTCGATAGTACCCTTCACTGGAAAATTGATATTCCGCACGTCCCCCTCGTTGTGGTCAACTTCTCTTCAAGAAAGAAGATCAACTTGTCCATCGAGGAAATGAAAAATCAAAAATAAAATTAAAACCGACATTACAGAGTCTTCCTAATTTCTCCCTTGCGAACGGAACAATGTCTTCCATCCTGTTGGGCGTGGGCCGATGTGTTGGGTCAATACGTTGGGCCAGCCGTTGATTTTGAGGCTCGGTGATGTGGATCAAAATCTTCTTTAATGGGTGGAAGCTGTGTGGGAGAATTACGTACAGTTCAGAATGCATTTGTTCAAAACACGACTCAAAGCATACACAGTAAGCATGCTGTGGGCAAATGGCTTAGTAGTGTCGTTATTCTTAGATTATGGAATAGGGATGGTTTTTCTGGGTAAAGCAGAAAAGACGATGACCTAGCTAAGCTAGCTTCATCCTTCTCCTCGAGTTTTAAACCATTTGCACCCATTCAGGTGTCAAACAGCATCTCCTTTTTGTTCTGTGGCCAGACAGCATCCAAAATTATGAAACGTCTACATCCATGCATCTGTCACGAATCTTTCTTCATTTGCAGCATCAGATTAATGCATTATTCATCAACAGATAACACAGTGTTTTGCTTTCCCTTGATAAGTAGATAAAAGGAGGAGAGGAAAAATATTAAGCCATTTAGAAGAAGAGAGAGACGATTAGAATGAATTGATGCTTCCATTATACTTGCAGATCGTTGATTACATAAAGATGAGCGTACAGTTGATGAATGGCAACAGAATAGAATACATATATGAAGCAAAATGAACAAAACTGATAAACCAGAATATTCAAACACGAGGAAACAGTGGAGGTCACTGTTAAGTGTCGCAGAATTTTAAGATGTCACAGAAATTTGAAGTATAGCAGGCGGTTGTCTCTCTTTCTAGGGAAATTTAATTAAGAAACGATGATGACCCATATGCTAGTTAACCTTGCCAAGGTTTTGAGTTTTGACTGCACTGCCGACCATACGTTGAAGAAGAAGGATTGGTGTGATCAAGCCTTGCTATATTAATGAAGTCTCTACGAGGAAATGATTTTAAACCCAAAAAATCTCTTGTCAAACCATCACTTCCTCCCACATTGCCAGTAGTGCTCCGACTAACACTATTTTCATCATTTCTGCTAAGTTGGGATTCGGTTCTTCTTGAGAGCTGAGATTCTCGAAAATTACTGTATCCTTTTGGATTCAATATCCCGTTCAAAGCTTCATCAAAAGATGAAGATGACCCATCAAACCCGCTTGCAGAAGACAAAGAACTCATCGTGTCATGGAAAAGAGAAGGAGCTGCAGTTCCAGCTCCAGCACCTGCACTACTTGCAGCAAACTGCTCCATATTGCCAGAGGCTACAGCAGCTTTATTCCCAAAAGATGCAAAGCTGTGAAAAAACCCACCTGGCAACTCATGTGAGGACAAACCTTGACCAGAACCAGCTGTAGATGTAGCTAATACTGATGTGGAACCAGTGTTTTCAGTCATGTGAGTTTGGTGGGGTCTAACCGTGGCCGCAGGTAATGAAGATGGTTTGCTCACAGTCACGCCCATTTGGGCTGCCTTCTGCAGTAATGCAGTTGCAGACGTGTGTGGTGAACTTGTAGGGGACTGGAACGGCGAAAGTGAAGGAGAATTAGGGTTAGCGCTAGGGTTTTCATTGAACCATGAAAAAGTGCCTGCAGAAAATAACTGCGAAGAAAGATCTAACGGTGGGGGACCCGGACCAGCAGCCATTCCTGAAGGGCAAGCTAACCATGGTGGCATACTGCCTGTATCTGGTCTCGGATTAAAAATATGAAGTTGTTCTTCTTCTCTTTTCACTGATAAAGCTTGGAGGTCATGGCTCTGGAGTCGAGGAGGCAAATTCAGCATGTGGGAAGCTGAAGAACTTGGATTTTGTGAAGAGAAAATTGGGTTTGCTGTTATAGCTCTGGCACTCTCTTCTGATAGGACGCCGCAGAAGGCTCTGTGAGTGATGAAACTGTCCCTTCTGCAACCAGAACAACAAGTAGAAAGGAACAAAAAGAGAACCCATTAAAATGCCGGATAACCAGTGTGAACTTTTTGTATTTTCGTTCTTTTTCTTCTCCAAGGACAAAAGACATAGTAAGTATAGCCATTAAAGGTTTCCTAATCATAGCACTTTAAAGTATCCATTAGAAATTTAAAACTCAAAAAAATTTGATCTCTCTCATCAATCATATTGTTTAAAAAATATATGGGACATTTATTAAAAAAAAATGAGAAACTTCTACCTTTCGTCGTCCTTCTCCTCAAACACAGACTGAAGGATCACAAATACATATGGAGTGCATATGCTATTTTAACTGCTTATTTATACGTTGTTCTTACCTAGAGAAAAGTTTACCGCAGTCGCATTTATATTCTCTTGTGCCGCAAATCTTGGAGTGAGCTTTCCAATCTGAATGAACAGCATATCGCTTTGAGCACTTTTCACATTTCCACTTCTTCTCGCCATGCTTTCTGCTAAAGTGCTTCTTGACTCCAGTGAGGTCCCCAAGTGCCCTTGATGGATCATGGTGAACACATGTTGGTTCAGGACATACATAAACCTTCTTCCTCTCCACTTTGTTTGTTCTTTGTTTTAATTTACATGGCAGATTATGCCCTCTTCTATGAAGCTGAAGATTCTGGTCTCTTTGAAATCCTTTGTTACAGATCTCACACACGAATCTGTTTGTGGCCATGAGACTTTTTGGAGATAAAGCTATAACTTCTGCATCTGGGTCTGATTCAAACCCGGGGACCGTTAATATCCAGATCACATAAATTAAATTGAAATGATGGGAAACTTTATGACAAATTAATTGTTTAAGATTTTAAGATGCCAGTGTTAGTGGAACTTTAAACTAAAGGACTAACCTGGGTTGCCAGGAAGACTTCTCTTCTTCTTTCGTGGTGGTGCTTCATTTGTTGAAGACGAAAAAGACTGTTGAGTGTACATGGTGCCAGTTTCAACCCTGGAACCTGTAGAAGCACTTACTTCACAAGATGCAGAAGACAAATTAGACATATTCTCTTCAAGTAGGAAACCTTTCATTATCTTCTCTATGTTAATTTAGAGGAGATGAACGATGACACAAACTGCAAGATTCACTGATAAGACGAAATAGCTCAACTTGTAAACCCGTGACAGTTGATTGTCCAGAGATCTGAATTGAAAGTGATGAAAGCTAGCCGAGAAGGAGGTTTCACCTTGATTCTCCCAGCTGCTTTAATTCTAGTGATGTTTTCTTCCCTTAATTTTCTTCCAAATTCTTGAAAATTTAAGAGAAAATAAAGCAAAATTTGGAAAAGAACAAAATAAAATATATATAAAAAGAGAATGAAAAAGCTTTGGAAGTGAATTATTCACTCGAGCATCTACCAAACCTTGAACTCACTCACATTCCTGCCATGTTTCATACAGAATTCTTTGGTTGCTAGTTGCTGACACCCAGACAGATTCAAAAAAAGCCATACAAAAACGTACAAATGAACCCGAAAAGAAAAATCCCAGATTAAAAATGAACAGCATAAAAGAAGAGAGATGGAAAGCGAGAGAGAGGGAGAGACAGAGAGAGTTGTGGATGAGAAGAAGGGATTCCTTTGAAGTCATCCACCCATCGAAAACCAAAACCAAAGGGTAATAGGCTTGTTCTGTGACGTTGCACTTTCTGTCTTTTCCTTTGTTCTCTTCCCAGCCTATCTCAGAAAACTTATTCTTTAATTATCGTACTTGCTTTTTCAAATCATTTTTCTACGCTTTCTCACTTTACAATCTCAAAAACATAAAGCAACCGCGTAAAAACATCGTAAGATTTTTTTTACAAGCTATGCAGTAAACAAAACATGCCCTAGAGAGAAATGACAAGAGGTTGATTCGATTACAGACAAGAGTTAAAAAGCAAAACCTCTTTCCTCTGTGCACTTACGCGAGCATGATTGGCTCAGTGAATCTATAATTCCTGTTTGTACAGTTGTTGAATATTCATTAAAGCATTATTATAGAACAATCAACTTCATTGAAGATATCAAAAGATATACAGGTCAGTCCCCGGTGCTGCCCACCCCATAGCCACTTGTTTTATTGAGAGAGAGAGAGAGTTGTCAACTTCGATCATTCCCATCCAAGGATAATTGAATACCGTTCAACTAACAGTCCCAACACAGTTTCTCTGCAAACTTACTTAATCAAGAAGCCTTGGACATGTTATTCTACTGTTCAAATACAGATATTCAAACCTGCATCTTAACAGCGGTACTCTGATTGGTCCTCCCAGATTTCACCACCTGGAATACACATAATACATAAGATGTTGAGAGCAAAGTTGGAAAACAAATTGACCATTCGTCCCACCATAACTTTACCATGCACCCAGTTACTGAATAATATATACAAGCAAGGCACTAAGCTGCAAATAATGGGACTTTATTTTTGGAGAAACACTGTCTCCATATCTACGCATATTGCTGGCTCATGGTTTCAGCAGCTTTTGTCTTCATATATATGCATGCTTCGGCCAGTTCATCATTCCCTTCCTTTTCATTATTTTATGCATTGCCTGCCCCTCAATTTTCTCTTCCATTCCCTTAATTAAAACAAACAATTGACCTCACAAGCCATCTTCATTTATCATGTCTCTCTTACTTAAAGAGTTTATGTGGTCATGGTCATTGTTTATTTGTTTAAACTTATGTAATAAAATTAAAAATAAAAAGACTTTCTTCGATAACAAAATACAAATCTATGTATGAACATGGCACCATTCATAAGTTTAATATGAGGATTTTATATATATATATTATAAAATATATATATATTTATATATTTAAAAATAATAATTAAAAATTATTAATTAAAATTTAAAAAAAAAGACAAAATTATTTGATATATAATTAGATGAGATGAGCAAAATACTTAAATCATTTAATATTTACTTATAAATTATTATTTACATATATTAAAATATAATAAATAAATTTACGAATTCGAGTCTGACCGACCTTTATTTTTTTACCGGTATGGCTCGACCCTGCTCTTAATAGAAAGGAAAGATTTGTGATTGTCCGGACAAGTTGCTCATAGTTTCGCATTCGGCGTGGCTTAGGGTTCAATAGACGGAAGAGACTGTTGCTCCGGGTTTTGCTTAGCATGGAAAGCTGCTAACTTATTTACTACTTGGTCCGACTGGATCCTAGGAAGATGACCTTTCGTACATCCAGCTGGCACCCACTTGATAATATCTCGTTGGCAATTAATCTGCAAAATTTACTTGTACCAACTCATCAAGCCTTGATTAAAGATCAGATTTCATAACTCACTTCGTTTTTTTAACTGATGCTAGACATGAATACACTACACTTGGCTATTCAGTTCAAATAAGATCTGGTTGTCTGCTATGTAGACCAATCAGGTTCATCCCAAGTTTAAATTCCTAATTCCTATTGGTTACATTTGCATATATATACACGATGGATGTTACCGGTCAACTATCACTAGTGCAGGAATCCAGTTTGGTCTTTCATGTCCTTCCTCAGATGCAACATGGAGATATCTCCAGTTTTGATTGTTTTGTTGTGTTGTTTTCTGCTAAGCAATGGAACTCAATCTGAAGTTTGTGTTACCAGACAAAACAGAACTTCCAATGTCTCCATGTTTCGTTGGCAGCAAACAAGCCTTACAAAACTTCTTATCACTTCCGAACTCGCCAAAACTGGATGAATGGTATGAATCTTTAGAAGTTCATTTTTCGTTCTGTTAGCTTTAATTCCTCTATGTCATCCTCATTTTTCGTTCTGTTGTCGGTACTGATCAAATTTTGTCTGGTTTTCTGTTCAATCTCATTGGAAATTGTGATGACTCGTCCATTCAGATCCCAATGGTAAGTTTGTCAATCATTCCTATATGGGACCCTTTATGTTTTGAACCTTTATAAGCTGGCGAGATTAGTTTCAAAATCTGTAATGCATATGTTTGATCCATTTTCAGGGCCTATGTACTACAAGGGACTTCATCATTTGTTCTACCAGTACAACCCACGTGGACCATTGTTTGGTCGTATTATGATATGGGGACATTTTGTATCTTACGATCTCATCAACTGGATTCATCTCAATCCTGCCCTTTGGCCGTTTGAGTCATATGACAACAACAGTTGCTGGTCTGGTTCTGCTACAATCCTTCCTGGGGATAAGCCTTTCATGTTATACACGGGAATTGACGAAAATGGTTATCAGGTTCAGAACTTGGCAATTCCTGAGAGTCTGTCTGGGTAAAATTTTCTGGAAATCCTGTCATAGCTACACCAAATGATGTCGAGGCTGACATGTTTAGGGACCCAACAACTGCATGGCAAGGTCCTGATGGAAGGTGGAGAGTAATTGTAGGAAGCCAGATCAAAAACAAAGGAATGGCAATTCTCTATCGAAGTAGGGATTTTATTCGCTGGAACAAGTTTGAACGCCCTCTTTATTCAGCAGAAAAGACTGCAATTTGGGAGTGTCCAGACTTTTTCCAGTGTCTATTAATGGCACAAATGGGCTTGACACTTCGGTTCAGGATCCAAGTGTAAAGCATGTGTTGAAGATAAGTTTGTATTCCAATCATCATGACTATTATGTACTAGGAACTTATGATCCTGAGACGGAAACATTTTCTGTTGACAATGATATTGAGGGAAAAAGTTCCGACTTAACGTTGCATTATGGAAAATTTTATGCTTCGAAAACATTCTTCGACAGTAGCAAGAAAAGGAGGATACTGTGGGGTTGGGTAAATGAGTCTGATAGCACAGAAGATGCTATTCACAAAGAATGGTCCGGAGTACAGGCAATTCAAGTAAAACTGGAGATATTTCCCAATCTAAAAGTTTCTATCTAGATCGCAACTGGGGAGGATTACATTGATGAACCTTGACGATATCTGTATTCTGCTTTGCAGTCAGTTCCTAGGAGAATTTGGCTTGATGAAAGTGGAAAGCAATTGGTCCAGTGGCCGGTTGAAGAAATTGAAACACTAAGGGACAAGCAAGTCAGTATCCATGACAAGAAACTAGAAACTGGGACAGTTGTTGAAGTTCCAGGAATCACTGCTTCACAGGTACATACTTCATACTTAAATTTCACCAACTGAATAACCGATCAAAGTTTTTGTTTGCATTTTCATAGCTATTTCACCTTTAAGGTCGATGTAGATGTAGAGTTTGAATTGCTTGAACTGGAAGAAGCTGAGTTCCTTGACTCTGCTCTGGTTGATCCGCAAAAACTGTGCGATGATAAAAAGGCATCAGTCCAAAGCAGATTTGGACCATTCGGTCTGTTAACTTTGGCCACAGAAGACTTGACAGAACAAACAGCAGTTTTCTTCATAATTTTCAAAGCCCGCAATAAACACGTTGTGCTTATGTGCAGTGACCAAAGCAGGTCTGTTTCTCATCCAAAAGTTTGCTATTCAACCAACCGCCATTTTTTTGTAATCTGAGCTCTACGTTCAAAGCTTTGTGCTGCTAAAAGATCTTCTCTAAAGAAAGACATTAACAAAACCACATATGGAGCCTTTGTAGATATTGATCCTCGCCACGAAAAATTTCGTTGAGAAGCTTGGTATGTTGACATAGACTTGTTTCTGGTTATTCTTCTCTCTCTGGCTCTAATATACTTAGCTTTTGCAGATAGACCACTCCATTGTTGAGAGTTTTGCAGCGGGAGGGAGAACTTGTATTACAACCAGAGTTTACCCTGTCTTGGCTACTGGAAAAGAAGCCCGCCTTTATGCATTTAATAACGAACTGAGAGCATATTTATTTCAAGTTTGATTGCTTGGAGCATGAATGAAGCCCGCGTCAGTGACAGCGAGGAAAGAAGTTTTAAACTATAGCAAAGATTCTGAATCTGTGCTAAGTTGATGACTGATGCTGGTGTTTTCCGATCAAATACATTCTCCTAGAAATAAATGATTTGATGTCATTGATGATGTTTTCCCATAGCAAACAAATCATTTCATTATCGTGTAATTGTCAATGCAATGCAATTCGTTCAACCTGCAGAGATTATAAGCACATAGTGGAGACATTTCTCTGTGGGCTGTGGGATTATGCTGGTTGGCAATGGAGTTAATGCCAGTCAATCAGATTTAACAAAATTATCTATTCTCTCTTTCTACAAAGCAGCTTTACATGACAGCTTACATTTCCAATATACCCAAAACCGGACTAGTTGTACTGCTTTAATAATGTCCATTTCTGGTTTTATCAGAAAATAAGAGCTTTGATTCCGAGGTTTCTTAGGAACAACGTCAGTAATTTGTGGACCAGACTTGAAGCTTTCAACATTGGTGGTTTTCTGGTCTGGTTGTCTTCCATTTCCCCAATTTTGGTGTGTTGGCAACCAAAGCCTTCCTTCAGTTTGTCCGAAGTTGGCAAATAAATGTAATATGGGGCAAGCGCGCACCTACACAAAACAATGGAACTACCAGGGTGAATATATATCCATCATTGTTTAGTGACTGACTAATTCGTGAAGAAAGCCGTAAATTTGTTGACAACGAAGCTTCTTTCAAAGGATCGAGTGTTGAGAAACGAAACTGACTCTTTGCATTTCATTCGTCGTTGGTGTTTAAACCGACAAGGAAACAATTATTTAAATGAAAATTTCCAAATAAACCCCCGAAAAGAGGAAAGTGAGCGTTGCACGTGGCAAATTGATGAGTGAGTGATATATATATATATATATATATATATGTATGTATATCCACAATATTAGCAGTTGAACGAATATAACATGGAATGAAAAGATAGATACAGAAAGAGGGACACGTAAGCTTGGGTCAGAGGTCCGTCGGATCAAGAAATCTTGGCAGTGTAACCGCGTATATGGATTTCTGATAATTTCTTCTCCTCACGGACAAGGAGGAAGATAGGAAGAAAGGGAAAAGAAAATTACAGAGAGAATAGTCGAGGATCAAAAATAAGCTAACATTATTAAAAGCCGCCCCCCGTAACTCTAATTCTATCATAAACAACATTTTCTACCTCTTATTACTGGGTAATCGTAAATTTGAGCCAAAACCCTTATTTTATTTGTTGGGGTGGGGGGGGTTCTTGAACTCATCTCCGACAAGGAGGGATTTAGAAAAGAAAATTAAGGGAGGAGGAGAGAGACTTTTCAGGAATGAGCAAGGATGATGGGGACCCGGAAAAGAGAGGGTCGAGACCGTCATCAGGACCTTACAAATGGGTGACCAACTTTCATCGTGATCTGTTGGCGGGAGCGATGATGGGCGGCGTGGTGCACACGATTGTGGCTCCAATCGAGAGGGCGAAGCTTCTTTTGCAAACCCAAGAGAGCAACTTGGCCATTGTTGGGACTGGACGGAGAAGATTTAAGGGCATGCTTGATTGTATTGTGCGTACAGTTAGAGAAGAAGGAATTTTATCTCTCTGGAGAGGCAATGGCAGTAGTGTTCTTCGATATTATCCTTCTGTTGCGCTTAACTTTTCTCTAAAGGTACAGATTCATCAAGAATTTATCTTGATACTTATTTTAGTTTCTTTGCGTGTCATTTTGGATGCTATTGTTGAATGGAAGAATAGGTTGTTTCCTTTTGTAATGTTTAACTGCTTGACTTGCGTGGTTATTATTTTAGTTTACTTGCCTGCTCTTTGGACGCTGTTCTTGAATGGAAGAATATGTTGTGCCTTCTGTTTTAATATCTAATTGTTTGTCTTGGGTGGTTCCTTTCATTTGGGGTGGTTTATTGGAGATTGGTTTGCCTAGAAATTGGGGTCCTTCGGAGGCTTATGTTTTGCGTGCGAAGTAACTGACGATTTGTTTGAATGAAGAAGTTGGAAGGGAAGTTTTAATTTGATGTAACAAAGATTTCTGGGTGATGTTATTCATAAGAATGGGAAGGATAACACGCTAGGATATGCAGTTGTTTGAATGAAACTAATGAGTGTTCATGTCGAATCTTTATCTTTGGTGTACACTTTGTTAACCAAGGTATCCCTATTCCATAGGTTCAACTTGTTTTATATGATGGATATATCTTATTCATGAATTTAAATGAACCCCTTGTGATATATAAGCTTGTACTGATAGCTGAAATGGTCCACAATTGAGCCTGTTCTTGTGAGATGCAGGTCTTGAATGGCTTCATTGATGGTTTTGTTCTTGAAAAATAGATAAGTTTTGCTATGGTATGGGTTCATATTAGCTATGCTTAATTTTAACCAAAAAAAAAGTAAAAAGCCTATGCTTTCAGTAATACTTCTTTGCTGACCTTATCTGGCCTCATTTAATTTCTCTAGCATATTCCATATTTCCAAACTTCTCTTAAGTTCCAGGGATGTTGGCTCATAATTCTTCATTAGTTTGTTGGCATTTCTCTTAAAATTAATGATGATAAGGTGAATCATTTTTGAAGGGTACTCCATCATAGTTTTTATATGTGTTCTTTCTTAACAACTCTAATGTTTGCTGAATAATAGTTTCAATCTTTTGTTTCCCTGTTCTCAGAAGGAATCAAATAAAGCTATGAGTTTGGATTTTGATGAATGGATTTGTACAAGAGAGACAGCAAGATGTAGGTATATAGTCAATGAACAATTATCTATGAAATGAAAGTTTGTTGTATGGTATCCTTCATTTTTGCAGGAGATAAGTTAGAATATTCTTGAAGACAATTGAGGATAATGAGAGGATTGCGTAGAAGTTACTCTTCTTGCAATTATTTTTGGGTTATTAACGAGAAAGGTTTAGAAGGACCTAGAAAGGATGGAGAACTGGCAGAGGATGTGAATAAATGTAGTAGTGATACAGTTTCGATTTAATTTCTTGCTTGTCTTAGTCTATGAGTGTTTGTATTTAACTACTTTCATGGATGGTTGGGTCTCTGTGTATTTTCTGATCCTAGGATCAAGAAAACTATGTAGTTCTAAAAGTTTTAAATTGTGGATTTCAATTTCTAGGTGAATAATAGATAGTGAAAATATAATAAGTCAGTGGACACTATTTACCTAGAAGGAATTATCACCATCCTCCTGCAATCAGAATACAGCCTCGGATGTTTTGAAACTTGCTGTTTGATATAGTTGATTTGTATCATATAATGAAAAGATAAATTTGAGTTATTCCCCTTAGTAGGTAATGTGGATGCCATATTTGTGTTATTTCAATTGTAAGACATGAATTAGGGGAATGATTTTGCCTTGCTGACTGAATTTTGAAATTATATTCTGAAATTGGGGAAATGGAATTTTTCTTGTGAAAAAGAGATAGCTATGCACAGGAACTTAAGGTGAATCAAAGTCTTTAGATATTTGAGGGGAATTTCCAAGTAATCAAGGAATATCTCTGTGTTATCGTTTTCTTTTGTCTGAATAATGAATATTATGATTGATGTCTTTTGCAGGATCTTTATAGAAACATTTTAAGGAATGGCAACTCTCAGGATGGTAATTTTGTGTCTGGTACATCAGCAAACTTCATAGCTGGTGCTGCAGCTGGTTGTACAACATTGATCTTAATCTACCCACTTGATATTGCACACACCCGTCTTGCTGCTGATGTTGGAAATACTGAGGCTCGTCAATTCCGAGGCTTCTACCATTTTCTGGCAACCATAGTCAAGAAAGATGGGATACGTGGAGTTTATAGAGGGCTTCCTGCCTCTCTACAAGGGATGGTTGTTCACAGGGGCCTTTACTTTGGGGGCTTTGATACAATGAAGGAGAGATTGTCTGAAGAATCAAAATCTGAATTGGCATTGTGGAAACGTTGGGTAGTGGCTCAGGCTGTCACAACATCAGCTGGTTTGTTATCATATCCTTTGGATACAGTTCGTAGGAGGATGATGATGCAATCTGGCTTGGAACAACCAATGTACCATAACACACTTGACTGCTGGAGGACCATCTTTAGGAAAGAGGGGGTGACTTCATTTTACCGTGGAGCGGTTTCAAACATGTTTAGGAGTACTGGTGCTGCTGCTATTTTGGTTTTGTACGATGAGATCAAGAAGTTCGTGAACTGGGGTGGATTTTAGAAGGAACTAAATTATTTTGGCAGTTTTTTTATCTCTACACTTGAACAGAAGAATTCGATAGAATAAGGTTACGATTACTACAGCGGGAAAATATTGTAAATTGCAAATGAACCTGTTACAGTTAACATGGAACACTTGCTAGATGACACTCATTTGCAACGTCAGGTTTTGCGCTCTGCAATTGACACCTTGATTTTTTTGGGTTAACAAATAAAGGAACGGGAATAGAATGTTCTCTACAACATGCTTAGTTGGAAAGACTTCTGTTATCTCCGAACAAAAGCAAGCACAGCTTATTCTTGTTTGATATAATGATTATGTCTGTATGATTCTGCCTTTACACTGGTGTACCAACGTGGAAAGTGAGAGTACTGTAGTGTGCTGAGTATTATTGATTACAAAATTATTAGTGGAAAAATGAGTTAATGAATGAAGTGAACTGAAATTCCATCTCCCCCTGTCTGACCTATATGTGTCTGTCCAGCCTTAACTTACCGGTGCACGCAGCATATTACATTTGATGAGAATTTTTTATTGAAAAAAAGAGAGGGTTCCAAGTAGAGGCAAATGCAATAGTAGTTTAGTAATACCTTAGTTGTTCTCTAGTTTTGTCTTACAAGTGATGTAAGCTTTGACTATCTCTAATGTGTGCAGAGGCAGTGTAGTATTATTCCAGGGAAGGGCATAACTGGAGTGGTAGTATTTGATGTTGAAGCAAAACAACAGGTGGGTTTCGTGTCAAACCAAATATGGTTATGATAACTTGGGTATATATTTTACCAATATAAGATACAAGGAAAGTAGTGGGAGCACGCACAGGGGCTGTCCTGCCCCGGTGATGTAAACAAAAGCTAAAGCAGACATTGAAGGCACGACTGCAACCACTAGTTGTGTAGAAAGAAATGAATGAAGTGATGACATAAAGTAGTTGGAAGATGCTTTTGGAACTTTAGACTTTACCAGTTTTGATAAAAAGTGCAAACCCAAGACCCTGCCATTAGCGGGATACCTGCCCTGCCCTGCCTTTCCCAATTTCTATTTTCTTAATTGTGTGATTATGCAAGTAGTAGTACCCATACCATATATAATACAATATAATATAATTTATCTCCCTCTCTCTTCTTAAAAAGAGAGAATCAGGGTGTAGATTCTTCTTACGCCAGGGTTGTCCAAATGTGTTCCACTTGAAGGCGTCATTATATCATAAATCAAGACCTATGCATGCCTGACACGTGCGATTTCGATATTAAACGAATAAAAAAATTAACTAATTAATAGAATTATTTATCATTCATATAAATATAAATATTCGTATATTTAAATATTTTAAATTATTTATCAATTATTTTATTCATGTTTTAATTATTTTTAATATATATATATATTTTTATATTATTATTTTAAATTTCATATGTTAGAAAATGTATGGGCATGTGCATGTGCATGAATATTAACCATTCCATTAATTGATTAATTAATCAATTAAATTAATAAAAGTGTGAACAAAACACTTTGAATGTGGGTTGTGGTTGTGGATGGTTGATGATATTGTCATCAGTCATCACCAACGCTAATATGCAATGCAATGCAATCTCTCTTTCTTCTCCAAGGCTAAAGGAAGGAAAAACTTGGTCCCATTGGAGTGGGCTATCCTATCCTACCCTACCCTACCCTACCCTACCCTACTATCCTAATTTGATGATTGCTGATATCCCACCTAGTTTTTTCTGAAATAGGAAACCACCACCACCACCACCTCCTCCTCCTTTGAAAATGGTTGAAAGTTGATCGGCACCACTTTTTCTTTATAATAATTTTGGCATATGCGATATTCATCTTAATATATAATATATATATATATATATATATATCAATACTACCATGTCTATATTTGGTACCGAAAATGGCACTGCGGCTGCAATACGCCGAGGGCCACGGCTTGACGCTGCTCTAATTGTTGTTTCATGGCATGGCGACAACTTCCCCTTTTTCTGTTTACCTTGCCAAGTTTTATAGCTCGTTTTCTTTGTCCCCTTGTGTGTTATTTTGTCCATGGAGTTTTCGATTCAATCATCCTACCTCCTTTGCTCCAGCCTACTCGTATCAGCTATCACCTATGCTCTGAAAAAGACTAAAATACCCCTAATAGAAGCATGAAATTACTTATAAATTTAACTTCAATTAGATTGTGACTTAACCGTACAGAATGGTATCAAACCCACACCACACCACACAACTTACAATTTCTAGAACACAGACAGGGCAAATGATTCAAACCCCCAAGGATTTGCTTGCTTTTAATTTACAATATTTCTGGAAATAAAGAAAAAGGCAGGCAGATTTGGTTCAATAATTGGGAAAATGTTGTCAGAACATGAAATCAGGTAATGCCACTTTGCCTCGTCGCTGTCACCCACCCCACAACTCAGCCCTCACTTAAACCCAGATCGCAATCCTATTAACTGTTCTTTATCTTGAAAGTTTGCAACGGATCTGATTGCTCTAGCATTTCTCATCGGTCCCACTTCACCTATCTGAAACTAAAGTAACAATCATAGATCAATTCAACGCCGGGGCCGTTGAATATCTAACCCCACTCCCTGTTACCTGCTTACTACTACAACCCCAAGCTACCTTCGTTTCCCAAACACCATCTCCATAGATTTCTTCTACATGATATTGAATTAAAAGCTACAAATTTATTGAAAAGAAAAATGAAATACTGCAATTACAATACCAAGAGAGGAACTTCATTGATTGGCATAAGAATCAGAATTGGGTACTTCTCTAATATTATTAACTAGGATTATTAATGGTAAATATGTTCATACCCAGAGCGCCAACTTCCACGAGCTTAGGAACGAGGTGGCCGCTGAGGTGGAGGGCGAAGAGAGAATCGAGGCCACCGACGCACGTGCCGCCAATGAAAACAGCAGGCGCTGACGGATTACGAGGTGAATCAGCGTTACCGTGGTCGGATAGAGGGAGAGCCGAGATCTCGTGGTCGTCGAGCTCGATGACGGTGGGGTGGACTCCAATGGTGGCGAGGAGTTTTTTCATGACGTGGCACATGCAGCACGACGATCGGCTGAAGATTATGACCGGGTGTTCTGATATGAGGCGCTGGATTTTTGTCTCTGTGGATTCTTCGCCATCTATGGATAAGTTAGTTGTCATGGAGGTGGAAGATGGTGAGGTAAGGTCAAGGCGGAACGCTTCGTTGGGGCAACGTCTTAGGCCTTGCATCACCGGAGAGCGAAGAGAGAAACAGAGTGAGAATTGTATGTCAACGGAGGAGCAAGTTGAGTTCCCGATTTGCGTTTGTGGGAGTTTTATAAAAAGAGAGGAAGGGAAGGGTGTGGTTGCTTACATCACAAAGTACTGTGTTACACCCTTGACATTAGGCTCTTTGGGATCATAGCTTTTGGGAATTTAGGAAGCACACTCGCCATCCATGCCGGTGTTTCTTACGTGCTTTTGACGTGACAGAATACTCTCTCCTTCTCCCTTCGTCTTTTCCTAATTTCCACTCCTCTGTATCCTTTAATTATGCTAATTTATTCTTATGAAATGATACAAGAGAAGAATGATTTGAGTGTGGATTACACGCGCAGAAAAAGCACGCTCGTCAAAATTTGTCGTCACATAACGGGGTAGCTTCGAAATACTGGATATTTTGCCAACGCAATTGGCGTGAAGCAGTCACATGGGGGTGGGGGGGAAGAGTGTGACGTCGTATTGACTCGGACGTGGAACTGTAAAATTGAACTGTGACGTAACCAAATGCTAAAGCAAAGCGCAGTAAAAAACGAAAGCAACCACACCCACGGAACCATCTGACGTGGACGAGATTGAAATTACACTTTCCTCGTCACCATGACGTGCTGTGATGGACACGTGGCTGCTCCTTTTACTTTCCTTCAGGCAAGGAGCTTGCGGGGCCAAGCGAGGTAAACGAGTGGGTCCCGACAGACTCTCGGGGACCTTAGTGGAGTGCCCAATGAGAAAAGACCACTTGGGGTTGGTCATACGTTTGTTGGGTCGTGGTCCCCCACCAACATCAATTGGGGGGTTTGGGGAGTCCTTGAAAGTGCACCGTTGATGGTGGTATATACGGTGTCTGCCATTCGTAATGTCTATGAATTGGTGTGTGATGACTAGGGATTTGCAGCAAGTAAAGCATCTAACCCATTGATTTTGTCCCACTTTATTCCAAAGTTCAGCCCGTCTCTAGTCATTCTCCCTTTCCCCTGGCCCCCTATATTTACTCTAATCTTCCAATATTATCATAAACCCATCGGGGAAAAGATAGTCTGAATTGACAAATGTGGGCTCGTTGTGACTTTATCCTTCATAACCGAATTGGATGTAAAGATTCAAGAGCAAAGGAAGGAGGAATGAGTAATGGACGCATGGACAAGAGACCTTTATATGGCTTGTGGAAGTGGTACTCGTGGTCACAAGGTCAAGTCTGCGGATAAAAAACGTAAGTTGTCGTCACGCTTAACGTCAGCCATTAATGGAGGAAATCTTAAAGGCTATTGCCACTGCTGTGCCGATGCTTTATACTGTCTCAAGTAGTCCAAAGAAAATAAACAATAATAAAAGAGGCAGATTCGGATGCCCAACAAAGAACCGGCAATAACAGCAATGGCAGACGATTAAGCATCCATCGTACTGGCCAGCATATTTACTGCTTGATCAGCAATCAGAGCAAAAGGCAACCAAGGCGCATCCGCGGATAACACTCTTAAATATTACATGTACACAGAAGATACAAAAAACTTTCAAATAACATACCTCTTGCCAAAACCATGAAAGGACTCTGATGGTACTGTACATAAAATTTATTACTTCTCTTCTGCTTTAATTATTTTGCGTTTAACCTGGAAGCCAGCTTCTGAGTTTTCTTTCTCTCTCCTTGCTGCTGGAAAATTAATTATTATTCGTATAGTCTGAGTCCTGCTTTTGTAAGAGAAGCTTACTTTGTGATCGACGTTGGACATGGCGAAAAGTTGGCTTACGATAATCCTTCGCGTATTGAACTGTTCATGGGCCCTGCAGTGGATGAATTCAAATGCAATGAAGTGCCACTAATTTTGATTATCAGTAATTTCCACACATACACAAAGAACACTAAAGTTGGCTCAAGAGGAACTGCTGAAAAACAGAGGCCGGTGCTCATGGGGCTTTTAGTTCTTGGTGCATGACATCCCGCATGACTTCAGCTTCATTATCCAGTTAAGTAAACAAGCCAATCTTTCAAGTAATCTGTGAAAGCGACGCTCCAATCCACGATCTATGTGTGAGCGTGATTTCAAATTGTTTAATTACTGGCCTTCTTACACCGAGGAGTTACTAAACAATCCCCACGTGAGGCATCACATCTCCGTACCTTCCAGAAGGCGGTGACCAGGAAACAAGATAGAGGTCGTACTGACCTCGTGTCAGATATTCGTACCCGGTAATCACACCCGTATCCGAATATAAATTTCTCTCAAACTGGTCCTATCCTATCTTTTTCCTTGTTGGAGCGCACGTTCCAATGGGCACACGTTAGAGGGAAACCCGTTGTTTGCTTATGAGCTTACCCTTTAAATCAAAGCCACCTGTTTGTCGGCGCCACT
This sequence comes from Xylocarpus granatum, assembly GCA_019650275.1. Taxonomy (NCBI): domain Eukaryota; kingdom Viridiplantae; phylum Streptophyta; class Magnoliopsida; order Sapindales; family Meliaceae; genus Xylocarpus; species Xylocarpus granatum. The sequence goes on along the minus strand of BNST01001721.1, from coordinate 80,457 downwards.
GGCTTTCGTAGTTTAATTTACGACTTTATTTTACCTCCTCGACCGAAGGTTGTTGACACATGGATGACGCAATCATGCACTACAGTCATAGGTCAGTTGTGGGGGCCAGTGATGTAATGATCTGAATCTTTGTCGGCTCATAAAATACGCAGCAGGATCCCTCGCTTGCCGTACTTTCGAAAGATAGGGACCTTCTTACTCTTGCCCGAATCAACTTACACTGTGTGTCCAGAGTCATGGGCGATCATCATTGCATAGCGACAGCATACAAGACGGTGGGATGACGTATGGACTGTAGGAGAGATATGACGAGACAATGAAATATGGTGTGGGGTGAGACCCAAGCCATAAAAAATGGCACAAGTAGTTGAAGGAAGCCCTAGAGAAATGATGGCTGCTTGCTTCTTTTATCGCGTGCTGAGTCGAGTTTCTAAGGCAGCATTTTTCGCCTTCCTTGGAGGTGGCTCTTGCGCATGTGATGGGAAGAAGAGAGCGGAAAAATCCAGGGCAATGGAGCAGCAGCAGGGACCCCAAAATAATCAATGGTATATACACATAATGGGCAACAAATGGAGGACGTAAGGTTGGTGGGCTACGTTTTGGGGAAAGGTATTGGGGTTTTGGTTAGGGCATATGTGGGAACCTCAATCTATTTAGCAAACTTTAATAATTGATCGTTCCTTTTAGTTCCCCTTCCGTTTTCAAACATATGAATGATGATGGAAACACTCCTCGAAGCTTCAAAAATCCTTCAACTCTTTGGGCTAAACACTTTCGTTCAAAATTAACCAACCCAGCCCAGTCCCGCCCACATGGCTCTGCACCAAGTACGAACATCATTCTCTTACGTGGCAAAATCTTATACGGTAAGGGAGATAAAGTTGTGTCATCAAACCCTCACATCCAATGTCCAACCAAGTGAGAGTCACTACTCGGCCCCCACAATCAATGGCCCAGCCTACCCCAGCACAAATGATTCTGTACAACAAGAGACGTCATTGTGTATTTCTTATCCTATCACTTACGTGGCAAAATCTCATTTGGGAGAGAGATATCATCAAACCATGAAATCCATGGCCACTACTGGATCCACAATCAACGGCCCAGCCCAACCCCGCCTATATGTTTGTTTCTGAACAAATTATAATCATCATTATCCATTTTCTCATCCGACCACTTACGTGGCAAAATCGTATACTGCGGTTGTATCATCAAACTGTCAAATCCATGTCTAACCGAGTTCAACGGCTCATATCGATTTTGTACGAATTAGTAACGTCATTCGCAAAATCTGATAACGGAGGGACATAAAGTTGTATCATCAAACCGTCGATTCCTTATCCACCCAAGGGAGAGCCGCCACTGGACTCACGTCAACGGCCCAGACTAGCCAGCCCACATGTTTTTGTGCATATTACAAACATCATTATCTATTTCTCATCGATCTCTTACGTGGCAAGATCTTAACGGCGATCGTATTGTCAAAACATTAAATAAATATCTAACCAAGTGGGAGCTAGTAGCACTGGACCCAGAATCAACGGCCCATATCGGCCGTCGTAGTGACCTTCGCTGTCTTCTCCACCCAAGCTCGGCGTGGGGAACTTTCTAGAACTTTTTACCAATCTTCGGACCCACGCCTGACAAATGGCAGAAGCTTCTTACAAATTTCAGAAGAACCTGGCACATCTACCAAAAGAATCTGAACCAAGTCTCTTTATCTAGAACCTTCTGTTTCATCCCGTTATAAATCTCAACTTCTCTCTCCTACATTTCATAATCTCCTAAAGCTGAAAATTCCCTCGAAAATTTGCCAGACTAACCAACTCCGTTAAGGAACAACTCTCTTAAAACAAATTCTGTGAAAAACTTGTGAAAGTCGGCATAAAATCAGCTCAAAACCTCCTATTGGTAATAGCTATGGAGGAAATGAGAGTGAAAGAAGAGGAGACAGTGACATTCGAAGCAACGACAGCAGCTTCTGCATCGTCTTCTTCATCTTCTTCAAGCTTTTCGCCACAGCCAATGGAAGGTTTGCACGATGCAGGCCCGCCTCCATTTCTGACGAAAACTTATGAAATGGTAGAAGACCCATCAACGGATTCGATCATTTCATGGAGTAGAGCTCGTAACAGCTTCGTAGTGTGGGACTCTCACCAGTTCTCTACCACTCTGCTTCCCAGATACTTCAAGCACAGTAATTTTTCTAGCTTCATCCGCCAGCTCAACACTTACGTAAGTACTCAAAGAAAAAGGTCGTGCTAGCCTTATTTTGTTTTGCGTTTGTTTCTACTGAATCTTGCTTGAATTGTCTACATTTTGTTTGATTTGTGTTCTCTGTTATAAGTTGGTGGAATTGATGTTAACTTAGACTTTGTCACTAATCTTAATTCTTTAACACTGTCATGATGGTTTGTAATGTTTTGAATGAATTGAACTGGTATCATGTTTTAAATTTGCCCCCTTGTTTTCATTGTTTAGGAAATCTTGAATTTTATCTGGATTCATTTGTGGGTTTTGCGTCTTGCCATGACTGTAACGGGTAGATAATCCTTCAGCAAATTGTTATTTTGTCATATTTGATAGTTGTATCAATCACTCGGTTCTTTTTATGCTAGTATGTGGTCCAATGAGTTTCTGGTTCATTAATATCATTAGTCTGCACTAAGGTTCTTTCTAGTTTGTCCGAAATTATCCTATTTTCTGGCCGAGGAACCTTTTTTAAGTTTTTTAATGTACTCTAATGTTCCGATAAGTTCCCCATATTCATTAGTAGTTTCGTTTTTGAGTTTGATGTCAGTACGTGTACTCTAATGTCAAATAATTGATACACGACAAATGCTAATCAGAGCCTAATAATTTATTCTCTTCATTTTGGCTGATTAATATGAACTGGCTTTGGTGTTTTCATTGAGGATATTGCTTCCTTTGTTGGTTTTCTTAATTTTATGTTCACTTTAGTGTCGCAACGTGATGCAGGGTTTTAGAAAGGTTGATCCCGATAGATGGGAATTCGCTAATGAAGGATTTCTCGGAGGACAGAAGTATCTACTGAAGACAATCAAGAGAAGAAGACATGTCTCACCGATTATACAAGGAGGAGGAGGAGCTTGTGTTGAGTTGGGACAATATGGATTGGATGGCGAGCTTGAAAGATTAAAGAGGGACAGAAATGTGTTGATGGCGGAAATTGTCAAGCTAAGACAACAACAGCAGCAATCAAGGGACCAAATTGGTGTGATTGAGAATAGGTTGGTAAGCACAGAAAGGAAGCAACAGCAGATGATGACATTCCTTGCCAAAGTTCTCAACAACCCATCCTTTGCCCAGCAATTTGCCAAGAGGAACGCACACAGAAGAGAACTTGGTGGTGTTCAAATTGGAAGAAAGCGGACACTAACAGCTCGACCAAGCATGGAGAACTTACAAGAAGAAGCAATTTCTATGGCACCTGTAGGACTGGAAAGTGGTCCAGTTGGAGATTTCACAGTCCAAGATCAAAATGAAATCCCTACTATGGAGACTGATATAGAGACATTTTTTTCTTCTGCCTTGGACAATGAATCTAGTAGTGATATCATCAACCCAATTACTGGTTCAATGCCCACAAGCAGCTGTGGAAATTTGGATAGTGTCAATGAGACAATATGGGAGGATTTGTTGACTGAAGATCTAATTGCCGGAAATCCAGAAGATGTAGTTTTGGTGGGTGATCAGTCTGAAGCTGATGTGGAAGTGGAGGATTTGGTTGCACCTCCTACGGATTGGGGTGAGGATTTGCAAGACCTTGTGGATCAGATGGGTTACCTTATATCTAAACCGTGACCAAACTCATTGCTGTAAAGAATTGGTTATCGCTAGATTGAGTTGGTCTCTGCAACTCCATCCCTGTTCCTTGTAATGGTATGCTTTATAATTCTTGTTTGATTTCTGTAGCCTCAAGTCTGTGTTCTTCTTAACTGATAAAAGTACATTGTTTTTCATACAGCAGGGAATGGTGCAAGTTGCAAAGGGGCCAACATTTGTTCCTGTTCATTTGTATCCTTCAACGATAATTTAGTTTCTATTTTTTTGCTAGTAATATTCAATGTATTTTTGAATCCTTTACACCACTTTTGATATCTTGTATTTTCCTTTGGTGCATTTGGCAGGGGACTCGCCAACAGGGATTTATGAAAGGGGCTTGAACCTCTGATTTATTGTAGAGATGATATTCCAGTTTCTGGTGCTTGATATCTGTTCGCAATCCAAACTTCAATTACCAGATTGCATTACGTTTGTTCATATATGCAAATATCAGCCACCAGATATGTACAGACCAAATAGCTTGCGAAGACTAATTAATTTCAGACTTCCTAGGATTTAAACTTTTCACGCCTGGCTGTCTTTTTGGTTCGTAACCTTCTCTTCCTCTTCTTCTTCTTCTTCTTCTTCTGTTGGTCTAAGGCTGTTATCTCTAGCCTCCATAATTTGCAGTATGCAACGGGCAGTTGCTAGCTTTTGCAACAGTTTCAGCAAGTGAAACGCATGTTTTGTACCTGATATCAATATTTAGGGCCTTGACAAATGTGTTTTTTATTTTTTTTAATGAGATTCCTCATACAACCCGCCTTATCCTTTTTTTAGCTGTTTATAATATAATAGTTATAAATGCAAAAGATTTGAAACCACAAGATGAGGATGGGATTTTTGGTCTTCTTAAAAGACTGGTTCTTTCGCTGTTTCACTACTTACATTGGCCCTGTGAATAGAACATAGAAGCTTCAATTGCATCATGCAAAGTCCAAGTCTCAAGCAGCAGATCCGCCTGGTGGATGAGGTTTGATGACGATCCCACAAGCCAAATTATGCTCTGAAGATAACGACTTAACTCATAAACAAAGCTGAAGAAGAATATTCATGCCATGAAGGAATACTTTTTAACTTTTGCCATAGAAAATACGAATGATGCTAAATAAACTTCTTCGGATACAAATCAAGATCCCTTTTGTGCCAATCGGATAACAGGACAGAACTCGTTGAAAATGGCTCAGAGACAGTGAGCACGGCACGCTTTACATTAGCTTCGAGCTTGAATATTAGACGAGTCTCAACTTGACAGAATACGCAGGTTCTGAATCACCGGACGGAATATGGAAATAAGCCTAACTCTACTATTAATTGGGGACCATTTTACCTGTCTGATTACGTGATATTATTGCTTGCAGGACCCTCAACAAGATTTAACGGAAAATGCGACGACACATATTGTTGAGCACTCCTTGTTTCTCAATTTTGATTTGATTGTCTGAAATGTCTTAGGCCCTTGAATGATTGCATTGGAGGATTCAGCAGAGCACAACCTCTGAAGAACATTATTTACTAAGAATTCAGAAGACAATATGGTGAATAACCAAATTTTCTTCAACGATCACAGTGGCATCAATATATTTGTATTAATCGACAGAGAGTGAACCGCCATTTTAAAAATAAAGAAATGGGTGTCCAGTTTACCAATATATTCATTCATAAACAGACAAATGCGAAGTGCTGAAAAAGATTCTTTGTGAAACACCCACTGCTCAGGTTCCTATATATGTTATGAATCCATCTCTTTCCCTGATTGAACTGAAACCACAAAGTCCTTTTCCATCTCTCAGAATAATCAGAGCAAACATGGCCTTACTGGATAAAAATTTTCAAAGATTGCAAATGGACAGAGAGTGGTTTTTCACAAGTAATCTAACAGGATCAACAATCTTCACTGCTTTTGCAATTATGGCGGGGAGTATTAGGTTACCCCTATGAGCCATATTGAAAGTGAGGGTTGCGGGCACACTGGTAATCCCCCTGGTAGGACACATTCCCTTGATGGCAAAGTATGGCTCTGATGTGTTTCAATTCTTGCCAAAAGATAGGGTCCTATTTTCAGGTCAGTTTGCAGCTTTTCTTCATGATATATAGATTTGTGTGCCATTTTCAACGTTTTCAGTGGAATGTCCCCTCGTCTTTCAGTTCAAACATTGCCTCTGCAACATGATTTTCCTCCATTCTAGACCTTCATTCATTTCCTTTCTTATCAAGAATGCCGAATCATGAATTGTAATTGCCTTTCATGATTTTTCTCTGATGATACAAGCTATTAATCTTTGTTGATAACAATTTCCCTATTATTTCTGTTTCTTTGTTTTTTTGGCATGTGTAGATGGTAATAAATGTTAAATACTGTAATGAAGGGCGTACACTATTAGTCAGAATTTTGTTTCCTCCGCTTCACTAGCTAAAACAGGGGCAGTAACCAGGATAATTGGAACTTGAAATTGAAAACAATGATGCCATAATACCATACAGACCTTTGAACATAGACACTGTTGCCTTGTTTAATGGCTGCTCGCATTTGCTTGAGCGTAATTTGCCTGTCCTTTGCCAATTGGCTGCATCCGACAGCATCACAATTTTCTAAGAATGTGGTTGATAATGTTTCAGTGCAAAACATTTTTGATAAAAGGACCCGTGTCAAATGTTCTTTTCATTAGTATAACCATTCAGTCTCACTGGAATGGGAATTAGTACGACCAAGCTTGTAGATTTAATGAGTTTTAAGGCCATCTAAAGTAGATACTCTGTTTTTGGGCACCATAGTAAGATCTGGACTGGACGGATACCAATAATTGCATTTCCGTGGAACAGATTTCATATGGGTAGGGTAGACAACCGCTGATAATTGTAGCCGATGCAGAGCTTTGAAGAGAAGATAGAGAAATTCAAACACAATCCAAACAGAAGCTTTCCCTCTTCCACCCTCCCGTTTAAGCTTCCCCACTCCATCACAATGGTCTTTTTTCACCAAGTACTGACTGTAAATTCATAAAACATTTTATTTATAACATTCATTATAAATGGGTTTTGTAATGGTATTTTTATTGAGATTTCCGGGGTGAGAGATGGTCAACCATGCGAAACACAATATTATCAATCTACCATCTCACCTGGCCAGTCTAGTGCCCACCAGCCAGTTCATTGATTCGGCAACCCAGAATCTTGATACCTCTAAGGGTGAATGCATCAGTTTCTTCAAACTGCCTCTCAAAATTGCTACAGATGTGATGGCAAAAACAGCTTTTTTGTGTCAACTTTAACTTCTCAAAACCGAAATCTATCAGTGATTCAATTGGCAGTGTTGATAATCAAGGCAATGGAAATGAAGTTTCAGACCTCATCTTCAGCACATCTACACCACAACCCAACTTAAGATGGATTTATCAGGTTCTCTCTTGACGATACTGGGCCTACTTTGTCCCCGTACTTCAAGAGCCATTCGGACAGATTCTTACAGAATACCTGGCACTATGGACTGGAAAGTTGATAGGGCTAATAAAAATTGAGTGGCCGGCTCGATGAAATTGTATCCAAGAGAATGAAGAGAACAACCAAGGTTCAAAGGATTACCTGTCACAAATATAGAAGGCAAGGGAATCAGAAACTGTCTCAAAGAATATTCTTAACACAGACTACATCAGTGAAGTTAGCTACGAGCACCTGTTTGCCGGGTCAGCAACAACAGCTTTTACATTTTCTTCTATTGTCTACTTAGTAGCTGGACACCCAGAAGTTTAGAAGAAGCTGCTTGCAGGGATTGATGAATTGGGTCCACGTTATCACATGCCAACTGCTCATGACCTTGTACCCAAGTTTCCCTATATTGATCGTGCAGACAGGAGGTCACCGTCTTCCCAAGGTATTTTAATTTGTGAATCATACTAAAAATATTTAGAAAGCAGCAAGATTCTAGATGGATGCATATGTCTACCATGATTGGTCTAGCAGATCACATGAGCATGGCTAGCACTTGGAGTTCTTGCAAAAGATCCTAAGAATTACCCGGAGCCAGACAAGTTCAAGCGAGGTTTGATTCAAATTGCAAAGAAGAGAAACGAAGGCATCCTTGTGCTTTCATCCCTTTTGGAGGGGGACCCCCAGCATGCATTGGGCAGAAATTCTCCTTGCAAGAAATTAAACAGGAAATATGCATTTCCACATTCTCCCAAAATGGGAAAACCTTTGGAACTAGAATACGGGATAGTTCTCAACTTCAAGCACGGGGTAGAGCTTACCGTCTTAAACCGAACATGGAGGTTGCTTTATGCAGTAAAACTTTGGGAAATTTATCAGTCAAGCTATTGCATGCCACAAATGATTGAAATAATTTGCTTCAGAGAAAATTAATTCATCTTGATTTTATAGAGGATTTAGAACTTGTTAATTTTGTGACATCATAGCCTTGATGAAATAAAACCAGGGATGAACCTGTAATTCATTTTGATGAATTCCGTACTGGCAGCTGAATTTGTTAAAGCTTGTCCAAGCAGCAAGTGGGGAAAATTTTCGAATTCAAACACAATAAATGAAATATTTTACAACTGATACTAACTTAATGCAACTCCCAGTAGCAGCAGACAACAAGAAGCTGTTGAACTTCAGAAAGCATAAGCATAACAATCCGTCTAGTCATGCAAGCCGATTCCCCGCTCCCTTTGTCTCATTGAGCTCTTATCCAATCGGGTAGGTGGGTAAAATGGTCTAGACATATGGGTTGGAGTTTCGGAACCAGCACTACTTTTTGAATCCCCATTAGAGATTGCAACTGATCCCTGTAAGAACTGAAATTCATCCATGGACTGCCTTTGAACTCTGTTTGATAAATAATTGATTCTCTGTTTTGCCTTCATTGATTCTGTGAGGTTCATATAGTTTGGCCGACTATTACCAGTCTCCTCTGTTCTATCAGAAGCCAGGCCAGACACTAGAGTTGTAGAAGTGCAGATTGAAGATGAAGCCGAGCTCTCATCATATCGAAACTCAGAACTTGGGCTTGAAGAAGAACGAGTAACTTGTCCCATGTGGAGAGGTTTTGCAGAAATCCTGGTAGTGACATTGTTCTTTCTGATCTTCACCGAGCATGGTTCTGAAGATTTAGAACGCTTACCTGCAAGGGAATCAGCGCAACTCTTTGAGGGTGGAGTTATCTCTGAAGGAGGGTGGAGTTCCATCAATCGAGTCTCCCATGGCCTAGCTGCCATCCAACGTTCTAGCCAACTCCATCCCCAGCTGTTCTTGTCAAATTCTTGATTCCTGAGAGAGGAAATGGAGCCATTTGTTCGGCCGTTTGCACTTGGGTTTGAACTCCATTGCTGGAAAACAAGAATTAGATTCTTTGTTTGGGTTAAAGACAATAGTACTTAAAATTCAACTATTGTATTTATCCTTTACACCTTTTGAGCAAGGGAGTATGCAATTGCTCTTTCTCTCTTGAAGGCACCTTCCTGCCTCATTTGAATCTTTCCCTTGATATCTTGCAATGTTCCCTTACTATCACACCACCCCTCCTGAAATTGAACAAGACCCAAATTTTAAAATGTTATGAACTGATAATGACATGCATGAACCAAACAGCTTCATCAAGAAACATATAGATTAAATTAGCAAAAATAGTCCAAATTTAAGTTACCTCAGCATCTTTCAATATATCAGCTTGGCTGCGCCTTTTATTGATCATATCCTGCACAGCCTGTCCCTCTGTGGACATTCGCACATGTCGTGCTCTCACTCGAGCCTGAACTCGAACAAGAGCTTGCATGCACCTTAGTGTCACAGCTGCTTGCTTCCGCACTTGTCGACCACGAACAAGAGCTTGAAGTCTTACCACCCCTTTCAAGGCTCTCAAAGCCCTTCTTGCCTGCAAATATTAGAAAACACTCACATATCAACAATTTTCCTCAAAAACAGTAGGCATATAATTTTAGTACCCATCCCATATGATAATAGGAAACAATGCAAGCTTATGTGTTTTTGGGTTGCTTCCTTAACCATGGAGTATGGATAGAGTAGTTTTCACTACTGCATAGCCCATCACAGAATTTCAGTAACTTTCGAACTATTATATCATCCACTCTCATTACCGCACAGTAGAACACAATAGAGTAACTTGAAACTGCAACCTCAATTCATACATCAAACTGCAGTCTAAATTTCAGACATAGTTCAGATCCAATGCATACCCATTTTCAAACTTAGTGTTGTGCTTGTGTAGATCTATCTAACCCTATTACATCCACAGTATGTAAACTTCAACTTGAAACAGTATAACAGTATTCAGCTGCCTTATAATTGATATGCTCAACAGAGACTGGGAAGAAAGAAATTAAAGAGAGAGAGAGAGAGAGTCAAAATTACCAAGAAGCCGCGAAAAGCAGTTTGGATTCGGATAGCAGCCCATTCTTCCCGGACAACCCTGAAATCCTTAGGAGGAGCACGAGCCACAGCGGCCATGGCAGCTGTGAATGTATCATTAGTGGGTGAAGAATCTGACAGCTCCGATGCCGCTCTGTGGTTCCCTTTGAAACCCTTCCATGAAGACCCTATATCCCCTGAAGAACTCCTCCACAACCTCCATTTCTTGCTCTTATATGCCACTTTCTCCTGTAGAGAAAAAAAAACTGAGTGTTAGACACTACGTACATGAACATAATGAAGAAAAAGAAGATTGCTAATGAGTGTAACTTACTTGGTCGTCTTTTTCAGGCTTTTTGAGACCTATAAGAGCTTTAATCCACTTTCCTCCTGAAGCACCCATTAATGAAGTCGCCTTGCTTGAAGTGAACCAGCTTGTAACAATGTGATTCTTCAATATTAGAGCTCAAAGAACAAACTTTGTCTAATTTGAGAGATAGAAAAGAAAAAGGAGAGATTCAAAGATCAAAACATAAAACAATGGAACATTGAAACTTAAAGCCAGAAGAAAGGAACTCAATAATTAAAAAAGGCAAATTGGGTAGTGCCCAAATGTTGAAACCAGTTTCTCTCAAAAACTGGTGAAACCAGAGACCAGAGAGAGAGACAAGGAAGTGGGTTGGTTTTGTGGGTTAGTGGGTTACAATACAATACACGGACCAATAATGAACCATTCGATATTTGAAATTCAAACACAAACAACGGAGATATGGAGTAATCCCGCTCGATTCCTTGGAAAAACTGCGACTTTTTGTCCGAGTTTGCTGCAATATTACGAAGTCAGGCCCACTAACTTTGCAAGAAACCATAAAAAGGCACGAACCCTTCAGGCGGTAACATTACACTTTACACTGCATGAAAAGATTACAAAATAAAGGCCGACAAAGGATCTACCAAGTCAGTGCGTGAAGGATCCGGTGTTTTGCAGCAATATTTTGTAATAATACCTGTGTCTTCTGATGTTTAGGGCGACCACTTTAGAACTGTCGAATTAGTATACATACAATCATACAGTTCAAAGTATTTCACTAGGTAGAAAATTCAAATCACCAGCTGACATGTTTATAGTAAGAGACAAAAGATTTTGAATTAACACTATGATAGTAACAAAATCTGTGTGTTACAACAATTCCAAATTGCCAAACAGGCGTGTCCAAAATGCCAGATGTAACCTTTGGAATTTGAAATTTCATTCACACTCTTGCTAATTGGGAGATGGGTTTGGAATTGTAAATCAGTGATGATTTTCTACAGTAAGCTTGACTGCTTTGGAAGTACATGTAGGTGGCAATTAATCGATATATATGTATATATATTGAGCATGTCAATGCAACTTGAAATCTTGAATTACTAACCTGCCACGGTTAAAAAAGATTCTGCATGAAGAAAAGAGCCGACGAATCAGCTCATTTGACTGTCGAGAACGCAGTTCAATACAATGAATGAGCTTCGACAGGTACAAAACCAGATGACGAAGCGCGGGGAGCAATGCATTCAAAGAAAGAGTGATCATGTACGGCTGCTGTTCTTAAATTTACTTTAGCACCCGCGTACCTACCGACAACCACGTTCTTGTCAGGTGTTGACTACGAGATTGTTCTTCAATTCTTCTTTTCCATACTCTCCCCGACGAGTATTCAATTTCCACTTTCACTTTCAATTCCAGCCCTGTTACGTTATTGGGATTGAATTAACTATCGTGTTTGGTCAATTGGGCTGATCGCAAACTTTTGATTTGGGCCTAGACCACGTTGACTTCTCGGGGTAGCCCAAAAGGGACGCCGCCAGTCGTCGATCAATATTCAAAGTCAATAGTCAAACACAGGAACAAGAAGACTAAGAACTTCGCATTTATCAAGAACTTTCCGAAATTACAATGCAAGTGCATATTCACAACTTACAGAAAAAAATTCAGGAAAAGGAACCCAAATTATTTTATTGTTCAGTGAAACAAAGAATCAAAGAACAAGTAACAGTGGCAACATATTTAACTGAATACTTATTACTACAAAATCTCTTAGCCTTAGGAACCACAAGTGCTCAACTTGCCTTAGCTCTTAAACCTTTTAGGCGCAGGCTCGCGCAGAAATTGAGCGGACCAAAATCCTCAAAAACCATGGTCGTTCGCGGTATTGGGTTGGGAATGCAAGAAGTCTTAACTGGCAGAAACTGGTATCCTTGGGCTAGGCAGTCCCATGTATGCGAGCCTAGGTGAGACTCGAATTTTCGGGCTAGGTCGCGGTGAAGGAATTGGGGCGCAATTCCTCGAGCTGCCTGGGGTGACTCTAGGTGAGAGTTTGACTTGTTCAAGTGCCTGGGATTGCATATTTGTTGGATAGTCCCTCACACACCCAATGCGGGGTCCTACTCCACTAGTCCATTTGCATGACAAACGCTTTGCCATGTCATAGACAGGAGCTTCCGCGCTGGCTGCATTGCGGCCCACGCTGTCTTGTTTGTGATCAGTTGTGCCGCATGCGTCACTGATTGGCTGGCTAACGTCCACAGCGTCTGAATTTGATGGATTTGCAGTCGTGGGAAGATCCTCCGCCTCTTTTTGGTTAGACTGTAGAGCAGTAACTATAAATGACGAGCTGTCTTCATCTATCGCATATCTCTGCAGAAGAAATGAACACAAAACAGCCATGAGTATACTTCAGAAAGAAAGTTCAAAGAAAGTATGATCAATTACATACTTTTGTGTGTGAATATACCACCGAGTACGGACATGCAAACACGGCTATGCAGCAAAAACATGCCAGCCAAGAAAAGAGATGTTGCAGGCCTGAATATTTATGTACCTTAACATTGCTTAAGTCCACGTTGTGCTCCTCAAGGAAACTGATAAATTCCTTAAAGTTTTCTTCAGTCGGGAGATAGTGACCACTGTACGGCCATATAGCCTGAAGAAAGCAAGAACAATTAGCATAAGAAGACAAATAAGAAAATGTGGGTTGGTTGGTACAGCAAACATACCTCAAGTATACCATCGTGGGCTACCAGCCTTCCAGCAGCGGTTGTAGCTCCTCCGGACAGGAAACTCGAATGCTGAAACACACCTTTCTTCTTCTGTCCCACATACAAGGCTCTTGATGTGCTAAGTACAAAAATCCACTTAGAATCCTCAGTGGTATTAACAAGCATCCCAGTTTGCCTGTAAATAAGCTTTCCGCCTTCTACAACCACTTCGAATGTTTCCCTCTCTTTCTGCAATTGCAAAATAAGGGTTTCATAGCAGAACTCAGAGAATGTTTTAAATAGGCTTCATGTGAAAAAAGCATATAGGTGGGTTTGCATGAAGAGTGTGAGGGTATAAATAGGGCTTTGGAGAGGAGAGATATATGAAATGCAGGCAAGGGACGAAACTTACAGGTCCAAGATATTTAATGCATTGCCGTTGTAGAACATTCCTTGGGCACCTCTCAAGATTCACTTCTTTACCATCACCAACATCCAACCTGCAGTTCAAAAGGGAATTTAGTTCAGAATGGAGTGGTAAAAGAAGGGTAAGCTTCACTTGCATACAGCTGAATTATGTAAGTCGATATTCAGCGTGCATATTTACCAGTAAAAGAAAGGTTGGGTGCTCTTGCTGCCAGACCAAACATCATAATAGAAATGCAAATTGTGTCCATATCGATGGCGCGGATCAATCTGCAGAATACAACTAATTAATTAAGCCTCTCAGCTAAGCCATCAGATAAACAGCCTCCAATGTTTAAAGAACTTTGTTCCATAAAATTAATCAAAATTTTGAAAAGTGCTTATTTAGATTCTAAGAGAGCAGCCTATTTTCTATCAATAACATGTTGTGTTTTGAACAGTAGCAGCAATACAGTTTAAAAAAACTTGACACTACAGAGTAAATTTTTAATGTCTCCCAATTTGAGCTAAAGCATTTGGTTAAGTTATGCCAATGGACTTTTCCCAAGGCAACTCAAAAACAGAATGCGAACAATAAATTGTGCAACTATAAAACACAGCAGTTGATAAGATTTTTGATGAAAGCATATGAGCTTACAGCTTCAAGCCAGTGTTGCAGGGCTAGTTTCTGAGCCTTCTCATCCTTGGATAAACCTTTTCCCACCTACAAAAAGAGGACCTATTGATTAATCTCATAACTTGAAGACAAAACACATTTCAGTGACTTGCTAGTTTGTGAAAACACAACAAATTACCTTAGCTGCTCTTGTTCTAGCCCGTGCCCAACGTGAAACTGCAGTTTCTTGCTTTTCAATGTTGAAAAAAGACACCGAGCTTCGTTTTAGAGCTGCAAAATCTAGTGCCTTCCACCTATAGCAAGTAACGAATACAAGACTCAATTAAAATAAACAAAACAACAACTATTCAATCATGCACCAAGAAATTCAGATTATCAAGAGACAAACCATAGCTCCTCAACCACAACTGCGCAATCTGCAAGGTTCCTTCTTGTCCTGTAGCTCTTGTAGACTTTTTGAACCTTAGTAGCAGCAGCATCAAGCTCACTCACTGGCCTCGGAGAAAAGAATATCACCGGTTCAGGGAGCAATATTGTAGGTTTATTTATTTTAACAGCATCATGAGCTTTATCCTTGAAAGAAATTGAATTTGAACTCTTCTTGTTAGAAACTTCTGATTTAGATGACTCAAATACTTTAAGATCTGGTTCCCGGGAATCCCAGCTCTTGAAGCTTATAGATCTCTCTATTGCCATTTTGTCTGACCCATCAAACTTGTTGATGGTTTCTAAATCTTCTTTCTTGAAGCTTTTTGTTCTTAAAGCTACTTCTCCACCTTTGGTTCCAAAGCTTGCGGACCTTCTAATAACTTTCTCAATGGTGTGTGTGAAACCAAAATACTTATGAAAGATTTCGCTACATCCGGATAAGTGTAAGGAAAAAGAGAGACCCATTCACTATAATCAAAGGCAGACTTCAACGAAGAGTACCAGAACAATCGCCTTCAACGAATAGTACGAGAACAATGAACCTGCCCACCAGAACGGACGATACTGATTAAGTTCTGGGAATTGCATGTAAAAGGGGAAACGAAATGAACAAATGACAGGTAATAAATAAAAATATTGACCAAAATAAAACCCAACTATGAAAAAGTCAAATATCATACATATGGATCAAATTTGTTGTAGTTTGACTAAGAAACAGAAAGAGGAAGAAAGAACGAAGACACATATGATCCACTTGAGCGATGAATCAAACAGCTTTCAGCTTTTCATGAATCATCGTCAAAGTAGAACAAACCCAAGACAGTATAAGCCATCGAGAATTGAGAATTGAAAATATAGCAAACACAACCAAAACTATAACAACCCAAATGCATGAATAAGAATTCAATCAGTTTGATTAAACCAAACACCCATTTCAATATAATTGAGAATTGAAAATTCAGAGAGACTGCAGCCAAGACCTCTCACGTAAAAGTTCACAGCAGGAGCTCCAAAATACCTTTCTCTTTATCTCTCGCAAATTACAAAGAAGAGTAAGAGTGCAAGACCACACAGCACATGAGACGGACAAGTATATCAGCTTATATATAGTGGTGGGCTGTGGAGGCAGTGTTAACTTTTCTGCATATGGACAACATGAAGACCATAAAAAATTCAAAGTTGATATGTCAAAAGGTAAACATATTGAATTCAGCCAGACAGAGTAGCTTCACGGAAGTTTGAGAGAAAGATAGACGAAGCACTCATAAACTAAGCATGCTTTGTATGAGCAAAACAAGACGTGCAACTGTGGGCCTTTCTTGAGTCTGCATACGACTGGACAAGTTCTTTATGCACGGCTCCTGCTGGAACATGGAACCACTTTGATTTCAACCATGGAGATTTTCAACTCTGAACAACCCAGTCAATTTTTGACTTTTTCTTTCTGAAAAACCGTATGATACGCCAGCGATACGGGAAGACCACTCTTGCCAACCCTGTAAGACAGGGCATATATTATTTGGCAACCGGTCTAAAATGTCACCCTCCTACCACTCTACAAATCCAAATTATTGGTCTTGGAAGTAAGCCAATGAAACAAAAAGTCTATACACTATTATTTATTATTATCATGCTTCAGACGTGATTTCTGAAGGGTAATTAATATATTTTTTTTCCCCTGCATCTTGAATTAAATAGAACATAAATCAGTTTTAAATTTATAAAATAAATAAATAATATTATTTAATAAGTTAGCCATGAAATTGTAGTCACATTATCTATTGTAACTCGATTTGTTCCTGTCATCGATGACGATAAGAAGAGTCCAGTTCTTTGATCTTAAATGCCGTGTGCTGTTACTGTTACTTCGCAATCATCAACTTGCCTTGCAAATAAAAAGAGTGGTTGGAGTTGTTAACTCAGTTCCCTTTCCCCGCGTAACAAATTCTGCATTCCATTTTGCAGATGATTCATGTCCGCCGTGGTCCTTCAGATTAGTTGGTCCTTACACGGTAGCATGAATAGCTATTATCATTCTTGTAACTTGTCCAATTGGGAAGAAGGTTAGATGGTCAATCTACTAAATTTTACGAGTCAACATGAAACGTATAAAGAAATTGGATTGGATTACAGATTAGGTGGAAACTTTTGCTGCTACTGCCCCACCTTACCTTACCCAAACTGGCATTAACATATTCCTAAGTGACGACTGTAAATTATTCTCAACATCCATGCCGAATTAATAGAACTTTTGAGCTAGAAATCAACGGTGGCTTTCATAAGATTCAATGAATCAATGTAAATTATTTTATGTCTGCACGGAAAGACATCTTTAATCGGCATAAATGAGCTACTTTCAACCCAGTAAATGTTTAATGTGTGTCTTAGCTATGGACATGGATCTTCTAGAAGCAGATATCGACTGTGATTTCTGCCCGGGTGGCATGCAAAGCCAAATCTTCATCATGTCATGTGCAGTGAAACCAATCGCCACAGAAGGAACAATCTGACAATAAAACCATGAAACTCCATCAGTGGATGAATCCTAGCATATCCAAGCATAATCACATGATAGACGTACCCCTCTAACACTAATATCAACATAGTCCAATATCAAAATAATCACAAGTGACTAAATTGATATAATTAATGCTCAAGCCCGCAAACAAATGTTTCCATCCTCGATTTCAGACGATACTGGTCAGGCCTTCCATTGTGTTTCTGTATTTGATATCTCCTGGGACGGAAGGTTTCAGATTTTCAACCTGTAAAGCAACATTTTACAAACAATTTAGAGTTTCAAAACCTCAAAGACACTTCAACACTCGAATTCTTACTTGAGTCCATCTAACACGGTCTTCAGGCAGGAATCTCAATATTCCTCACTGAATGTATCAAATCATTTACTTCCCACAAAAGATATGTTACAAAAAAGAGAGAAATATGAAGCATTAATACCATTGTCAATTATGCAATACCTGCATCTTTCTCCTAACAACATCTATGGGTATAGGAACATCTGGCCAGATAGCCCAGCTAGATCTCCGTAAGAAAGAAGCATTGCAATGAACTTCTTGAGCTCCTGAATAGAATTCATGAAACATACAAAGTTCGTGTTGGACCTGCTCATACAAAGAAGGCTTCATTTATTTGTGGATTTCTGAATAGAATTTGCAAAATCAAAAGGAGGATGAATATACAGTGGAGCAACTAAGTTCAAAAGAAAAATAATTAATGGTCAAAATTCACAACCATTGGACATCCAGTAGGCATTAAAACAAGATAATTCGTTTCATTGAGGCAGTTATCAAGAGCACCAGATGTTTCAAGAAAACTATGAAACCTCATCAAATATTCAAATTAATATTATGTCCATTGGAGGCAAACCAACCACTAACAGCATACATGGCCACCGCAGCTCTGTAAAGTAGAAGGGTAACAAAAAAAAAGGCCACACAAAGCAACACACCTATGCCTTGATATAGACCATGAATATTCCTTCCTTGTACACACTTCTAAGTACGTCTTTTATGCCATTATATGCAGGTTGAGGACAGATACTTCTCATGCCAGTTCCCAAACTTTCTCTTGTGTTCACAACTTATATATCAAGTTAAAAGCAACTTAAAAAAGGGGACACATAAAATATTTGACCACAAGATTACTTGACAGTATAAAAAGAAAAAAGTTAATCATCTACAAGATCGTGTTTACAATGTGTCTAGAAAGACCGATCTTTTGAAGAACAGACAAAATGTTTCAGCTTCAAATTTTATAAATACTACAGAAATAAATATGCCTTTCTTGTTCCAGAAAAAAAAATTGATGGAAACTATTAGCAGAAGCAAATTTGAACTAAGCTAACAGAAGTTTAAAGATTTCAAGAGAAACAGAAATTCCAAAATCATTACTAAAATATGGAATTAAGTTCCTACTAACTAGCATTTTTCAATTACAATCCAATTTGAATTTGTTGCATCTCATAGAAGAATAGAAACCAATGTATATAGACACATATGTATTGGTCTTTTTTCTAATTTGAGCTGGAGATGAGGGAAGTTTGACCAGCTAAATGATGTATGACAACTTAACTTTGAAGCACCAAGGTTGTAAAGATATGCACAAATTATTATGTCTTCATCCTGCATATACATCAATAATGAAAAACAAGGTTAAAGATTGACAAAGCATAAAACATAGAAAAAAATTAAATGCTAAATCTCCAACATGTTTCTGCTTCCTTAGTATTGTGCCACACGCATGCCTACTCAACTAAATTATTTATAACCAAAAAAAAACATTTTCAGAACAACTTTAATTATATGATAAATCAGACTAATAAAATTATGTAAGTAGCACGGCATATACATTAAGCAGAGCACTAAAACATGAAACATATGCAATGTTAGTCATGTGCAATGTTATGCTTCTCAACTCACCTTGTGTCCATTGCTGTGTTCAGCTATAAAATTGTTACCTTTCAGCAATTATTGTTGCAAAATAATTAATGAATAATGGAATTTTCTCCAAATAGTGACATACAAGATGATGAAAATGTTTGATACTGCATTTGATGTTTAGGTTAATCCTTTGAAAACAATGTAATGGACACTTTAGTAACTCATGTTGAAAATTAACAAGGAAAGCTTGTTTAGCACACTAGAACAAAAATTACAGAAGATTATAAAAAATTGATCAAGACATAATTAATAATTGATGATAATAGTGTAATGATAATATTGTAACGCAACACGTAAAGGGAAACATAACTAACCATAATCATAAATCGTAGTCCATAAAACATAATGAATAACTAATTATCAATTTGACTGCTGTCCTATGAAATCCTAACTTCCTCTTATGAGTAGAAGCCTCAATAATGCCTATGACCACTCACCTGACAAGCAAGTTTTGTACCAGCCAGATCTAAAGGATATGAGCAAAAAACCGCCGTTCCTCTAGCTACTAAACCAGCTAATAGATCTATTACAAGCCCTGAACCCAACGTTGGATAGTTATTTATGATCTACACACGATACCACTCATATGCCATGAAATGTAAGGCTGCACAAGGAACAATGTGAAGAACACTAGCTCCATTTCCTCTACAACAAAAACAAACATAAATTATAACACTTAACAAAAACAAACATAAATTATAACACATACCTTGTCATAAGGAAATATAGAAAATAAAAACTGAAAATTAAAATCTTACTTATAAAATCCATAAAAACCCTCTTGGTAGAATAACTTCCTTAAGGATTGGCACACCCCAAGAGATTGGAACCCTTGTGTTCTCAACTGCACAATTGAGAGTGAGCAAGTTTTTCAAAAAGATAAGAGTAAGAATTATTTGGAAATCCTTTATAATAATCCAACAAGAAAAGTAACCCGTGAAGAAACAAAGTAGATATCACAAAGTCTTTGTTTAGAGCGACTCCCTATGATGCGTTGAGGCTCTCCTCAACCATCACACTCAATTTTTCCACTTTTTAACTCGCACAGCAGCACAAAGAGCAAAACACAAGAATAAAACAACGCGACAGCAATCATAATGCATACGAGAGTTACGAAAACACTGACCTTCAACCTTTTTATTAATCACAAAAAGGAATTACAAGTGCTACCTCGCTCACACTTGCCTCTCTTTCACACAACATGTGCATGTACTCGCTCACACTTGCCTCTCTTTCACACAACATGTGCATGTACGTACATCTCTCACATACCTCATGTACATCTTTCATACTAAAGGGTCTCGCCCCTTTACATAGTGGAACCAACACCCCTTGGTTCCTAGGGTCACTAGGAATTCTAATCCTAGTATAACTTCTATAATCTGAGTATATCTCATATAATCCAAGTATATTTTTGTAGGCATTCAATTCCGAGTAGAACTCTTTATCACAAAGAGTCCTATGCGTAGTTGAACTCTGTTACACGCTGCGCCACATCACATTCCTACCATGCTTGGGAGTTGCCATCCAACTAGTAGGGTCATACTCAAACTTTTGGCGTGATCCACTTGTTCTATGGGCCACAGAAAGAATCCTATCCCAACTCAAACTCAACAAGTGGTGTCCCACACGCTTTTGTCCTATGAGGTTTTGGACTAAAAGGAATCCATTATGTCTCCAAGACATAGATGTGCAAGACCCCTCATTCTGCCGCACAATGTGCACATTATCCTCTGTTCTCTGCTTACCAAGCCCAACTTACCTCTGTTGTGCTAGCTTTTATACTCGATCCACGTCACCTTGTGCTTGTTTGTGCTTGCTTTTATACTCGATCCATGTCACCTTGTGCTTGTTGGACCTACAACCCGCAAAACCTCCTCCGTTGGCTAGAACAAGGTGCTGTCTTGCCCTCGGTGCATGCTCCTGCTTAAGGGTGTGACAGTATGCCATATCAGAATCAACTAACAAGCAATATGCCAAGAAGCACAAGAGTTGAAATATTAAAAACTTACTAGAACGTAAGAAATTGACTCAAAGATTTAAGTGTAATTCATAATAAGCATCAACATGACCAAGTTAGAGACAAAGTTTTCTATCTCTAAGAACTGCCTGCTGACTGAAGCTCTAATTGAAGTTTAGACAATTGATTAACTATTTGCAGCACAACTAGACCTATTAACCAGGTAAAAATAAATTATTCAGAACATCTAACCCAAGCAAAACCTATATAAGTAGACATACCATACACTTGATTCAAAAATCTTTTCATCACCTAATGTCATCCCCTGAATAATTTGAAGAGGGATATTCACCTGCAAGAGAATTTTATTTTAATCCGTTCTAGAGGAGCAACAGCAGTCTTTGCAAATCATCCAGCAGCAACTCCAGCAATTAGCTACTTCACTTAAACAGGCAAACTATCAACAGAAGAAACCTCTTGACAAGCTGAGGAACTATCAACCAATCCAAACATATTTGTTGACAATGAAGACCATTGTGGAGACCTCTTGACAAGCTGAGGAACTATCAACCAATCCAAACATATTTGTTGACAATGAAGACCATTGTGGAGACGAATCCAACACAGACGAATTCAGCAATTACACTACCAGAACCTAAAATCCTTGTATATTCGACAAATTATGATACACTACCCACTTTGTAGCTTAAAAAACTCCTTATCCCATCGATATCTTGGGATACAGAAAGAAAAGGCCTTTCGTTCAAATGACAAAATCAATGGCCTGAGAACAGCCAGAAATAATTCGGGCACGTTCACAAGCCGATAATTCTCTTCAATAACAAGACACATCAACAAGAAGGGATTAAAACTGAAGGCAATGATTGAATGATCAAAATTTTGAGTTATAACAATTTCTCCATTGATCTGTCAACAATAATCATCTCTCAACGGCCCAGACCCAAACCTCGCAAATAGGTTCAGCCATTACAACGATCGCACCAACTGACATCAAAATAATTCTAACGCCGATGAGATTAATCCTCGTAAAATAAAATTTTCAACCACTAAAAAAGCCGCAATACTCAAAACCCGATTACAATAAAAAAAAATGTCACGATAAATCCGGACCAAATCAAAGAATAATCGAAAATTCTCATCGTTGAAGATAGAAAGTCGATCGGAGAGCTTCCAAATTTATGCAGAAAACTAAAAGCTACCAGAAATCAGCTGATTTCTTTAAAGAAGAACGGTCAAGTAACTATAGCTAAACTATAACCATTCTCCTTCGAGACGGCAAGGAGGAGGTTTCCTTTGAGGCTCTCTTCCAATCGCCTTTGTATTTGTTCTCCTCCTTCCTTTGTTTCTTTCCTTCCCTTGGAAGGCGCGTTTCGAGTGCCGTTTAGTACCTATTTATGGTTTAAATAGACTTCTTGTAGCAGCGAAAGACTTGTGCATCGCACGTGACTTTGATCGATAAATTATTTAAAAATTTATTATTGTATCAATTTTAATTTAAAAATTAAATTACATTTATTTTTTATTAATTTAAATTTAAATCAAATATAAATATTAACTCAATTTAATTTAATTTTTTTTATTATCAATTTAATTTAAATTAAAATAAATAATATTTAAAGAATTTATCCTCACTTAAGTGCGTTTTTATATTTAATTTTCTTAAATTATTTTATTTATTAATTTTACTTTAAAATTATTTATTTTTATTAATTAATAAAATAATTTATTTATTATAAATTATTATTTAAAATTATTAATGTCACTAATTAAATATTTATTTAAATTATTTTGAATTTCTAGGCAGAAGGAGACACTTGCTCTCAAATTTTTTAAAATTCAAGGATATTATAATAATTTATTATTAATATACGTTATTTTTAATAATATAAAAATAATTATTTTAATAATATATTAATAAAAAATTAAAATTTTAATTTAAAATTTTAAAAATATTTAATAAAAATAAATAAATAGACTATTGGTAATTTTTAATTAGAATAATAAGCGGATGGTAATTTTCTGAAGGAAAATTAATAATAAAAAAAATAACTAGATCTCCAAACTGACAGTAATGTGGACCCACCACGACTTCCCTCTCTATTCGTCCCTCCATCCTTCGTTCCTTCTTGCTTGCTCTCTCGCGTTTCTTCGTTACGAAGCAAAATCAGTTCTTTACATCTAGCTCTCTTTGTCTCCCTCGATCTATTGATTTATCCGCAACAATGCAAGAAACGGACCTACACGATTTATCGGACGACGCCGATTACGCCGCTTCTATGCAACAAGTAAGCTATTTACGTTCGCATACACAGTCGACAATCGCTCCTTGTGTTCTTGCTATTGTCGATTCAATCGCTTATAATATCTCAGTTTCTAGAAAATCGGTTTACTGATTTAGGTTTTGTTTGTTCATGAATGAAATAGGGATCATCAAGCGTGATGAGGAGCGATAGCAGCAAGAGAAGCTCGTCGAGTGAACCTGATAGTGCCGAAACCGTTTATTCGAAAGATAACGTTACAATTCATCCTACGCAGTTTGCATCTGAAAGAATTAGCGGAAGATTAAAGCTAATTAAACAAGGCTCCTCTCTTTTTATGGTAACGACTAATTAAAATTAATCTCTTCTCATATATTTATAATATATATATAGATATATATATAATTTTTCATATTAGTGATTCTTTCAATGGTTCTTTTTGTATGTGACAATAACAATAGACTTGGATTCCGTACAAAGGGCAAAACTCGAACGCCAGGGTATCCGAGAAAGGTTGTTAGCTGTGGACTTCTTGTAATTACATTTATTGCCCTTTGGGTTGGTACAGGTTTAAACGTTTATAAACACGGAATTTTATTGTTTTTATTTTTTTTCTTTCGCTGTGTAGATAAGAGTTTGTATACTATAAGGGCGGTGCCATTTACAGATGTGCGGTCCATTCGTCGACACACTCCTGCTCTTGGGTGGCAGTACATAATTGTTGTTTTATCATCAGGTACTAAAATTATTCGGGCATTAAGAATATATACTATCTTTTACTCCGGTGGAATGTGATTATCTCTGCTTAATGGGATTTGTTTCATGTGATTATATTGGAGTTAACTTTCTCCTAATGTGCAATATCAATTATTACCTGTCTGTGTAGAGAGCTTAAATGGACATATTTTTGTAGGAATTGCTTTTCCTCCTCTATACTTCTACAATGGAGGAGTTAGGGAGTTCCTTGCCAGCATAAAGCAACATGTTTTTCTTGTGAGGTCAGTTGTTATTATGGGTCCTTTTTCCTTTTTAATGCGTCATGTGTATGTGTATGGGAATATACAAAGTATATCTGTATGATATAGGTCTATGACCTAGATCCTAAATATATTAGTCATCATAAGTATGTGCAGAGATGTGTATCTGTGTTTGTGCCTCCATTTGACTCTCTATTTGAGTGAAACAGAAGTTAGGTGTAGCTTTTCTGTTCATGTCGGTTCATTTCATTTTACAAGACCTGAGTGTGGCATCACATGAATGTTTGTATCATACATCATATATATTAATGCATGCGCAGACAAATTATGTTTGATTATTGAACATCAGACTAGGGAGATCAATCTTTAAGGGTTTTTAGTATTACATTCGTATTACACAGTATATGCTATTTCTTGCAAGATTCTTACTTTACGCCATGTTTCTGCAGATCAGCAGATGATGCAAATGTATTTCTTGTTAATGATTTTGAAAATCCTCTGCAGGTATGTATGAAACCAATTTACTTGTTTGGTTCTGGCATATAAATATAATAACATTATGTTTCTCTGTTGCAATTTTCCTTACATATGGGGATGATTATTTGTTATATGGGGAACTATGGGTTATTTTGACAGCAGAAATCTTGTTATCATTGAATTTGTTTTTTCCCCCAAAAAAAGGTATGTAAAAACTTGCACACCTAGTCAATGATTTAGCTCCAAGATATGTTTGTGCAGCCTTTGAAAAAAGAGAAGGAAGAAAATTGGTGTAATATGTCTTTCTGGGCTCATTGCTTTAGTGTGGATATTTAAAAGTGACATTACATATTTGTTCAATGTTGACTTAGATATTCAAATCTACACAATTTGTTTGGTCAAATGTTTTTCCTTGTTTTGTTTTGTATGACTGACTCTAGATATTTTAATCACTTGCAACAGAGGACTTTATCTTCTTTGGAGCTGCCTAGGGTGGTGTCTATTGCAGGTGGTATGTCAACACCTGTTTCAGTTGGTGACTCTCCTACAAATGTCGACCAAGAGAGGACCAATGGGGCCCTTGGCCATGAGAATTCCAGGATTTCTCAATTCAGTGGGAGACAGAGACAAAAGGTTCATGATCCTGCTCGGGATCTCTCAATTCAAGTATTGGAAAAATTCTCTCTTGTAACAAGATTTGCTCGGGAAACAACTTCTCAACTATTTCGTGACAGTTATACCAGTGGATTTGGTGCTTTTGAGGAGAGGTTTGATGGCCAGCCTGCCCAAGATTTCCCTCACAAGGCATCCGATGGTGAAGAGAAATTTGTTGATGCAATCCCAGTTGCCCCAGATCCTGTGGAGGTAATATTTTGTTATTTCATCAATTTTCTGAGCTATTTGGATCATTGGTCCAAGTTGTGCACATTTTTTAAGGTGTAAATCCTGATGCAGTCATTGATAGCATCTATCTTGATATATACTGTTATTAAATAGTAAAGTATAAAAACATAGAATTTGAAAGTGTTATACATTGATAATGATTGGGTTACAATTTAATATTATGCTTCTGTAACAACATCTTGTTTTATCCTACTCCCGCTGACCATACTGTGCATTATAAGTTATCATATGCATCATATATACCAACTAATGCAGTATTGGAATGATCTCAGGTTATTACCTTTTTTAAAAATTCTTTTAATCTTTATTGGATATTGGTGGTGCATTTAGTGGCTAGGTTTGGCCTTTGGGTGAACAGATTTTCTTGCCATAATGAACCCTGTCACAATTTCAAACAAAGCTGTGCGACTTGGTCATCTTTTACAATATTCACTGATTCATAATTAGTATTCACATTATGCATCAAGCATTTTGGTCATGGTCAAATGCTTAGAATCCCCTTGCCATAATGAACACAAGGTGCATCCAATGGGAAACTATGAAAAGGAAACAGGATGCAGAGCTAAGGATGTTCTTTTTGGGATCCAAATCCTTCTTGGACACTTTGTCAGGCTGGGGCTACATGCCTCTACACTTTGCCATATTAATATAGGATAATCAATCTTTTTGTTATCAAAGTTCAGTTCAGAGCTCTACCCCCCTGGTTGAAAAAAATTAGATATCTTTTCCAAGGCCATCTAATGCAGACCTCTATCCATTTTAAACAGAAAATGTCATCTAGGAAACACATTCATGATGAAGAAGCTGTCACCAATATGGGAACTTTGGAGCTAATTGATTGTAAGGAGGTATAGACGTGAGCTTTATGTCTCATATTAGTTTCTGAGTTAGTTTCTCTTCCTTTTGGTATTTCTACCCATTTGGAAGTATGATCAATGGCCTCAAGGCCATTTTCTGTAGCAGATGCATCCATAGTACCATAATATTGATTTGCTGTGAATACATGGGGGTGTAATTTGTTATTTGCTAATGTATCATAATGTGTGAGTTATAACAATATGACTGACCAAAGTGTGTTTTATGAAATATGACTCCTATATTATACACGAGCAAGTGTATACTGTTGTTATTGATCCTTCATGCATCAAGTTTGAATAATAAATTAGTAATGAGCTGATAATCGTGGAACTGAAATCTTCTCATGTCCCAACTTAAGCTAAGTAACCCGATCACCAGTAAACTATGAGTTGAGAAAGTTGACTTCTCTGGGATGTTAGGTACATAAAGTAATTCCCTATGCCATTTGGTAACTGTTATCTGTGGCAATGTGGATGTTGGTGCTAATTGAATTTTTTGGTGTGTTGGATTGATAATAATTGCATCTTTGCCATGATATTTGTCTTGTGCCCCTAAATTATATGTATCAGTCAAAGCTCTTCTTTTCTACTGAAATGTTTTGCATGGCCATTAAGGCTGTCTTTGACATGTTACAAAACCTCGGCAGCTAGCAATTCAATTTATTAGACATCGGTACTTTTATTTATATTTCTCAATGATTAATATGAAATCAGTACTTATGTATTGCTTTCCTCTCTTGGTAGGTCGATAAATTAACACTAGTATGGGGAAAACCACGACAGCCCCCCTTGGCATCTGAAGAGGTGAGAGATATCTTTCCCGAAGATAAGTTCCCTGTCTAACTTTGAATGCTGGATGATGGACTTTAAATATGAATTTTCTGTCAGATTACATATTTTCATCTCTTAAAAGGGATTTGGCTGCTTGCAATCGTGTTTTAATTAAAATTCACCTGTTTCTGGAAGCCGTTCCAAAATTTTTTTCACTCTGGTTGTTTTGTATGGATGTGTATGTTAAGGTTCTGAGTTCCCAATCACTTGCTGTACATGTATGAGGCAAGGTCAAATTACATTTGGCATAAAGATTTCTCAAATTTACACTGCTCAATTTCTTAGATACAATTTATGATTCACAATCATACCTTTGGATTTCATACTCATTAAATTGGAGGTATTTGCTAAATATTTATTAAAAATGAAGTTTACTGCATAGGAAAATGTGAGTTCATGAATTGGTGGTTAAGATATGCAATTAACTTAATATTTAACGCGCGTTATATGTATTGAGTATGGTACTTTTAGGTTTACGTATAACATCTTTATGTATTTGCTTTGTTACTTGGAAATGCTTACATTGTCAGATAAGTAGACAGCATGGCAGCTATGGCACCAAGTTTATTAAGGCAATTACAGATTGCCCGACCAAATTGTTAATACATGTTTGCATTAAAGTTTTGGACCCTATATACATATGCTCTACTAATCTTTTATCCACTTCGAATTAGGATGCCCTGATATATTTACCAGTTCATCATGATTGTCTGCCTCAACCCTCCTTGACTGTACAACCTTTCACCCAAACAAGAAAAATTATGCAATCAATGGCCTGTTAATGTGCTGGAGCTTGCAGTCAAAGAAAAGTTCTTTGGTAGCTTTGGCTCTTATGTATCTGCCTGATTGTTCCTGTGCTGATCTCTTTGATATGTGCAGTGGGCAGCCTTTTTGGACAATGAGGGGCGAGTTATGGATTCAAAAGCTTTAAGAAAGAGAATATTCTACGGGGGAGTTGAGCACAAATTACGGGGAGAGGTTTGCATTCCTTTAGGGAACCTATGTTGAGTGCTCTGTCTTTGTTTAATAATGCATCTTGCTCTTGAAACCCCTGATAATGTTTGTAGGTCTGGGCATTCTTGTTGGGATACCATGCATGTGATTCAACATATGCTGAGAGAGAGTATCTTAGGTCCATTAAGAAGTCAGAGTATGAGACAATAAAGGCCCAATGGCAGGTTCGTTATAAATATTCATCTATTCTTTTGTCAACATTTTTAATACTGGTGCCTGATTTTGTGTTTACATGTGCTGTCACATAATAGTGGAAATCTTCCCTGAATCACTATAACGTTTGGTTGTTCTTTTTTC
Source organism: Xylocarpus granatum (assembly GCA_019650275.1). Taxonomy (NCBI): domain Eukaryota; kingdom Viridiplantae; phylum Streptophyta; class Magnoliopsida; order Sapindales; family Meliaceae; genus Xylocarpus; species Xylocarpus granatum. The sequence continues at coordinate 51,704 of BNST01001721.1, read as the reverse complement.
ATTTTGGGCCATTTTTTTTGTTTATTGTAATTCCTTTTCTCATTTTTAAATTAACCTAGTGGACATGACACTTGCCTACTTAATCTTTGTCTTTATAGTTAGCTCTGACTTTGCCTTTTTCTTGTTTCTTCTCTTTAATTAATGTACAACCTACTGATATTTTGTCTGATGGAGAAAGAGAAATAGACATGCATTGTATTTGCTGCTAATTGTTTTGTGGCTTGACTTTTGGGCCTTTTGATGAAGATACAAATCAGGCAGAGCTGTTGAATGCTGTTTGTGCTGTCTCTATCACACTCTGTGCTCAGATAGCATCTTTATTTTTCACTTGACTATTCTCATGTGTTTGATTAACATGGTTTCTGAGAAAAGTTTTTCCTCAGGTTTAATTTATGCAAGTATCAATTTTCTTCTGCAGAGTATATCTCCTGACCAGGCGAGAAGGTTTACAAAATTCAGGGAAAGGAAAGGACTTATAGATAAAGATGTGGTATGCATCAAAGTAGCACCATTATTTGACTGCCTCCGTAAAAATTTTATCAACATATTTCAAAAGGTGCAATTTAGAAATTGTATAAAATGTGGTTTCTCTGCTTTTAGGTGAGGACTGATAGATCACTCGCTTTCTATGATGGGGATGATAATCCTAATGTGAATCTTCTTCATGATATTCTTTTGACATACTCTTTCTATAACTTTGATCTTGGTTATTGCCAGGTAATTACTTGTACCTTGAAGTGATTTTTCTTAGCCTTGCTGCTGGTGCATGGAAATTTATGATTTTATAATTATACGGAGTCATCAAGCTTGTGTTGGCATTTGTTTGAAATAAGTCAGAAAAATGATTTGGAAGCATTTCAGAAATGTTACAAAAATAAAGGCCTCTTAATCATCCTTATATTTTCAAATTGCACTGAAATTCATGTTACTAGTTGCATGGACAAGAGCCCGAACTTTTGTCTTAAATTTTCTGTGCAATGCTAGCTGCATTCAGCTACTCTTTTTCTTCAACCCCATACTCATAATACTTTGATTTGGTATTGTTGGGACCATTTTCCAAATGTAATTAGATATGATGTGGCAACAAAATGAAAATATTGTTAATTTACCAAACGCTTTCTTTGTAGGTTATTTTGCAGCTAAATGGTTTTGTTGGGATCAGTTGTGAGAAAAATTAGTATATTTATTCAGTGGATGTATGATGGGATATTTGCCTGTTTGTGCTTGCAATTTAGTATACTGTTCTCTTCGTTATTGATTGTTTTTCATTCTTGTATTCTGCAGGGTATGAGTGATCTACTGTCCCCAATATTGTTTGTAATGGAGGACGAATCAGAATCATTTTGGTGTTTTGTAGCACTGATGGAGCGCCTTGGGCCCAATTTTAATCGGGACCAAAGTGGCATGCACTCTCAACTATTTGCATTATCTAAGGTCTCTCTCTTCTAGTCTTCTTCTTTAAGTAGTCCTTCACTAATATAAGTGTATGCATAATATCTTTAATTAATAGACATTTACCTTATAAAATTTTGGGTCTGTTTGCTTTTCCAAATTATCACACTGGTGCTGTTATTTGTGAATGACTTGTTTTATGTGTGAGTTGAGGGTAGGTGCTTCAGCTTAAATAGCTTTGCAGGCAAAGATAATAAGTTCCTAGTTATAATTTTCACTTTTGTTGTTGCAGCTGGTGGAGTTGTTAGACAGTCCATTGCATAACTATTTCAAGCAGAATGATTGCTCGAATTATTTCTTCTGTTTCCGCTGGATTCTAATACATTTTAAAAGGTCAGATGCTGAATTAAATGATTCACTCCTTTTGTGTATGTATGTGTTCTGTGATCAAGACATTCGTATAGGTATCTGGTAGCTTTTTGTTTCATCAAGTATGTATGTCATGCTCTATTGAAAGAGAATAATCAATAATTTCAGACACAGAGGTCCTAGTTTAATTTAATGGAGTTTCCATGATTTGTTCTCCTATTTAAATTATTGTACCAGAGGAAGGGAAGGATCAGAAATAGGAAAACCTGTCTGATGTTTTGCACTGGATTGGATGTACATCTGTACAAGTGTTGTTTGTATGTATGTGAGAAAGGGGGAGAAATTAAGTAACCTCTTTGAAGTATCACATTGGCTTTTTTACGAGCATTGATCTCCAAGAAGGCAACAACAGTTAAGAATTTTTGAGCTTCTTGGTTCTAGTATGGTCACTGATTATTAGATTGTCTTGGGCAACTTGTTTAGTAAGTAATTTTAATGCCAAAGTTTTGCTGCTCTTTGGATTCTAATTGCTCTAGTTGCATGGTCTAACAAATCTGCCTGTGTTTAAAGCTTATCCATATCATCTGATGTTATAATTTTTCTTCTTGATGACATGGATAACTTTGTGTGATAAATAAGATGTTCCAAGTTTTCCTGATATATGATTTATTGTGTTTATCAGGGAATTTGAATATGAGAAAACATTGCGTTTATGGGAGGTGTTATGGACTCATTATCTATCTGAGCACCTGCACCTGTATGTATGCATTGCAATCTTGAAGCGGCATAGGAACAAGATAATGGGAGAGCAAATGGACTTTGACACACTATTGAAATTCATTAATGAGCTGAGTGGTCGTATTGACCTTGATGCAATCCTAAGAGATGCTGAGGCTTTGTGCATATGTGCCGGTGAAAATGGTGCTGCAAGCATTCCTCCTGGAACTCCGCCTTCATTGCCTATTGACAATGGTTTATTATATTCTCAGCATGATGATGAAGTACTGTAAAAGATCTGTTGCCTCGCAACAATTTGTTTGCTTCTTATTGTTAATTATCTTTGGAGATATTTCCCTGCGTCGTGTAATTAGTTGATTTTTCTTGACGCTTTTTAATTATCAGAGCCTTAATTAGCTCCAGTAGTTACCTTATCGATTCATGGATTGTACTGGTAATGTACGGAGTACAATAGATTTGTTGTTTTGCGATGGCATGAAACGAAGGTGGTTTGTTCCCAAGTTTCTAGTCGATCTCGTTGTTCGACCATGTCAAATGATTCCCAAAAGACAGGTTAATTGAACTTTACGGTTGTGTTTGGCATAAAGTGGAAGTTGTAATTTTAGCACTTGAATATCATGCGGAATTTGAGTAACATTTATATTCCGTGGCTTTGAATAGGGTGGCGGGAGAGCCGAAAACGCCAACCTCACAAACTGAAAATGGTCCATGCCGCTAGCTGTCGGTGGGTCTCCATGTCTCATTTTGATCAGCTAAGTCCTGAGTTTCGACAGGAGGGGTTTCAGTTTCACTTGCTTGGGAATTACTACTGCGAGCTGTGTAAGTGCAATGAAGGGGTTGTATTTTTCGTTCCTTTTGAGCTAGTAGACCTTGGAAGTACATGCAGTGATTGAATTGGTAGACTGTTGTATCGTGATAAAGTTTAATTCCACGGTTCACACCGAGAGAGAGAGAGTTGACAGCTTGGGATAAAGACACTGGTGTTTCACATTACATTATCACTGTTAACAACATGCATAATAGTGCAACCATAGACGGTGCAGGATAAAGCACACTTAAACGTAAGGCAACCATTGAGAATAAGCTGCAGACTTAACGGATGGAAGAGGGGTCCACTCATTTTATCCTGAATCTGAAGGACGAGGACATGAAGGCTTAGACATTAAGGCATTACTGATTAGACTCAAACGCCTCAAAAACAACGAAGGAATCCAAATAGGCGATTAAAGGCTCGTCATCGAAGACAAATGTTGCATTATTGGGAGGTATCAGCCCGCGTTCTATGTCGTAGTTAAAGCTGCTCTCTCCACTGTTATCCGTCCATATATTAGAGAGATTTTTCTCTTCTTTATCTTCTTCCCTTGCTTGTATTCCTTGAGCGGCGGTTTTCGTACTTTCACTGCAAACTGGTTGAGAATCACACAGTCGAGGGAGTTCCTTGTTGCTGCTGTCGTTGTTGTTTTCCCTGCCGCCAAGGTCAATGGCTTTTCTTTTGCCTACACGACATTTCTTGTTCAAATGGGTATTCCAGTAGTTCTTCACTTCATTGTCGGTTCTACCAGGAAGTCGACCCGCAATCAGTGACCATCTACATGTGAAAAATATTGATATTCATACCAATTAGAAGATTCTTAATTACTCTATGGTATGATCGTTGACATTCAGAGGCTTCTTAAAGTAAGGAAAGTGCATACTAATTATTTACCGGTTACCAAGAAGTTTATGCATTCGGATGATGAGGTCTTCTTCCTCTTTAGACATTCCACCACGTTTTATGTTTGGTCTCAGGTAATTCTTCCATCTCAGTCTGCAACTCTTCCCTCCTCTTGCCAAACCTGGAAAAAATACACAGAAAGAATTTAAAGAGAAAGAAATTAATGCTTGTTCTTTATATAATGCCAACCATTAATCTGAAAACAAAGAATTCAAGCATGTACACGTGAGTTCATTATACCTGATCTCTTGGAAACAGCTGCCCAGTTGCCCTCACCATGAGTCTCCACGTAATTCTTCAGAATCAAGTCCTCCTCAGGTTTCCACAAACCTCTCTTGGGCTGTCGTTTTACTTCTTTTGTTTCCATTACTCTCTCACTATCTCTACTCTTGGTAGTTTTCACTCCGAATTGTTGTGGTGAAATAAAGAGTTAGGTGAGTTATATATATGGAAAAGGGAGTTGTACACAGATGTGAAATGTCTATAACCCATAAGCTCGTTACATAAATTGGATCTTGCATGGTGAGCACTACTCTATACCACTTACAGTGCTAAATGGATTGACGCGAGGGGCCCTGTTCGATCTGTTTCACTTTAGCTTTCCTTGACTTCGCTCTCCGGTAAAAGAAAAAGGAAAGCAAATTACGTTCCACTATAAATTTTCTAGTCCCTCAATCTCTATTCCCTAGATTTATATGTGAAAGAGGACCCATTAAACAGTTACCAAGCCCAAGCTACTGTGATATTCTCCTCTTTATATGAAGGATACATGATTATGCTGGAGCTTTTCGAAATGCACGAGGGTAAAAATTTAGGAGTTGTGGGGCACTGAGTTGCAAGCTTTAATTTGCATGAGGGCATCTTTTTGCACTAAATTTCCACATGCTGGAGAAATAGAGGAACCTTGCATGGTCAAATTAATTTTTCAAACTTAGCATGATCTAGCTAGGGTTAAGAGAGGGTATACAAGCTATGTTTGCATGAACATAATGCTACTCAATAATTGAAAAAGAGATCTTTCAAGTTTCAACAGTGGCAAAGTGGCAAACAGAGCAATTAAGTCTAGTATATTCCGATTGATTGAACAGACAGCTGATACTGTTCTTGATATCAAAGACCGCACTACCATCTGTCTGTCTGATAAAATATGCAGCCTTTTTCAGTCCCACCACCGCGTCCAACATGACACATCTAAAAGTGTTTTACATAAACATGTATATTTTCTCTGTATGATCACTTTTACAAGTACGTAGCCATTGATTATATAATGATATCTGAGCTGTTGTCGATCAGGTCTAGCAGGGAGAGCTAGCGCAGAGCGGGAGGCTTAGATTTTTGAAGTTGAGTATCTGGGATGCAAAAATGAATAGACACAGAAGAAAGCTGTCAAAATATTCATTATGCGTTTTGCTTTTCAGGCTATTATTATCTTCTTTTTCAGCTCCTTAGATTCATCATCAGTTTTTGCATCGTGGTTAAAATAAAAACAATCATAGTCCTTATCATTGCCTCTAGAATTTCAGTAACGGCAATTCCACACAAGGCATCTTGTATGACTAGTAGTTTTGAATATTCCATGTGACTACGTACCCTTGCATTTTACCCACAGCTGCTTCATTACCTCGTAAGTGCTGCAAAATGTATACAGCAGCTAGCTACCACTTCGATTCATCAGGCTTATACGAAAGACTTTGTGAAACAACTTTTGCCAATTGCCAGTACCTTGCATTTTACTTGAATCACGCCTAGAATTAGTTGAGCTCATCAGTTCTACCACTTAGCTGTGGATCTTCAAAGACTTGGATGCAAACCCAAATGATTGAATTTTTGGTACAAGAAAGTTGGGACTGTCCGACTACGATTCACTATTCACATGTGTGCGTGTGTGTGTGTGTGTGATAATTAATAATGTTGGAATTTGGTCTTTAGAGGATTGGCAGGACCTGTGTGGGTGCATTATTCTCTTGCTTTTTCAGTAATTATCACATTGTAAAGTTATCCAACATGTATGTCATGTTCTTTTGTGGTCTCATCAGTAGATGGAAACAACTACTTTGGCTTAAGTTTAGAAAACGACATTGCTCTATGCGGACTACAATTCATACCTGGCTTTGGGTTAAATATTCCTCAATGTAGTGGGATTTATTACCTTTTACAGAAGAATAAAAAGATGTTATGACATCCGTTTTTGGCTTTAGAAACCAACCAGTTCATTCGAATCAAATCATGTCAAATCATTTCCCAGTTTCTTACAAAACTGTTTCAATTTACGGAGTAAATTATCAAGTAAACAAGTATTAGTTGTTGGTTATTGATTTCACAATGAATTAACTGGGGATATGAGTGATTGCTGAGATGGATGTTGCAGAAAATGATGGATGCACGCATTACAACGGGATTGCTTTTAAGCTGGCATGCACATGCATGCATTTGCGATATGTTAAATGCTGTCTCATAGTTTCCACAATGATACAAGTTCCTTTTATCCTCGACTCCATCGTCCAATCATCTTCGCATTCATTCCATCTTCACCTCTTGCTTGCAAGATTTCTGTATCTTGAAAACTGTTTAGCTATTTGAATATGAACTGCGTTGAACCAGTTGTTGGCCTTGATTAAGGAGATATAGGATCTCCAACCAATCATTCCAAGAGGGGAAACAGTTATTAGTTACATTCTTAATGTGGAAAAAGGGGAGCCACGTGATTTGAGAATTTTGTCTTTTTGTATGAAGTTAAGTAGTTTACGACTTTACATGCACGTCTTCTTCATCTTTAAAAGAAAAGAGATGGCGGAGCCCCCCGCCCCGCCCCACCCACCGTCCGCCACCACCATCACGACGTAGGGTTGCCTCCCTTCTTTCAAATTTGACATGAACAGACACCCACTATCGCTATGACAAAACCTCACAATTACGTCAACCTTTCATTTCATTTGCATCTTTCTTTGTCTTTTTGAATGACGACGGTACGTAAATAGAACTCAGATAAGGAGACAATCCCGCTTCTTCGTACGAGAATACAGAAACCGCTGTCGTGGTGGATTTGACACCCAGATATCAAAATTGGGGCTATAAAGCCCATTACTAGCTCACAATTTGCATAGTATCTTGATCGGCTCAGCTTGGCCTTCGACTGGACTCAAAAATCAGGCCCCCTTGGATTAGTGCCACCATATGTGACAACAATGTTTTACAATCCAGCGAAGAAAAAAACTATCAATGGGATTTGGATTGGGGTTGTGAATACAACCGCAATCCTTTCTCTTTTGAGATCCCATTGTTTGGGTTTTCATCCGGAACAGAGTTTGCTTAAATGAACATGTATGCCTATCTATCTTTCTATATATATATATATATATATATATAGATACAGAGAAAGAGAGATAGATTAGCAATGATAATATAAATTTAAAATATAAATAAAAAATTTAAATTAATAAATATGGTAAAATATTAGGAAGAATGAAAACCCAGAATGGGCTGAACACGTAGGCTAAACTGTGCAGTAAGCAATGACGATTGGCATCTAGAAGATTAGATGTACAGATTCACGTTGCTCAACCGGGCGGCCTCTGCACAACCATTTTGATGAGACAAAATAATTAGTGAGGGGGACAGGACAGGGCTGGACCATTTGGACACGTGGGCTGGAACCAGATCAATCGTGCTGCCGACGAATCCAATATTCGTATGTGGGTGGCACCATGTACAGCCACGTGCATGTTACCTGGTCCAGGCCCTCACGTGGGCTTGCTTTCTGCCCCTTGCCTCCCGGGCCTGGGGTATCCATCACGCGACATGCGAGTGGCTCTAACATTCGAGTGTATATGTACTGTCATACATAGAGACATATTTTGTTCTATGGTTGCACTGTCCACGCCCGGGGCGATGCCTTAACTAAAACTAATACAAGACAACAATTTTGTCTCCATCATTCATTCGAGGAACATCTGTAAGCTCATCAGTATAAAATAACTCACTGATATGCATACACACTGGAGTGTTGTTCTTGGTCCAATCCTTACAATAATCAAAGTCGCGGACAGGGAGAATAGCATGGACTAGTTTAGACTGTAGCCGAGGAAAGAAGAATGAGAGGAATGCGTGGGAGGAGGAGCGGTGACAAATGGTGACGCGTGGGGGTTTCGAGATGAATGCCGGAGGGGCCGGGGGGTGACGGCGGTAGAGGATCGGTGACTAATGGTGACGCGTGGGGGTTTGAGAAAATGATGCAAAGCAACCAAACCAAGACGTGTTAAGGAATTTAAATGCAAAGACATTTTGATTGATTGAGGATTTGTTGGACCTCACATTAGGGACAAATGTCAACTTACCTTTCAGTAAGACATGCTTTCAATCTTTATTACACCACGGGAAAACACTTAACATCATATCATGTTTAACACATTTACTCTCTTACCAGGCGCGTGCTGACACGCAACAGTTGAAAATGTTTGCAATGCAAATGTCAGCCAAAGTTGACTTGGAAGCAGAATAGTACCTGCTTTGGTGCGCGTGGATGGCTAGGTATTGGTAAAGAAGGGCGGTGGGTGTTGGGAACAGAAGACAATGAGGAAGCAGGGGAAGGAAGCTAGGGCAATTGGGTCGGCAGAAAGTGGAGCATTGACACGGACCCCCTTAGCAATCTGTTTTACCTGTTGCCTGTACACTCTCTGCTTCCCCGCCTACCTCGCTTTCCTCTTTCTCCATACCATGTTCCTCTTTATTTAAACACTTGGTAAGAAGAAACCCAGGTCATTTAAACCACTCACTCTAACGCAAGATCTTTTAGCTGTTTCTGCTTCTTTGGTTTCGCTTGCTTTGGTTTGGTTTTGCTAATTGGCAAAGCAAAGCATATTTCTTTGTTTGTATGTTTGTTTCCCGTTGTTGTTTTTGTTGTTGGATATTCGCGTATGATACGCATGGAGCTTCAGTTGGGTCTTGCTCTTCCAAGCAATGATGTCAAGGGGTTCGACCTAAATCGATATTCGTACGAGCCTAGGGAGATTCCGTCCTCGGACCCATTTTGGAGAAACTTTGCCTGTATAGGTTCTGTGCCTAGCAATCGCAGTACTAATAACAACGACATTTGCTGCTGCAACAATAACAAAAAACGTAGCTTTGACGAGGTCTTTGAGCAGCTGGTCAAACCTGTGCCTCGAACGCTGCCTTTATTGCACTGGAACAAGCAGCCTGACGATGAAGATGATCCCGAGGACATCGATAACAACTCTTCCAACAAGTCCAAACTTTTTCTTTCACTCTGTTAATGTGCTTGAGATTGTTGGGCGCAAATTGTCGCAATTCTTGTTTAGGCTAGGGAAATGATGGTTCTACTTAGTAAAATGTTATGGAAATTGATAGTTTTGATCCTTTTGATTTCTCAGGACAACTAATGAAGATGGTGTAGTCGGGTGGCCACCCATTAAGAATTGGAAGAAGAAACTTAGCTATCAACATCAAGGCGGTCGAGCTAAGAACAATCAGGCGGCTGCAAATGGCTCTGGCTGTGGCGGTAGACAATCGAGCTCCATGTTCGTAAAGGTGAAGATGGAGGGAGTAGCCATAGCCAGGAAAATTGACCTAAGCCGTTATAATTCTTTTGAAACGCTCACATCCACCTTGATCAGCATGTTTGGTTTATGTAATTAATCTCTCTATCATGCGTATTCAGTAATAACTTACAAACTTAATTTGGCGTGAAACCACGAAACTAAAAGTTTCTGTGTCGTCTTGTTTATGTGGTAACAGGGCATGAAGAATCCAACAACTATATACTCACTTACCAAGATAGAGAAGGAGACTGGCTAATTGCTCAGGGTGTGCCTTGGAGGTAAGTTGAAATTTTGTTGCTTTGCAACAGTTTCGTTTGTTGAGTCATTGTCCTTTCTCAAATGAATCATTATTATATGCAGCTCCTAACCGTACTCTGTCTTTTGGCAGAGCTTTCGTTCGCACAGCTCAACGCCTCAAGTTGTCGAAGAGCAGTGGTTAATGGAATTGTGGATCGTAATTACCTGGCCAATCTACTGGCAACCCATCTGTAGTTTTTGGTTGAGCAGTGCTTGTATAATGCATCGTAGTATGTTCAATTTAGAAGCTAATTGTTATTTGCTCTGTGACATTTGAACTCTCTCTTGCCCGGATGAAGAAAACATGGCTTGTTATATTAGACAATATGCTTAATTTGAACCTTTGAGACCGCCTTCTTCTTTCTTCTTTTCGTTTCGTCTGGCTTCAGTCTTTTTCATGGCATTAATACATGGGATGGTGTTTGTCATTTCATGAGTTTGAGAAACACGGAGCAGCAGAGTTTCATTGCATTGTACAGCCGAGGGCAAACATGGTTCCTCCACCGTAGTTGTCCAGTCCCCGCCCTGCCTACCGAGTTGGACTTCTACGTATCGGCTCCAACTGAATCTATGCTCCGGCCTTCTCTTCCTCATTGTTGGACTCGGCCCATTAATCATCACAGTCCTGTGATTTCCAATACAGTCCACTTGTAACAGCGGTTCTCAAAATTATTATTACACATGCGTACGTCCGTATATGTATTCATACAGTATAATTATTGATAATAGTTGATTTAACATAACATTTCTATTCATTTAATTTTTGTACCTTCCAATTTTTATCTTTATCATGCGGCGTCTCGAAAAGGGTAAATCCGTCTTTTCGGGGAACAATGCAACTCATCCCTCGAGCCGAAACTTTTTATCTGTATGCCACGTTGGTCTGCAACTCATTGACAGCCCGCCAGCGAAACGTTCGTCTCTGGCGACGTGGCCACTTATTGTCCTCATCCCTCACTTTTTTTTTAAGACGTGTCTAAGTTCTATAGGCTGAGTTCGAACAAAAGTTATTATCGGCCGTAGGACATGGTTTCTCTCCAAAACCCTGCCATCTGGGTTCTATGATCCTGCTGTCTCAGATTCTCAGAGCAGTAGTACTATTTTTCTATTTTACTTAAATTTATTCATTTATTTAAAGGAAATATAAACAATCTGTTGCTCAATCTCTAAATGCTTCAGATTTTGCAAATAAAAATGTCCAAGGAATTGAATCGTAATTTTTCAGTAATCTGGCGGGAATGCTTACGGTCTCTCCGCAGCTACATTAATAGAAGGCTTGTTTATTAATTGTTTGCATCGATTCAATCTCTTCAGGTAAGCTGAATGTGAATCGTGTCTATGATATTCCTTTCACTGACAGCCTCGGTCGCTGATTTGCTTTAGGGTTCTGGGTTTGGTTGTCTTTCTCTTTGCTTGGTAAATTCATTTACGGAACTCTGTACTTTACAAGAATGCGTTTGTTGATGATGATGTTGCTCAAATGTGCAACCTTTAGTTGATTGATTATATGTACCTTTGTAGTTGTTTAGGAAGGTGTAGATCCAAGAAGTAATCTTGGATTCGGAAATTATGAAAATCAATCAGTTGAGTCATGTTCTTATGGTGTAACTGTGTTAATTTGACTTGAAGTAATCATGTATTTTAGTTGTATTATTGTGCTATTAATGTAACTCATTTTCTGGTGGTGAGCAGGGGATCTGTAGCTTCACTCCGAGGAAGTTCTCGTATCTTTTGGGTTGGTTAAATGTATTGATCGAAAACTCTCTGATGACAACATAGTTGCTGTCTTTTTGTATTTCTGTACATAGATTGTCTTTCTCGTTTTTCTTTATCATAATTTAGCATCAATAAAACAAAAATGGTTTTCTGTTAGCATAGAGTCCTAGTCAATTGATGTCTCTCGTTTAGAGCAAATTAGGATACCTTGCATAATCCAAGCAATGGTCTCATTGCGGTACTGTACTTATCAGTGTGGTATGAGATATATGTCAAGTTTTATATTATATTGGAAATTCGGATGTGTTGTCTTGGAGCTAGTTTGATGGAAATTGGGAAGTTGTTTTATATATAAAGTTGCATATCGAAGGAGTCACTGGGAAATGCTGTGTCAGCTACAGAGAGATTTGTCTTGCAAATGTAGAATTCCATTTGACTCTCAAGTGAAAATTTTCTTCTTTGTGTATGGGTGCATATTTCTGCTGTTGACCGGTGACAATTATATCCTAAACTTTCAGACAAAAATGTTGGGGACCTGATAGTAAGAATTAGCTTATCTATTGTCTTGACAATTATCAATGTAGAATATCATAGTGGACCGTGAGGCTCATACTTCTCTTTAGATTTCAATGGTAAAGTTTTGCCAGGTATAATTGGACTAGGATTATTCTGTTTTTTTCCAAATTATATGGTTTCTGTTGATTTCCTCTTGGAGTGCATTTCACTCCTGCACTTAATATTTATGCTCTTCTTGACTTTGATGAGATTGCCTTTTAAAAGTTACATTTATGAGTTGGTGTGGTTGAATCACTCTTGCAGATGATGAGATAATTGCAGCCATGAGTTTTCTGGTGATTAAGCATGGACAAACATGTTAGTAGCTTTCTTTCTGGTTCATTTTACCACAAATCATGGCAACACAACCTGTTCGCCTTACTTCTAGAAGATTACCATCAAAGCTTCTATTTATCACATTACTTGTATTTGTGCCCATTTTCATGATTACAATCTTCAACTATGGTGAGAAAATATCCTACTTTTTCCGTCCACTTTGGGACAACCCTCCTCTCCCTTTCAGGCGCCTACCTCACTTTTATGCAGAAAATGTTTCAATGGAACATCTTTGCAAACTCCATGGTTGGTCCATGCGCTCACAACCCCGCCGTGTCTTTGATGGCATCATCTTCAACAATGAGCTAGACCTTCTTGAGATCAGGTGGCGCGAGCTGAATCCCTACGTAACAAAGTTTGTAATCCTAGAGTCGAACTCCACTTTCACAGGCATTCCAAAACCTCTTTTCTTCTCCTCAAACAGGGCCCGATATGCCTTTGCAGAAGGCAAGATTGTTCATGGTGTATATCCTGGACGAACATTGCATCTTGGATCACATGAAAACCCATTTGTTCTTGAATCAGAGCAGCGTAAGACTATGAATGGATTGCTTTGTTATGCAGGGATATCAAATGACGACCTACTCATTATGTCAGATACTGATGAGATTCCAAGTCCACACACTGTGAAACTACTGCAATGGTGCAACGGAGTGCCTCGTATACTACATCTTGAGTTGAGGAACTACATGTACTCATTTGAGTTCCCTGTGGACCACGGCAGCTGGCGGGCAACAATTCACATTTATGGGCCTGAGACCCTGTATCGGCATTCACGACAAACAGATCTGATTCTTTCTGATGCAGGATGGCATTGCAGCTTTTGTTTTCGTCGTCTTCAAGAATTTGTGTTCAAAATGACTGCCTACAGCCATGCAAATAGAGTAAAACGCATCGAGTTTTTAAATCATTGTAGAATACAGAAACTCATCTGTAGTGGAGATGATCTTTTCGATATGCTTCCCGAGGAGTACACATTCCATGACTTGATTAAAAAGATGGGTTCAATCCCCCGTTCAGCTTCGGCAGTTCACCTTCCTGCATATTTGATAGAAAATGCTGATAAGTTCAGGTTTCTCCTTCCCGGCGGCTGTTTACGAGAAGGATGATATCTTGGCTAAACTCCCAGAGATAAAAGTGAAAAGGTATTAAGGTTTTTGAGTTCAGAATTGTACTTTCCCTTTCTTCTATAATCTTTAACATGTAGGTTTCACACCATTAAGGTGCTTTGAGTATTTAAAACAGCCTGCCAATGGAGTTTTCAATTGACAAGAGGCAAGTTTTATGAGCCAAGAAAGGACCTACAACGACTTGTTCAATCCGAGTCTCTCGCGGCCGCTGTAAATCGTCTTGTTTTTGTCAAATCAAGCAAGATGTTCAAGGTCTATGATGCAATGCAGTTGGTTTATTCGTCAAACCATGGTCGTGGGTTGCCCCTGTAGCAAATGTTTCGTCAACCACGAACAGAGAATATATGAAGGTCCTGTCATTATTATTATTATTATTATTATTGTTAATTAATTAATTAATTAATTAATTAAAAAGAATATTAATATTACTTTAAAGAAGAACATTTAGATAACTTACTCGCGCCGTTGATTGTGCCATTACACTTTCACACAAAAGAGAGAGAGAGAGAGAGGGTTGGGGTGAGTAAGGGAAATTTGATTGGGAGCACGAGTTCCCGCGCGCCACACCAACTGTCACTGAATGCATCGTCCAAATTAGTTATTAGTGGTGACGATAGGTTCCTTTTGGATTCCGCTTCAGTGCCCAACAAAGGCAGTGCTTTTTGGTATTCGATCCTTCGTCTAAATTCCGCAAAAATTTAAATAGAATTATTTAATTAACAAAATATATATCTATTAAACAGTAAATTTTAAAAATTAATAATAAATATTATTATTTAATTAATATAATAAAAAAATTATAAAAATTAATTCACTGTTAATAAATATTTTTATTTTAATTTAATAATTTTATTACATTAAAATATTAATACGATAAAATTACTTTATCTAAAATATATATATATTTTTAATTCTCATCTGCTTTCAATTTGGACGATTTTTTTTTAATTAATTCACTTTTGACTGCACACAAATTTACTCATACTGTACATGCATCATAATTTTATATATATTTTATATAAAACGCGGAGCAAGTGCAGGTGCTGCGAAGAATCCTGGAAAGCGTCCTAGTCTGCGTCGTTGTTAATCCAGCACAAGCTGCAGTTCCCTCTTGAAAGTGACTTCTCTCTTTTTCGGGTATTCCTCCGCTCCAGATCCTAAAATTTTTTATTTATTATTAATTAATAAATATATATTTTTTTATTTTATTAATTAAATAATTTTATTATTTTAATTTAACTTTTTTTTTGGCCACAAATAACATAATTATTAAGCAGTTTATAAATTGCATTTAATTGCCTTTCTCAAAACGTTTCATCCGAAACTCCCACGTGGCATTCCCTGGACCCTAAATGTCTGAATTCCAATTTTCGCTTCAAGGGGACGCCCGCATGTGATTATAGCTCTCTTTTTCTGGATAGGTACAAAAGCTGGTCAGACTGCAACCGTTTAAAATGTCTTGCGTCACACCGAAATTGACGTGCAGTTGTTTAAAACGAGAAAACTGATGCGAGAAATAAGACATTCGAATAACAGTGCGAGACGATATTTACGATACGGTAGCGAAGAATCCTCTATTTTTAACTTGGCTCTTTGCTTTATCCATTCCCTTTAATAGACGTCGCTCACACGCCTACCGATTAACAAATCCATTTTTAAGATTTACAACTTTTTTCCACGCGCTCGAGTATCATGTGCTACACTCGCCGCTTACGTGGGGAACGTGTCATTCCGACAATTAAAGCTTTTTATGACCATTGGGGTAACTTCGTAGTAATAATATCCACGTATTCAATGTTGCTTGCACAATGCATTACTTACCTACTGCCTGTTTGGACGGTTGTGATTATTTTACGTATTTAATAAAATATTTAAATTATTTTGGAAAATATTAATAACATGAAATTTTGATTAGACTAATAATACCAGCTTTGATTATTTTAATAATTATATTAAAAATTAAAATTTTAATTTAATAAATTATTATATAATTAAATGAGATTATAATTATGTTAATCATTTGGCCTATTATTTTATATTGTAATTTAATTCTATCATACTCATTGCATATATATATATATATACATATACTAATAAATTTCATTCAAAATATAATAAATATAATTAATTATTTTTAAAATATAAAAATATTGAGTAATTTCATTAAATTATATATTAATCACCGAATGTTGCAATGCAACGTGGCTTTAATGTAGTCCTCAATCACACGTGTATAAATTTGTTATTTAATTTATCTTTTTTCAAAAATTAACAGCCCCATGTTTAGTGGTGTTTGATGAGCCTAAACCCTTTGTCAGTTTAGTTTAGGCTTAAAAATTGCTAAACCATTATTCGAACCAAATCGATTATTAGTCTGGTTTAGGTCGGGTCATGGTTTCAAAATTTTTTAATCGAACTAATCGTGTGATTGAACCAAAACTAAAACCAAATGTACCAGTTTTGATTCATTAATAGGCTTGTTCAGGTTAGTTCATGCGATTCATATAATTTTTTAATTAAAATTAAAAATTTATTTTTAAATTAATAAAAAATCACATTTCATAATGTTATTTTTATATTAATTAAATAAAATATTATAATGTGAAAAATGTAAAACTTTGTCTTATTAAGTATTATAAAATCTCACTCTAAATTCTAATTACTTATTAGTTAGCAATCATCACTGTTTTTCTACCTCGTCCTATTCATTACTAAAGTTGATTGTAAAAAATAATTGGTATTGTAGTCGTTCTTTTCTTTCTTTATTGACCCAATCCTTAAAGTATATTCACATATCTAAAACTTTTAAAGCTATCTTACTTATACGAGAATTTAACGTTCACCCAGTTAAGCTAAATGCAATTTTTAAAGAAATTATAGACGTTAATGGTGTTAGAAAATCTTCAACTATTGTTTTTAAAATAGGATAAATTTTGTAATTTTTCTTCTGTCATTTTATGATGTTGAAATTTACTTTATTTTCAACTGATGAACCTTATATATAGTACGAGAGTTCATTAAATAATGCCAACATTGTTCTTGGTCTTTTGATGACAACATACAAATTCTAATCATTATTGAAAATTATGAGAATAGAGAAAAAGGAAGAAAAGCCCCCATAATCAATTTGAAATGTGTATATAAAACTCAATCTCGTATAATTGATAAATATTTGAAAGAAGTAAGGATAAACTACCTTTACATTTTTGGATATGTATTAGAGTTTCGTAAGATAAATTGTTAGAATATTTTAATATACGTAAGTGTAAAATTATTCTATACAGGTTTCACAACCAAAAATTTTGATACATAAGACTAAATATAATGCAATATAATATAAAAGAGGTATTTCATTGTAATACTTTTTAAAATTTTCAACTTTAGTAGATATTGCTATAGCGAATGTAGGATATTCCATGTATTTTTAAAAACATAAGCAATGTTACATAACGTTGGAATCATGTGATGTGTTGTTGGAAGATATTAACTCAATAAAAGTTTGGTGACTTTTTTAAATATTTGTAAAAAGCTTAAAACAATATTTTACAACTTTAAATTGTTTGTTTGTTATTCTAAAAATTTATTATTAAAACTTGGCAAGGCAAAATACTTTTAATCATATCATAAGTAGAGTTCTACCTAGTTAGCTTGTATAGAATTAATTTTTTAAGCCTCAACCAGTGTTAATGACGTAATTCCTTAAATTATTAGTATCTTGTAGGAGCTGTTTCCAAATGGTTTATTATAGTCCTGATTCAGTAATTACAAATTTTATTATTTCATAATCATCATGCACACATAAGTTCAATATATCGCAAGCACATCTATTATGAAAGAACTTATTTTTTAAAAATAATTTTATTGCATTTTTTAAAATAAGAATTACATTATTGTTATTAGATTTATTATTGAATAAAATGCACTATAATCCTAAAATCTTATATAATGAACGCAATTACTTTTGTAATAGTACTTACATTATATGAAAATTTTAAGAGTTAAAATTTTATAATTTTTTTTATTTAATTACCAACTATCATCAATTTAATAATAAGTAACATAAATATGATACAAATCATTGACACATTTTCAATTGTCACATGTTAATATAAAAATGTATAGTTACTAGATTCAAAAATAATAATTCAAGTTTATTTTATCTCACAAATTTTTTTTAATACTTGCATTCTTACTGTTCTCCTAGGTATTTTTTTAAATGTGGGTTAATGATGTTGCATCATTTCTACGAAACGAGGGAATTCACTTTTTATAAATTATTGATCATTATCTAAAATCAACTATTTACATGCTATGGTTCTCGACTTGATAGAGTTAAAATATAAATTACTACTTACTATTATACTCGTTGTTTTAATTTGAGTTTGTCGATGTAAATTTTTTAAATGCCTTAGCATATGTGTGTGTGTGTGTACGTGTGTGTGTATTATCTGTATGTCTTTTAAGAGTGCTTAAACCATCATAAGTTTTGTGTGCATGTATTACACCACAAATTTTACATCTTACCTTTTCCAATTCAATATTTTCTTTTCAATAATTTTCTAAGTTTCAGATATAAGTTACCTACTTTGACTACTCGCAACTTTAATAGATTTTGTTAGGTTTACAATAAGAGGTTGTTTATCTTATACATTTTCATATTATTCAAATGGGGGTGCAAATTCACGTAGGTCGTAAAACAAGTGGTGTGATCTTTCGAATGAATAGTGCGCTATTTTAAAAGTTATTATTAAAATTAAATACTAATTAAAATATTTATGACCAAAATTAAATACTAACAAAAAATAAATACGAACTAAATTAAATACTAAAGCAATTTAAAAATTAATGATAAAATTAAATATTAACTAAAAATATCAAAATAAAACACTAAAGTAATTTCAAAATTAATAATTAATTAAACACTAAAGAAAGTTGAAAATTAAGTACTATTTATATACAAACTAAAATACTAAAGCAATTTACAAATTAACAACAAAATTAAATACTAACAAAAATTTAAAATTAATAACTAAAGTTAAATATTAAATTAATATACTGATACAATTACTAATCTTAGATCGATGAAAAATTACAATATTTGAAATTTATTTTTACTAAAAAGTTCTAAACAATTGAAAGTCGAAGTAAAATTTTAAGATTTATAAGAAAAATAGTTAATTAAATTATAAGGGTTGTGTTAAAACGAGGAAAATTAAGTTGAAAAAAATTAAAAAAACAAAAGAAATAAATTGAAAAATGAGAATTTATAGAAGAATAGGTTAGGGATTGTTGTAAAATTGCAACATTGCCAAGCATTGTCCAACTTTCACTTCTTTAACAAATTTCAAAAACAATGCCATCCTTTTGCCATCAACCAACAAAATTACAAATTAATAATCAATAAAAGGCAAAATTTTGACTCCCCTCCCTCGTTAGCATATAAGAAGTGATACAACGATATAAATTATTTATTAATAATACATTAAAAAAATAAAAAATATCATAAATTTGATTAATTAATTTGTTTTATTGATTATTTATTTATAATTTTTAATTAATTAAATATTTTTATTAAATTAGTACAGCAGGGAATGATGGAACTGTTCTGCCCCCTTTTAATAAAAAAAAGAATATTATGACTAAATTGTTATTACTCGTTTGAAGCAAGATCGGAATTTAAGTTCTCGGACGTTGAGTTGTATTCCGGTGCACCGAACCCACACTCCATATTTGCCCCGTATTCATTACAATACCATTTACGGATGACCCAAAAACAGCGATTAATAATTATAATTATAATTAAATAAGTTGGTAAAATTGGGAGATTATTACTGGTCAAAAATTGCATGTAGAATTAATTGTTTCGTACACGTGTCAGAATATAATAGGACAACTCATAAACAGCCAATGAGGGCTGCCTTTTCTGTTCTGGGAAATTAATTACAAGGTAATTGCATTTTGGAAACTCCGTTAATTTCCAACTGAATACCGAGTCCAAATCAAGCGAATTAAGTACGTATATAAGTAAGTTGACGTATCAACCTACTTATAAAGTGTTACATGCGATAAGTGTACGTGGTTATCAAGCACTTATCATCTCATCCCATCTCATCTCGCTCACGGTATTTAATGGGTGGTTTGATGCCTTTGTTTCTTCGATTACACATCTCTTCTCTCTCTCTCCTCTTCAAATCCCTAGCTAAATTTTCTCTATAAATACCTCGCAGAAGAGCCGAGAAAGAGAGAAGAAAAGAAAAGAAAACAAGAGAGAGACAGAAATCACTGATACGACATCTTGTTCTCTCTGCTTTGCTCTCTCCGAAATTCTCCGATCTATCAATCTCATACGGGTACCATACGCGTCTTCGCTTCTCATTTGGGTTCTCTTTCAACGAATTTTCGTCTTTTAGGATTTGAGTCTTGACTACTGCTCTCTGAGTTTTTCATTTCGATATGTCTTATTGAACCTCGAATTAGTTTTGTTAGTTTGTTTGGGGTGGCATATTCGGATTGTCGTTTGTGAAGTATTTAATCAGTGAGGTTTTGGATCTATGTAATGTTTAATTTATTTGCAGACCCACAATCATGTCTTCGCTTAGCAGAGAACTTGTGTTTCTCATACTTCAATTTCTTGATGAAGAGAAATTCAAAGAGACTGTTCACAAGTACGTTGCAAGTTCTCTACTTGTTTTTTAATTTATTATATTTTTTTAATTAATATATTTACTTTTTTAAATAGTTTAATTTTGTCTTTTTATTCATTGTTTTTGTGTGTATATGGAAATTTGTTGAGGTTGTGTTAAGGGTTTAATTCTTTTATTAATGTTATTTATTTAGATTGGAGCAAGAGTCGGGGTTTTTCTTCAACATGAGGTACTTTGAGGATATGGTGACAAATGGTGAGTGGGATGAAGTAGAGAAATACTTATCCGGCTTCACAAAAGTGGATGATAATAGATATTCCATGAAGATTTTCTTTGAGATTCGAAAGCAGAAGTATCTTGAAGCTTTGGACAAGTAGGCTGTTTCAAGTTCAATTTTGTATTCTCTTATTACAGTTTTGTTTGTTACAACTAGGCAGTGTTTCTCAAAGCTGGTTGTCACTCTGTTTACTTGAAAAAAAAATTAATGTAGGAGGGATCGTGCAAGAGCAGTGGATATTTTAGTTAAGGATTTGAAAGTGTTTGCTGCCTTTAACGAAGAGCTTTTCAAGGAGATTACTCAGCTTCTCACATTGGAAAACTTTAGGTATATATATAATATGACTTGGAGAATTGTGGTTCTGTTCCTCAGTACTTTATCTATCTATCTATATATATATATCCATGAAATTATTGTTTTGATGGGATCATATTGGTTATTTTACTTTGCAGAGATAATGAACAACTTTCTAAATATGGCGATACTAAGTCAGCTAGGGGTATAATGCTAGCAGAACTAAAAAAGTTGGTAGAGGCTAATCCCCTTTTCCGCGATAAGCTTCAATTTCCAACCTTGAAGAATTCGAGACTGCGGACTCTAATTAATCAGAGGTCCTTGATAAATTCTTTTCTTTATTGTGTCTGGACTCTAGGCATTAGTTGTTGCTTTTAATTTAAGATATTGACATCTCTTGGCATTTGAAATGCAGTTTAAACTGGCAGCATCAACTGTGTAAGAACCCAAGGCCTAATCCTGACATAAAGACCCTATTTGTGGATCACAGTTGTGGACAGCCAAATGGTGCTCGGGCTCCATCCCCTGTTACTAATCCCTTAATGGGTGCTGTTCCAAAGCCTGGGGGTTTCCCACCTCTAAGTGCTCATGGGGTGAGTGGAATTTTTTTATATTTAGGGTAATTAAACTGATTTGAACCCAGAATCTCTGGAATTTTAGCTTTGCATTCATATGTTTACAGCCATTTCAGCCCACTCCTGCTGCTCTCCCAACTTCTCTTGCTGGATGGATGGCTAATCCCTCTCCTGTACCCCACCCCTCAGCTTCTGCAGGGTCCATAGCTCTGGCTGCTCCTAACAATGCAGGTAGTCATAGTACTGACTCATATTGACAGGCAGCATGTAAAGCTATTTTAGATTTCTCTTTTTATTTGATAATACATTTGACACTGTTTACTATCGAGTATTATATTTTATTCCACACTGGAACATGGCATATTAAGTGATACTTACCTATTACAACTGTCAGAAATATCAAATTACCAAATTATAAAAGACAGGGTGATATATAGTGTTCTTATCCATATAAAAAGAGGGGGAAAATATAGAAAAGAACATAATGCATTAAGATTTTAACAATAGAATACTAGTTGGCTTTGAACCTTCTTCCATTATACTTTTTTATGAGAGACATCCAAGGTTGAAGTACTTTTATGCTTTTTATTCAATTTATGTACTTTCTACCCTTTGTTTATGATAGCTTCCATCATAAAGCGCCCTAGGACGCCTCCAAATAACCCAGCTATGGATTATCAAACAGCTGACTCTGAACATGTATTGAAGAGATCTAGGCCCTTTGGACCATCAGATGAGGTAGTATTCTAAATTTAATCTTGTCTTATGTATTTATCAATTATGATAGTTTCGTTTGGTGGAGGTTTTGAGTTTCATGACTAAACTTTGAAGCTTTGCTTATTTATGTTGCATGTATCTCTTTAAGATTTTTAGGTGGTTGTAATGCTTGCTACTTGAGGGTTTAGGAAATTGACTCTTGATTTCTCTCGATGTTGTACTAGATTGTTTGGATCTTTAAGTTGGTCACCCTCACAGTTCTTTAAACCCTATGTTTTTGGTTTTCATATTGGCAATAGAGGTTGACTAGGTGAGGGAGGGAGGGAGGGAGGGAGGTGGGATGTAGAATCTGTTCAAGGTTTTTTTTAATGGTTATTGGATGCTTGTGTTTTTCCTGTCACCTTAATTACTTTATGCTGCAAATAATTCTAAGAAAACTTTGATTCCTTTGCTTGAAAGAACATCTGAAAGTTTGTGATAAGCTTACCTAACAGGTCCACTGCATGATATCTTTTTCAGGTAAATAACCTGTCAGTAAATATCCTGCCTGTTGCATACACAAGCCAGAGTCATGGTCAGAGTTCTTATTCTACTGATGACTTGCCCAAGACTGCTGTTATGACTCTAAACCAGGATTCAGCTGTCAAGAGCATGGATTTCCATCCAGTGCAGCAAATTTTACTTCTTGGTAAGAATTCACTGGCATAGTAGCCTTTTTTTGCCCCCTTAGTTTCTGCTTTTGGGGCTTCTGTTTAAGATTGGTTGACCTTTGTATGGCAGTGCTTAGCCATATTTTTCCATTTATTTATTTGTGGATTAATAATTTCAGTTGGAACAAACATGGGTGATGTAATGCTGTGGGAGGTTGGTAGCCGTGAGCGGATTGCTGTAAAAAATTTTAAGGTCTGGGAACTGGGACAATGTTCAGTGCCTCTTCAGGTTTGGCCTTCATTTCTAGACAAGATTTATATTACTTATCGAAACTATGTCTTCGTATCAATAATAACCATCTGTTCCTCTTATAGGCATCTTTGTCAAGTGATTATACGGCATCAGTTAACCGTGTGATATGGAGTCCTGATGGAACTCTTTTTGGTATGCTTGAATAGGTTTTCAGGTTTATCATACTGTCTACTTAATTTTGGACATGATATTATTAGAAATGAAAAAGATATCAAAAAACAAAAATGAGGGTTTTTCAATGGATTTAATTTTTTTTCCCTTGTCGCAGGTGTTGCATACTCTAAGCATATTGTGCATTTATACACCTACAGTGGCGGGAATGACATAAGAAACCACCTAGAGGTTTGTGTCATTGTTGTTCTCACTGAATATCATTTTCCTTACAGGCTTTTTTTCTTTTATAATTTCAATGTATGGCTTTTTTCTTGGACATGGGGAATGTTTATGCTAAACATTTGCTCAATATGTTTTTGGATGTTAGATTGATGCTCATGTCGGCAGTGTTAATGACCTTGCCTTCTCATATCCAAACAAACAATTGAGTGTTGTCACTTGTGGCGAGGACAGGGTTATAAAGGTTTGCTTTGCTTCATTACCTCATTTATTTTGATGAGATTGCTCACAATCTGACACATAAGAAAATTCATATTATTGAAGGTGTGGGATGCAGTTACAGGGCAAAAGCAGTTCACTTTTGAGGGCCACGAATCACCTGTATATTCTATATGCCCACATCACAAGGAAAATATTCAGGTAAATGGGCTATGAGGACTACAAGATGCAACTGAATCTGTTAGATCTTCTCCCCTTCTTCATGATAGAGAATTAAAATTTTGTATTGTGATGAAGATTCGAGTTGTATCATTCTTTCCTCTAAATCTCTTACTTCATGTTCTAACTCCTAGTTTAGGTTCAGTTATAAAGTCAAAATTCAATTCTCTTTATGAGTGGATTGTTTGTAGTGGGCATAAAAATTTTGGTGGCCCATTTGATTCCAAGGTTTAAAATTCATATGACTCATAAATTTAGCAGTTCTGCCTCAGGTTGTTGTACTCTGCCTTTCGAGTTGTCTAGATAACCCTTCTGACTCAGAAATTTTAAGGCTTGAGTAGTCCTCAACTAAGAATTTGGTGAACATAGAAAGATTTCTGGTATTGAAAAAAGGCTCGAGAAAGCAAAGGAACTTGAGATGTAGCAATATAAATAAAAAATGTTATTTTATCTTGAACATGTTAAAAGTTTTGCCTTCCTTTAATTGCATAATAAGGTACATTTTGTTATGGTGGTTGCTAGTTGGTTCAACTTGTAAAACTCGTTGGGTGGTACAAGAGGTTTGGGGTTTAAACCTTGCTCACATTGAAGTAGGGAGGAATTTGGTTTATTTCTTGCAAAATTTAAAAAGAAAATAACATATAAAAAAACAATTTGTAATACTTTTGGGCCGTAATTCTTTTTCTATGCCTCACCCTTATAAAAACTTTGTGATTCATCCAATCTGTTACTCCTGCACTGTTATATGCAGTTTTTTTTTGGGATGTTATTCCTGTTTTTTTGTTATTTAATATATGCTATTTTGTGGATTGCATGGTTATATAAGTATATTGCTCAAGACTTCCATTTTCTTCCTCGCTTCTTTTGCTCAGTTTATCTTCTCAACAGCCACTGATGGGAAAATAAAGGCATGGTTGTATGATAACATGGGCTCCAGAGTGGACTATGATGCACCAGGCCATGCATCTACAATGATGGCATATAGTGCTGATGGAATGAGGTTTGTATATTCTTTTTGTGCATTTTGTTGTTTTGATTGTTCTATTCTGTGTTCTTATAGGTTGATTTCTGCTATCCTAAGATTTTCACAACTGAAATATTTATCCCATGGTTATTAATTGATTATTCTTAGGTTGTTCTCTTGTGGGACTAATAAAGAAGGAGAATCATACTTGGTGGAGTGGAATGAAAGTGAAGGAGCAGTCAAACGCTCATATCATGGTCTTGGGAAGCGTTCTGTGGGGATTGTGCAATTTGATACTACTAAAAATAGGTTTTTGGCTGCTGGTGATGACTTTATGCTCAAGTTCTGGGACATGGACAATGTTAGTCTGTTGACGAGTATAGATGCAGAAGGTGGATTGCCGGTAATAATTGGATTTCCAATGCCCCGTGTTAATCTAGCGGATGTATTCCTTCGACCAACTAACTGTTGTTGCCTTGAAATCCTGCAGGCTTCACCTTGTATCAGATTTAACAAAGAAGGAATTCTGTTAGCTGTCTCAACCAATGACAATGGTGTTAAAATTCTAGCGAACGCGGATGGGATTAGGCTGCTACGAACAGTGGAGAATCGTGCATTTGATGCTTCCAGAGTTGCTTCCGCAGCTATTGTGAAGGTAAACTAAATTATTTTGGTAGACAAGTTGTGTTTATATGTTTTAAACACATAATATATATGCAGGCGCCTGCGATAGGCACATTTGGTTCTGCAAATGCAAGTATTGGAACAAGCCTTGGGGATCGAGTTCCTGCATCTGCGGCAATGGTTACAATGGTGAGTGTTAATATCTTTGGCACAGGTTTATCCAGATGCTCTAAGTAGGGCTTAATCTATTCGTGTTGATATTACTACCTGTCACTTAACCGTTTAATTGGATAATAATGTGAATTTATATTCCATAAAATTTAAGATATGTATAAAAGAATATTAATTATGATCTAATTTTTTACTTTTGAATTTCTGTAGAGCAGTGATGGCAGAAGTCTAGCTGATGTGAAACCAAAAATTGCTGATGAGTCGGTGGAAAAGTCAAGGATCTGGAAACTGACAGAAATCAATGAACCATCACAGTGTCGATCCCTTAGGCTACAAGATAATTTAGTGGCAATGAGAGTATGTTTTAGTTTGTATTTTTTTTGGAACTTCCTTTTCCTTTCTTGTGCTGCTTTGCCATCTCTTGGACTTGAAATAGTGCTTGGCTCCTGAGTAATTCTGACACAAAATGATGTTTACTAATCCACCACCATATTTTCCCCTTCAGTTGCGTTGCATTTTATGTATGTGCATGAATATCAATGTTGCAATTCTTTATTCATTTGATTCTGAGTGTGTATCCAGGTAGCAATTGCCATTTGGAAGTTACTTGGCAGCTTTATACTTGTCTGAGTTTAAGATGTTGATTCAACATTCTGATGTGGAATTTTGAATTCAGGTTAAGCTGATGCTGAATTGTGAGTTTATACATCTAAGATGCTCCACCTTTTTGAAGAAAATGAAAGAAGAAAAAGAAGTATATTTAGGAAGTGGTGGGCACTAGTTATAGTAAAACTGGTAAAGCCTCTTGGATTGGTACAAGATGTCTGGGGTTCAAATCCTGCTTGCACTGGGTTGGGGAGGGAATTGAGTTATAAAATAGCATAATAATAATAATAATAATAATAAGGAAGTGGGATTTTAATTACCACACACTTTTTCACTTTCTTTTGGACAAAGGCTATTATGGCATAGTTTGTCCTCATTCATTACTAAGGGCAATGAATGAGCTTTTCATGGCATATCTGGATATATGGTGCTTCTTAATTATTTTTGTATTTTTACAAGAATGTTCTTTTGCTATTTTTTATTAAATCTTTTGAGTCTGCTCTATCTACCAGTTTATATTAGCAGATCATGTTGCAGACTGCAAATTTATTTAGTGCTTTATTGTTTTAAGGTTAATACTAAGTCATTTGCCCATATCTCTCTGCCTGTTGGATATGGCCATATTCGATATTAATTGAATAATATCGAAGATTGACATTGTGTTAAAACTTTTCAAAAGAGGGATATTCTTGTTTAATTTTTTGATTTATGTCAGGCAATTTTTGTAACATTGCACTCACGGTTTTGAATGGGAAATAATTGTTTCAGGTTTGTAGGTTAATTTACACAAATTCAGGACTTGCCATATTGGCACTAGCATCTAATGCTGTACACAAGCTCTGGAAATGGCAAAGAAATGAGCGGAGTTCAACTGGAAAGGTATTGCGTTTTAGTTGTTAAAATTTTTTGTCTTTGAAAGTTATTTTTCAATTGTGATGTGTCCTTAAATTAATGAAGCCTTTGCTTTTTATAGGCCACTACTAGTGTAGCACCACAATTATGGCAACCTCCAAGTGGAATATTGATGACTAATGATATTACTGATACAAGCCCTGAAGGTGCTGTTCCATGTTTTGCACTCTCAAAGAATGACTCTTATGTTATGTCTGCTTCAGGGGGGAAAATTTCTCTATTCAATATGATGACATTTAAGGTACATGGCCTTTCTTTATCGTTTTTTAGCTTCACAATATGGCTTTTCTTTATTGTTTTTTATAGCTTCACAAAGTGTGCTTCATCTTTTATTTTTCCTGTAAACCACCGCTCCATCCTATAGAAAATTTTACTAGTTGGATAATTTTCTACAATCAATGCAAAGTAATTCTTTGCTAATATGCATTGATCGTGATTCATCAGCATCTTACATTGATCTGGTGCATTGCTGTAGTGACCTATTCATATGCATTAATTATTTTAAAAAGCAGTTGTTCACAAAAAGCAATATTCTTTGTCTTTTATCATGGTAATTGATGTTCAGTGGTTATGATTGTGGTATCAGGTTTCATGTGGAGGATAAATGTTTTTGGAAGTCTTTTCTTATTTCTTTGTTAATATTTATCTTTAGTTTCCTATCAAAAAAAAGATATAGAGGATACATTTTTTGCAAGTTATCACAAAGTAGAAAAAATGTGTGGTGGTATTTTGTTTTCAGCATTGCCTTTTTGTTACATTTTCGTTACATTTTCTTCTATCTTCTTCTTTTTCTTGTACACACCTTATGTACCTAAGCTATCTTGACTCCAGACAATGACAACGTTCATGCCCCCACCGCCATCAGCAACATTTCTGGCATTTCATCCTCAAGACAATAACATTATTGCAATAGGCATGGAAGATTCATCTATCCAGATATATAATGTTCGGGTCGATGAGGTTGTACTCTGATTTAATTAAATCTCTATTTGCTGTTGATAAGCAAGTCAGTGATGAGATTTTTGAAAAGATGGATTCTCCATTTTTCCAGGTTAAAACAAAGTTAAAAGGTCACCAAAAGAGAATAACAGGCCTTGCGTTCTCTAACAATCTAAACGTGCTGGTGTCTTCAGGAGCCGACTCGCAGGTGAGAAATAATTAAGCAGACTTGCATGTGCGTGCGCGTCTTGCTGAGGCAATTAAGAATTGAAAAACTAAAGTGATAAATGATTTGCAAGCCAGAAGAACTTGTGTTATCTTAGGTAGCAGACACAAGCTGTTATTCCATGTTGAGATTATTTGATTTTGTACTTGCGAATTTTTTTCACTCAGGTTATATCTTGCCTTTGCTGTCTTATTAAGAACTGAATAGATTTCTATTTTGTTTTCCTTGCATCACTTCCCTTACATAAAATAGAAATTGTTTAAATTTCTGATTTGTTACGGGATGGAATTTTTAAGTCATTGTTGCTAATTTTTCCTTCTTGTTACCTGCTGCAGCTTTGTGTTTGGAGCACAGATGGATGGGAGAAGCAGACTAGTAAATTCTTGCAAATTGCGCATGGGCGACCTGTATCTCCCCTTGCAGACACTCGCGTTCAGTTCCATCTAGATCAGATACATCTGCTAGCAGTTCATGATACACAAATAGCAATATATGAAGCACCTAAATTGGAATGCCTTAAGCAGGTGTGTTAGCCTATACAAGTTGGTGGTGGTGTTTTTAGTTTATTTATTCACTTTCATTGTGATCTACATGATTTGGTATTTAATTACAGTTAGGGTACTGACAATTGTGTTATCAAATATTTTGCTGGAACAGTTTTTCCCTCGAGAAGCAAGTGGTCCAATCACGCATGCTACATATTCCTGTGATAGCGAGTCAATATATGTCGCCTTTGAAGATGGAAGTGTTGGTGTTCTCACTGCTTCAGCACTTAGATGGAGATGTCGCATAAATCCTACTGCTTATCTACCTCCCAATCCAAGGTGTGTTTTATATATGTTTGAATTTCTATTAAATGAATAAGATATCTTTCAATTGCATTCCTAATTTTTTGTACTAACAATGGAAATCTAAACAGCTTAAGAGTGTATCCTCTTGTCATTGCGGCTCATCCATCTGACCCCAATCAGTTTGCGTTAGGACTAACAGATGGTGGAGTTCAGATACTCGAGCCATTAGAGTCTGAAGGAAAATGGGGTACCTCTCCGCCAATGGAAAATGGTGCTGGGCCTAGTGCAGCCTCTGGTGCGACTGGTCCAGAACCCCAACGGTGACAAATACATGGCATGTGTTTCACCAAGGGCCTCGAGTGTTTCTTCCCTGTGATCCCGCTCCCTGGTCCCACCATAGTGTGATTTTAGAGGGGAAGCCGTGGAATCTTAGGTGTTACAGTTTTAGGACGTTCAACTCTCTTTGTGCTAGGGTGTAGCTAATGTGGTATATCTGAACTGTCTTCGAGCCAAGGCAAGATGATTATTGGTTCCCCTCGTTTAGGATGATGATATGGTGTAAGTTCAATGAATATGGAAAGGTGCCTGACTAGGAAATGAACTGAATGGATGAGGAAGAAATTTTATGACTCGCACTGGCTATTTTAGTTTGGTAAGGAAGGATAGGAGTTGTTCATTGTCATTATTTTTCTAGTGGATGTTGCGTTCATTATTGAGCTGAATGTTCATATTTACATTTTCACCCTTTTCAGTCAGTCAGTAGGTCTCTTTCTAATTTTCATGGCTGGTGCTCATGTCATGCCTGATTGTAATAAGAAATTCTTTAGCATTGTTAGTATTGTTATTATCATTACTGCTATTCCTTTTGGGGTAAGCGAAGTTAGTGTGTGTGTGTCTGTGTATTAATTATTGTTATTGTTAATATCTTTTCCCTCCCAACCCCACACTATGGAAAAAAAATAATAAAGGTAGGCCGGGCCGTGAATGGGATGAAAAATTTGGCTGTCAAAACTGTTCCTCCCCTGATGCCATCTGAAGCTGTTGTGTGTTTTCTGGGCTTCAATGTCGACCGTCAGATCCCCTATAAGATCTGTGTTTTATCAGTTCCAAGTTTTGCTACGAAGCCACTAAATTCTGTCAGCCACACACGGGAACTTTTTCGAATAATGTACCTGTTCTTCCAGGTCAAGTATTGTCTCATTTTTCAACCTCAGTGATGATGCTTCCCCGGAAAGAGAACTGAAGACACACAGAATGAATGTAGAGTACCCACAACACGGGGGGGGAGGAGATAATGGTTTCTTTTTATGAAAACAGTGAGGAATTACAGAATTTTTGTTTGAAAGACAATATATATATATATATATCTCTCTTCAATTTTCTGGACCCTTTTCTGCCAAATATCTTGGTTCTTTATGAGATTCTTGTTGAACCTACAAACGGAAAGAGAAGACAGAATACCAAGAAAATGACATAGGTATTATGAGACATGCATGTGTTGATTCTAAAAATGAAGCAAGCCTTTGTTGCTTCTTCACATATAACAACAGAACAGGGTTTGGTTAAGAGACTTCCATCTGCAACAGCCATTTTTGCTTCTTCACATTTTTCGAGTTCTTTCGGCTTCTGTAAGTAGAGATTTATAGTACAGAAAGAAAAGAGGAATTGAAAATAATAAAAATCCTACAAAAGCATTGGTCATCGAACTTATATTGTTCTGCGATCCAAAGATTAAGAATTGCAATCAAAATTCTCCCCCGAAGTGCTAACATCTTTGATAATAGCCTCATCAGACAAGAGAATTCTCATTTGGGGAATTGCTCTCTCATTTGGGGAATTGCTCATGGAAAGTTGTTAAATGGTAGACCCTAAATTATCAAACAACACTTCCTTCCAAAGTATTACATGAAACTAAACTTGAGTATATACAGGAACACAGAATGCTTATAGACCATGAAAGGACCTTCCCGGAAACAAACGAATAAATATCAGACATGGAAGAGCCAAGCGAAAAGGAAGAGGGAGAGAGAGAGAGAGGGGAGGGCATACTAATAATAATAAAAAGACAGCATACTTGTCTTTGGGTTTCCGACTGAGTTGCAAGAAGGCGGTTGTATTCTTCCATCCACGATCTATTATCAAGTACGTAAACAAGGGATCAGTGCATAGCATAGCATAGCAAAAGCAACAGTGATCAATCATACTTCAACACTGGGTTTTAATCCTCTCAAGCATCTTACAGTTGCAGAAACCAATATACCCACAAGTTCCAAAGGAAATTGTGTCATAGGAAAAACACAATGCTTCGTCTTTTCTGTCAAAGAGAGCTCCACTAATTAATCTATATATACTTATTAAATTCAATTAAATATTAAAATTTTTAAAATAATTTTTCATTAATTCTTTCAAAATCTTATAAAAATTCTTTAAATAAAATTTTTATTCTATTACTCTAAACCTCGTTTCAATACAACTTTAATGTTTTATTAAAAATTATTTTAATTCAATTTTTTAGTTAATTTTAACCCATTTTTTAAAATTAAACATACCAATAAACTTATTTCGAAGAGTAAAACAATTATTTTAAGTTTTAAATTCGAAAGTTATTGAAATTTCTTCTTTGACTTCACCAAATCCAAAATTTTTCAGCCAAATTTACAGGGATTCAAATGTCAAATGGAGAAGCATACTACATCATTAAACTAAGAATGCCACAAATTATAAAAAAAAAGTCAAGACCCATCCTCCAAATGGCCAAAAAAATTGTTGTCACTGCCATTAACCATCGTTGATTGATCAATTATTAACATTGGGTCAAACTTATTTTTTGAACATGTGGAGATATCATTTTTAACTCCAAAAACATCCATTAGATTTGTTTCGATAAAAGGAATCCATTGTGAATTAGATTAACCAAACAATTCTTTGAATTAAACAAACAATATATAAATCGATACGATTGAGATAGAAATTCTATCACTTACTTTGTCGTGCATTTTAAAAATTTAATTGAATATACATACATATATATATATATATATATATATATAAATGATTATAATTATAGTATGAAATCAATTTATATTATTTTAAATTGAGTACAATGTTTTATGATGAAATTGATCGGGTGGCACATCTTATAATTATAGCGTGCCAAACACTTATTTGAATTAAGTGGTATTTTCAAATAACTCTCCCGAGATTTAATAAAATAATGATATAAGATTTTAATATAAAATATATTAAAATAACTAAAATATCATTATATATATAATTTTAAATATTAGTAAAATTTTTTGCATACCTCCCTTAAAATTTTAAAAATAACAAAAATTACTTATAAAAATTATTTTTATATTTAATAAATATACATAAAATTATGTGCTAATTTTAATAATATAATATTATAAATTATTTATTCGTATAGAATTATAAAATATGGTTTTTGTTAATTTTATAAATTTCAAAAAAAGTATGTCTTAACTTTTAAAGCTTCAAGGCAAGGGAGGTATGTAAACTAATTTTTAACTAAATATTATATGAAAATAATATATGTATATAGGAATGTGAACATTTCATATTATTTGTGATTGAGTATGGTATGGATGGAATAAGGAAGGAGTATTTCTGGTCTCGAGATAGAATGACGAGGGAGTATCCCCGATCATAACATAGGAAAATATTAGGTCTTTTCTTATTAAATTGTATTTAATTTATGATACTTTTAATAATTTTGTGACGGTTTTATGATCTATGCACCCACCGCTTAATTTCAATAGAATATTTTATTCGTTGAATAATTAAAAAATTAATATAAAATTGAATAAGACGTAATTTTTGTGAATGATTATTATTATTATTATAAGGATGAGGCAATAATCTTATTCAAAATTAAATTCAAATTTTATTACTAGATAATACGATGGCATAATTTTTTTTAATGATATATTCGGAATTTAAAATTTAGAATTTGGTTTTAGGATGACTAGTAAACGACGTCGTTTCAAGACGATAAAAGATGCCAAAATGGACTCGCGGCTTTGCAGTCGTCCTTTGGCTTTGTCCGCGGAGAAAGACGCAAAGGAGAGAGAGAGATCCGGTACAGTGTATACTGTAGGATATAGATGGTGGGTTTGGGTTCTCCGATCACAGGCTCTTGATCTTCGCCGTCAACTCTGCTGACCCAAGTCAACAGATGTTCCGTGTCTCAGTCAGATTTACCATCTTGTTTTCACAGACCAAAAGTTGATACAAAAGACAGAAAAAGAGAATAAAAAAAGGTAACAATTGCGGAAAATTATCTTTGATTTCGATTAGAAACGCTTAATTATATTTGTTATAGCTAGAAAAGAATGGCAGCAAGCACGATCCGTAAAGCAATTGGAGCAGTCAAAGATCAAACAAGTATAAGTTTGGCCAAGGTGGCCGGTAATATAGCACCAGACCTTGAAGTTTTGGTCGTTAAAGCCACCAGCCATGATGACGAACCGGCTGATCAGAAGTATGTTAGAGAAATAATCAGTATGATGTCTTATTCTAGAGGTTATGCTAGTGCATGTGTTGCCACTATATCAAAAAGATTGAGTAAAACTCATGATTGGATTGTGGCGGTGAAGACGCTGATGCTTGTACACAAAATTTTGTTAGATGGGCATTTTTTGTTTGAGGACGAGATTGTTTATGCATCGAGGAGAGGGATGCGGGTGTTGAATATGTCGGATTTTAGAGATGAGGCACATTCTAATTCGTGGGATCATGGTGCTTTTGTGAGATTTTATGCCATGTATTTGGATCAGAAGGTGGAGTTTGGGGTTTATGAGAAGAAAATGAGGGGAGGGGAAGGGAGACTTGAGGAGAGAGATGATAGGTTTAGGGATGATTTTGATCGTGGAATGGAAACAAGGTCAAGGTCTTATGGTGATGTAAGTGAGTCAGTGCGGGGAGAGATGAGAAAAGAGGCGACTCTGATGCGGGAAATGAGGCCTGAGAGGGTTTTAGGGAGGCTGAATCAGTTATTGAGGATTCTTGATAGGGTTTTGGCTTGTAAGCCAACTGGTGCTGCTAAGAATTCTAGGTTGGTGCTTGTTGCTCTTTATTTGGTTGTGCAGGAGAGTTTTGGGTTATATGTTCAGATATGTGAGGCTTTGAGGTTGTTGTTGGAGAAATTTACAGAGATGGAGTATGCCGACTGTGTTAGGGGTTTTGATGCTTATGTTAGTGCTGCAAAGATGATTGATGAGCTTGTGGGCTTTTATGGTTGGTGTAAGGATATTGGTATTGCAAGATCATCCGAGTTCCCAGAAGTGCAGAGGATTACTGATAAGGTTTTGGGGACACTTGATGGTTTTTTGAAGGAAATGGCAAACCGGCCTAAGGGTCCTGAAAGAATTGGAGGGGAGAAACCTTCAGTTCAGGAAGAACCAGAACCAGATATGAATGAGGTCAAGGCTCTTCCTCCGCCAGAGAATTTAACTCCACCACAACCTGAGCCTCAACAACCACCTAAGCCACAACCTCAACGAGTGACAGAGGATTTGGTGAACTTAAAAGATGATTCTATTACTGCTGATGAGCAAGGCAACAAACTGGCTTTGGCTCTGTTCTCCGGGCCTCCAACAACAAATGCAAATGGTTCGTGGGAAGCATTCCCGTCAAATGGAGAGCCTGAGGTGACTTCTGCATGGCAAACAGCAGCCGCTGAGAGTGGTAAAGCAGATTGGGAATTGGCATTAGTCGAATCAACCAGTAATCTATCAAAACAGAAAGCTGCGTATGCAGGTGGTTTTGATCCATTGTTGTTGAGTGGCATGTATGATCAAGGGGCAGTAAGACAGCATGTGAGCGCCACTCAGCTGAGTGGTGGGAGTGCAAGCAGTGTGACATTACCAGGACAAGGCAAGGGTGCTACACCGGTACTAGCACTACCAGCTCCGGATGGGACAGTCCAGACACTGGGGAATGAAGACCCTTTTTCTGCATCCCTCTCTGTGCCGCCTCCATCTTATGTGCAGATGGCTGAAATTGAGAGGAAGCAGCAGTTGCTTGTGCAGGAACAGCAGCTTTGGCAGCAGTATGGAAGGGATGGGATGCAAGGTCAAGATGGTTTGGCCAAGATTGCTGGTGGTTCTGGCTACTATGGACCTAGCCCTCCTCAATCAATGATGCCTTATGGTATGCCGCAGGTCACTGGCATGGGGCAGCCTGGAGGGTTTTACTACGCACCCTATTGAATTTTAGCCCTCTACATCGCCGTCATTATGATGCACAACAGTACATTCCTTCCCTTTTTGGAAGACAGCTTTTATGTTCTAATGTTCGGTTCAACATTTTCTCTATTTTGGGTACCTGTCGGCGTAGGATAAGTGAATGGGTTTGAATCAGAATACAGTATATGATGATTGATGAACGGCTGTTACAAATTTCTATATTTTGTAATATTTATAGTCATGAAAACCACAGGTATTTCGTGCTCATGTTATTGTCAGTCTACATTGCCAGACAGATTAATTGTTGCTTGAGAAGTATCTCCCGCTTGTTGATGACAACATCTTTGGAAACTTCTCGGATGATGGGGGAGTTCTATAGGAATTTGAAATCATTTCGGAACAAGTCAAATTTAGGAAACTCAATATTTTTCGATTTAGCTGAGGTGACCGGACCAGGACCTTTTGACTTGTTAAACCTGTGTTCACCGTAGAATCAGTCAGACAAGCTTTAGAACCTTGTTACAGGTGTAACAAGGATTATCAGTTTCAATATTATTTTTTAATTAAATTAATTAATTTTAATACTTTTAAATAATTTTATTTTGCATAACTATTTAAATTTAAAATATTATTAAACATTAAAAAATATAATTAAATATTATTTTATAAAAAAAAGAAATTACTGTAACTTAATGGTGAGTCATTCATATAAAATTTAATTTATTTTTTTATTATTATATTTATTTATAATAAATAAGAAATTGACAATTTTAGTTGGACTCGAAATTTGGCCTTCATATCTCAAACAACTGGTTGTCGAAATCGAACCTATTTTTAGGTTAGGTTCGAAATCAAGTTAAGCCCAACTTATGGGTTTGAAATTAGGCCTTATTGTGGGTTCGAAATCAGAGCCTCCCATGGCTGAGCCTTCTTGTTTTGTTACTGCATCACATCATCAATGGATGCACATAAACAGGTTTGCATCTCTCGGAGTTCCAAGAGGAGGTGATTTCCCATGAGGTTGCTCGTTCTCTTGGCTGTCTTATTTGATTCCACCTACACTGCTGTGTCAAATTATATCCAAAATAACTCCAATCAAAAAAGAGGTCCATTTGTACTGTTTATCGGGTTGCAGTTTGAACTTTCACATTGGACAAATCTTTTTCAACGATGATCTAAATCTCCCCTTTTCTTCTTTGATTGTTGTATTGTGTGAACGGTTATGTTTTGGACTCGACCCCGATGTCTGGCATTGGCAAACTGTTGGTAATTGGGTTAGTTTCTATGAATAGTAACCATCTCAAAAGGCTCATTGTTAGATCGGAAATCTAATCTATTTACTTGGATCTCTCGCGGTGAATAGTAACTATTTGTCTAATTTTTCCCAGTAGCCTATAGAGACTAGAAAAAGTGGCAACTGAATGATAACAGTGGGAAGAAACTGTCTGTCAAAAAATGCCACGATGAGTGGCTGCCTATAAAAGAATATGATTCAATCAATTCGAATTTTTGTCCTGTATCTCCAAGTCGGAACATTCAATATCCCTGAAAGGGAAATAAGGAAATATATATATGGTAACATAGGAGGTATCCACCCCCACCAACAGCCATGGCCCTGAAAATTGAATGTGTGTCCAAAATTTTGCAAACGAGCTACAACATCACTAGTCGTCTTTCCATAATGTCTACATACTTGGTCAAAAGCCATTCCGTCACATTTTCGTGCAGTCAAGTTGATTCAATTTCTAACAGGTAGACCCGCTTTCTCACATTGCTAAGGGTTCATGTTGCCAACTACCACGAGTCAATCCAATCCAACAAGAGGGTGACATAACCCAGATGGATTTCTTCACCTGCCATGACCATATTACTCCGATACAAGGGCCACCACCTTCCCACTGAGAACACAAATATATCCCAAACTTCTTCCATAGTGATTCGGTCCAATTTGTCATTCAGAAAATGGGTTAGAGTCCATGCACAAATGCACCAACTTTCTTTGATATTGTCCAAAATACTCACCAACTGCAATGACATCCTCGTTCTCTGGGCTCAACCCAGGTAAATTAACCGGCATATTGTTGATCAAGGACCCCAATTCATCATCTGAATTTTCTGAATTGGCGATCATTTCTGCATAGATTTCTTGGCAAGCAAGTACAAACATTGCAGCTGTATCAGGTTGTTGAGCCCCACGAAGTGCTGCCAATGCCTCTTGCAATGCACCAGCTGCGACATACAAAATGAGAGCCCTGCATTTGCGAGAGCATTATTCAGAACATGGCTGAATATAGATTTTGATAAAAAGAGGAAAAATAGCATACCTCCAGATATTTTGTTCAACATGAAGGACATGATCAGCCCACCTTTGCATTACCCTACAAGAACACAAAAATTAAAAATATCTTGGTAATCTAACCTCTAATCATCTGCTCGGCAATGAGACAGCAGTTTGTCTTGCAATGAGAATAGAATTCTGAGGCCTCCGATTGAGAAAATGTAAAATAGATAACCAGCAGAAAGTTTATTCTTTGACCTACCATGCAAGTCATTTCAAGGCAGTAGCATCTATAATAGTGCTTGAAAGGAAGAGTAACATTGGCATCAAGTATCTCTATGTTCTATAGTAAATGAGTTTGACTATTAATTTACTGTGCTGAAAAGAAACAGAAATTGTTCTTTAGATTTTTGTCTAATGTGAGAAGACGTAAGGCCTCAAATCAATGAATGATTAAAAGGGAAAAACATACTTGTTTCAGGGGTAAGAATAATTGGTTTTACTGAGTAAAAAATGAGTTTAGAAGAATCAGTAAGGGGATAAAATTTTTGCTAGACAACATTTAATGCTGGCAGGATTCTTTTATCATTCTTCTCATTCAAGTGGATGCTGAGTTTTGCCCAAACCCTGCATCAATAATGGGCAAAATAATAAGACCTACATATCTACCTTTTAGGTTTATGGTCAATAGATCAACTATCACTGATAACTCAAGCAACAAGGAAACAACCATGGCCAAGGTCCATAACTGTTAAAGAGTATTGCAAATCACGATGATAAAAGATAGACGCGTGGCCTATTAGAAATGTTGAAGATAACATAAAAGCACTCTTTGGCCGAGGCAGCTCTTATTGAGAATTCAAAAAGCAGTATCAGCCAAGAAGGATGGGTGGCTTAGTTCAAGTGAAAAAAAAATAAAGTATTGATCTGAAGCAACCTGTGCAGATAAACTAAAGATATCAAATGGATAGGTTGCCACAAACAAACAGCAGGGAAAGAAGCTTGATTTGTTCGAAGAGAATATTAAAATTTTATAATACATAAAAGAAACCTCAAAAAGTTTTTCATGATTAAAAATTGAAGACCTTGCATAATCAGATCCCTTCAAATGTGTGGCAGCTAAAGTTGCAGCATCAGTCCAGCATCCAGCATCTTGTAACTGCAGAACAATATAGAAGACGGAATGTCACTGACTTTAAGATACACAGAAGTTACTGAAATGTTTCACAATGTATAGAATTCAAACTGCAACGACAACTAGATCCATCTTTTTTTTTCTTTTCCCTTTTTTTCCCAAAATAATCAGGCACATATAGATGGTAAAGTGCAATAAAACTTGAGGGTGGTTTATAATGTGATCACAATGGCCTTGTGTTTTGCTAGCTGAACAAAATAGAAAAAATATGGGAAAACAGTACCAAGCTGCACTGTAAGGTTGATAGCTAGTTAACCTGACCAAAGATGTACATGTCCTTAGTTTGAAAACTATTTTTTGGGCGGGGTACTGCTAGTAAGAGAAAGATACTCCTCTGAACAACACATTGGACAGGATGTAGTGTAAAACCCATCATAACTTAGACATTTCATCCCAATTAGTTGATATTACAAAAGTACAAGAACAAGATAGAGCAATGGAAGTCAATGTCTCTCCTAAAGTTTGTAAGGGGAAAAACAATATGAAAAAAAAGCAGCAACTCAGAATAAAAAAACAAGGATAAACTGGAATAATTATTCTCATTTCAGTTTGAGCACACATATGTCATTCTCCATCTTTCTAATTTCTTTTTCTGTACAGTCATCCTTTATGCTGTATAGCATAGAGACGGGGCTAAGATGATTTTCAAGACGGAAACACCATTTGCAGTATTATCAATTCTCGTGGATTTTACTCCAAGCAGTGAATAAAGCAAGAAAACGAGGAATAGGAAGTCCTTGAATACCGAAATCAAGGTTCAAGAGTTAAACAAGAATATAGGCATGGAAATTTCAATGGTATATACGGTGAAGATACAACCTGAGAACAAGCCTCTTGATGCCTTCCAACAGCACAAAGAAGATGAGTGCCAGACAATGACCTGTCATTCCTGACCATGTTGGCTGCAACAACCTAGATGATCACACACATGCAGATAGACTCCTTTTTACAACTCAAGTTTTTAAGTTAAACAAAAGCATTTCCTGGTCAACACTCACCTTTACTGCAAGTTCAAGGAGAGACCTTGACACTGCAGAAGAAAGAGCAACAGCACGTAGAGCATTTGCGTAGAAGTAAGAGCTATCTGGAGAAGTGGAAAGCAATAAACTCACTGCAGCTTCTAAGTTTCCAACTGAGACAAGCCTGCCATAAAAATTAAGCACAATTTTTACATCCCAGAACAATATACTGAAATCAAGGTTCAAGTGCAGAATCCTAGGCTAGAGGCATTTGATATACTGAAGTCCCTTCAAATGGATAACAAACTTAAAGAGAAGTTTTAAAACATAAATTGCATAATGGACTTGGATGTACCATAGGATTTAACAGATCCAGATCTCACCAAAATTATAAAAAATACAGCACAGATATCTTTATCTCTAGTTTAAGTTGTGTGTCAGCAAGGATAAAGACAGTCCAATAGATTCCAAAGTTGTGTGTCAAGGAGCAGTTTAAACTTTGTGAGACAGTCAAAGCCAGAGGAGACAGCAATAAGGAAGCTCATACTAGTCCAGTGCTTGAATCTGATTAAAAGAATGGTTTAGCCAGGGAATATCCGGTTATTTACTTTCAAATGAGTTTACACGGTTGCAGGCCTTCCATCAGTAGTCTATCATAGAATTAATCTTGAAACTTTGAAATTGTTTTCTGCTAACTCAGCATTGCTTAAATTGTGCAGCCAAAAGAAAAAAAGCAAAAAGAGCAACTGAATAATCTGGGTATACAAAATATTGCTGTAGACTAAAGTTGTGATCATAATGGATAGAACCATCAATCACTACTGGGAAATTTCTATCCAGTTAATTTCATCCTATCCTATCTCCAGCTAAGTACTGAATGATGAAGCTAGTCTAGAGAATATATCCATTACCTTTCACCATATTCTTTGAGCAAAAAAAAAGAAAAGAAAAGCCTGAATCACAGGAACTCAACAAGAACAAACATGGCAAGACTAATAAGGATAACTTACTCATGTACACGGTTTTGAATAGCCTCTTCGCCCTCCAATTTCTCATGCCAAGGAATACGTTCAGCAGCAGTTTCCCACAATTCTTCTTTCCCAAAAGCCATTAATCTAAGTTGACCTTGACTCTGCTAACCAAAAAGCCCAATTTACAATGGAGAAGAAACAATTGGCTTTACCAGTGTTTGAAACTTGGAAATGAGGAACAGGAGACATAGTAAATAGCAACCAAACAGAATATATTCTTTAGAAATCCATAAATGTTTTATACACTAACTTACTAATGAATCCCTTTTCTCAGTTCCTGGCTTTGACTTTCCTGTTGATGTAATCCTACTCAGCACAGCTGTATCTTCAGGCTCTGAACTAGAAGCTGGGTGCGGAGCTTTTTGTGGAGACCTCTTTATTTTACTCATCAAATAATCAAGAGCACGAGGCAATTGCAACCAAAAAAGTGCTTCAGAGGTTTCACCAAAGATTGCAGCAGCAAAGGCAAGCCTTGCAGCACAACCTTTATTCACTACAGTAGCATATAGTCTTGCCCTCTCATCATCAACTAAGCAGCCTGGGAGAATAAAATATTGGTAACAGGTAATAAGAAAATACAATAATCTAATGATTTAAAGACAAATCCCTTCTAAAATAGAAACAATGACAGGAGGCAAAAACACACCTTCTTTTCTATAAGGTTCTAATACTTTGAGAAGCATCTCTGGCACTACTGAGTCACCGATAGAAGGTAAACCAATCATATGACTGCGAAGATCCTTCATGGATGAGGGAGTTCCAGGAATTAAATGAGGCCTCTTCTTTATAGTTGTGCTACAAGTATTAAACCAAGAGGGCTTCACACCCAATTGCAAGATCATCCGCAGTGCCTATACCAAATAAAGAATGGTTAAATTAGTGTGTCACCAGAAAAGAGCATCCCTGATGAATGACGATCTTATGAACGCTCAGATAAAGTAGTCTTCGTATTAGATATTAACATCATTGAATTTTTCAAATAAAATTCTGTATGTCTCACCACCTCCTTTAGATGATAAGCAAGTAAAATTAAGTTGCACACATAAGAGTATAGGCCAAAATTTTCTCTCAGCAGCCTTCTTCCTTTTTCATTTTCTTTGTACATGGGATCACACCCTAATTACATCCTAGTTTGCTTCAGCAGATAAATTTGGTGATATTTTATTATCCACCTTTAAGAAAGGCAACCACCTACCTGGATGCTGTCCAGCACAATATAGACAGACAAAAAATAAGGACCAATTGGCACCAGGATTAAAAATTATGTTAGTAAGCTGAAATGGAAAAAGAGTACAAAATGGAGAGTAACTATTACCAGTGCATGTGGTGTAGGAAGTAATATTGGTAAGCATAAAGGCATAGGACGGAATCTCTCCTTAATAGCTCGGAACTGAGACACATAGCCAACTTTTTTCTCACTTCTGCATGTACCATACAAGATTACTTATCAGGAAAATAACCGACTGAGAAAGAGAAAGTACGACATTTGAGGCCTTTTCCTCTAATTTTTTAAAGGGTATCTTGATAAGAAGAATACATATCCTATCATTTAAAAGTTATACCTTGACAGCAGGTATACATATGGACACAGCTATTTTTAAAGCAACAATGTAATACCCAGATAGCATTAATAAACAACAATGTTCTACCCAGATGGCATCAATAAACAGTTATTTGGCCGAACTTTTTCTTTATGGCAGACAAAAGCAAACCATTCAAATGAAACAGAAGAAATTACAAAAGTGAACCAGAGATCCACAAGGCAACAAACAACCCTATCAAAGCTACTCATTGACTATACAAATCAAAATAAGCAGATCTATACGCTAAACAGTATACTCTCCCCAAAATGGGAAATGAAAGGAGCCTCAATAAACAAAATTAACCCAAGAGTCCTTACAAATTGATATTGATGAAGAAAAGAAAGTCTCCCAAATCCTTAGAGACCGAGGCCCAGAGAGAAGCTAAAAGGCAAATTAGCAACACAAAAACAGTACTAAAGAAAAGCCACTTAGCTAAACCTTAGCAACAGAAAACCTTTCTAACGTCCCATTATAATCAGAGCCCTTCTAAACCTAACAACATCCCAAGAAAAGGCATTTGCATGATAACTATTTATGGTAAATAAACAATTATCAATTAACATCCTCGTTCATATAAGATAAAAGAAATATAAACAAAAAACTCAGAAACTCAACAGCAAATGGGCACTTACGTATTAACCTCGATAAGGCGGAAGCTACTGTCAGCTCCAGCTACACATAATACTAAGGGGTCATTTTTATCAATTC
Source organism: Xylocarpus granatum (assembly GCA_019650275.1). Lineage (NCBI taxonomy): Eukaryota > Viridiplantae > Streptophyta > Magnoliopsida > Sapindales > Meliaceae > Xylocarpus > Xylocarpus granatum. Next base: position 8,468 of record BNST01001721.1, on the reverse strand, counting down.
TTAAAGGCAACCAATCGAGTTCCAACACAAGAGTTCCAGGGAATTGAGGTTGTAAAAGGGAATTAGCTAATGGGTCTTGTGAATCCTGTGAAAGAAAAATGTACAGAGTAAATATCATATCATGAAAAATTTTTGTAGAGTCATAGAACAAAAGGCACAGTCAATGTACTTTATAAAGTAGAAGCTTAATTTTTTACATATTTCCAGTAATACAAATAGGGAGTGACATTCTCCCTACACTCTACCAATACTTAAACCTTATAAGGAAAGACAGATAATAGACAACAAGAGTTGTTGGCAGAGGGTAAAAACATCCGTATTTTTTATTTACGTATAGTTAGTATTATTTTTATGATTGTACTGGGTATTAGATAATGAGAAGAGCTAGTCTTTAGCTTACAAGATCAAACACAGAAAACGTGTTGTCATAAAAAAGTACAGCAATACGCCCTCGACTGCGGTCTCCAGCAACAACAGGTGAGAATTTGATTCTCCGGATTCCTTCTCTATGAGTATTAAATGAAGAAGAATGTCCAGTTGTTACATCCCACCACCGGATGTTTCCTGATCTGTCTCCCATAACCTAGACATTATGAAGTCAAAGCTCATAAAGACAGAAAACTTGGAAGATTTAGAGTACTAATCAGATGACATTATTTGGAAAGATACGATGCATACAACATGTGGCAAGCGATAGGCCATGGCTGTAATTAATCCATCAGATGAAACAAATGAGGAAGAAGGCCATTTCGGTCTACAAACAAGCAAAACAAAAGCCTTAGTGAGACCAATAAAAATACAGCAGCCATAAATTCCTGAAGTATGAAACATAGAAACAACTCAAATGAATTAGTAATATACCTCAAAGGTATTGTACATCATAATTTTTTTCCCTTTTTTCAGGATGTGAGAAAGGAGTTGTATATTTTCTCATGCAATATGATATTTGATCTCTCTTTTCATATTACAAAAAAATGAAGAATTGTAAGAAACAATGATATGGCAAAGACATATGTACTAATTTCTGTAAAACCGATTGATAATATCAGATGTAAACCGTGAAATAATCACATGCAATGTGAACTGTGGTGTAATTTAGCATCAAGAAAGAACAAACATATGTTGCCAAGCTTAACAGAGCCTCACATATGGACCCATCACAAGAATATAAAGAACAGTAGGTTTCAGAAAAACAAGTACTCAGAAATACTACAATTTAAAAATAAATATAATTCCCAAGTTCCGTACTCTTAAGAAAATCAAATAGCACCAAGGTAATGACATGCCGTGCATTTCTGATGACTAAAATGCAAATCTACAATATAAATGAATAATTAAATATGTATCTATTTAAAATTGCTGAATCCAAAGAGTAAAAATTTACAAACAAAAGAAATAATACCTAAAGTCTCGAATTCTCCGTCCATGAACCTCAAAGACCCCAAGTGCACCATTTGCTAGTGCAAATGCAAAACTTTCAGAAGTATCATCTTGAGATCCATCAGAGCTCACAGCCTCTGCAGAAAAAAAGTTTCTCTTGTGCTCAAACAACTTAAAATACCCAAGAAGATATCCATTCTGCTCAATAGATATACTTTGCTAAGAGCCAGCTAATGGCCTGTGTATGTGATCATAACAGGTAAAGAAGCTCACTAGAATCTGATGAAGATGCTTTCGTTGGGGAAGATACTCCATCTGTACCTGTGACTGTATGATCTTTAGAAGACAATGATGATTGCCTAGAAGAACTATTTTGACTTGGCCGTGGAACTGTTGGAAGAGTCCATTCCACTACCGTGAATGGAAGAGCTAAAGATCTAAGCTACATGGAGGTAGAAAGCATAATAATTATTTATAACTAAGTAACTTAATTGAACTAAAAAGTGCAAAGTAAACAAAGGAAAACATGCTTCTTCACAGGACAAAGTAACATCTCAATCGCATAGTTAAAAGTAAATATTTCACTTGTTTTATTTCCACAATAAATACGGCTGACTCATGCTTCCATCAAATGAGAGCCCCAACATAATCATGAAGTTTTAGTCCTTCCTTCTGTTGGGACATTAGAATGCATATATGCATAGAAATATTGCTAAAGATGAAACAATCAAATATCATTATATCTAGTGAAGGTTGTACATGATAAAAATTAAATTAACACAGCAGTACCAACAGCCAGGTCCCTAACAGATAAACCAAAGGTCTACAAGGTCAAAACATGGAAACAATTAAAAAGTAATTTCATTTTAAGTCAGAAAGGGGCAGGTTTTAAACCTGGAAAAGCCTATAGATTCAAAAGAAAGCTAAAACATAGAAGAGTTGGCAAAAGTCAACAGCAAATATGTTGAGCTTCTATTATTCTCTTTCACACAATGAAATACATTAAAGCCTAGAATTAAGTAGATAAATTTTTCTAAATAAGAGGAGTTAATATTTGTATAATCTAATTGAGAGGCACTTATAGAACATATGTTCAACTAAAAAGAATTATTTAAAGCAGGAATAGGCATGAGCCATATTACCATGATGGGTTTTTTTGTCATTGCCCAGACTTCTACAGGGGCATCACGAAACAGAATTAGAAGATACCTGAAAGTTTATTTCAGCCACAAAAAAACAGTATCAGCACAAGTTACTCATCCATTCTCAAAAGAGAGCACAAGACTACAAAGAAAAGGGGTATAAAAAAGGTTATGAAAAGAAAGTGCTATCCCACCCAAATCCTATAAGTGTTTCAACTTAGCAATCAAACTAGAAAACATCAAAATTTATCTTGAACAACTTTTACTAAGTTAACAAATTTAAACTCCACCAATGATTACCTAAAATTAGATGTTAAACATTTAAAATGACATTTCTCTTGGTACTTCCCCCATTGTCCTCAGACACAACTCCACTACCTATTATAACTCATGCTCTGTTAATATCTGTTATTCTGCAGGAAACATTCCACATTCTGCCCCCACCATTCTCTTGGTAATAAGTTTAGAGCAAAAGATACATATGCACTTACCCCTAACCATTACCACCACAGCCTATGCCCAAGGGCACCAAAAAATTCTCAAACTCTATAATTAAATAATCTCTTGACATTTGTTACCATGTTCTAGTGATGCAATTATACCATATGTGTAGCTGTTACATTTCCAATAAACATAAAATGTACACATTGTTCAGGTAACCTCATTTTTCAATACGTTTAGAAATTTACATTTAGATCCTGCTCAGATAATTCATCGTTCAATAATTTTACCTTTCGCCAACTCCCTTGAGATCCAACAATCAAAAAATGAGTAGGGATTCAATGTTTTGTCCTCAATCTAACAAATACAAACTTATGCCACTATCAGATCCCCTAAAGCTCCCCTAGGCTGAGATGAACAATTAAGTTACAAGTAGTAGATAAATCTCCCACTCTTATAGATTCTCATCAGAAATAAGCAAGATATGACCATGACAACAAGTTTAAGTTGACCACATCAAATTTGTATTCACTCACACACAAATATATACACATCCCAACACGGACAAAAATATAAAATAGCATGCCCACAAAAAGACAAATATACGGCAGGAAAATATGCAACAAGCATCATAATCACACCATATAGTTTCAAGTCAGATTCTAGCCTTTCAAGTACAAATATCATTTGTATGATGCAAAAGCAAGCAGAGAGAAATGGATACTTTGCATTGTGTCTATTTCTATAAGGAAACAAGATGAAGATAAAATATGATACTGAAGGAGCATTCACCAATCCAAGCAAAGGGGTGAATGTGCTTTTAAGAGTATGATGTACATAGCAATTAACACAAGAAAGAGGTTAGAAGAGAACCTTCCAGATGATGAAGCCCTTAAGGCTCTTATAGGTGCACGTTCGGGCTTTTGTAAAACCCGAAACACTCTATTAAGCCCACTTCTAAGACAGGTAACTACAAGCCTGTTAACGTAACCTCCAGTTTTATCATTTACCTGATTCCACAAAGTACATATTAAGTAACTAAAGTTTTAACAAAGAAAAATAAAAAATGCATCACCTATTACAGGTATTCCTATTTCAAAATAGCAAAAGCATGAAAGACCTCTCTTTTTTTAAAAATTTTTTGGGTGCTCATGTGTGGAGGGGATGGCTGTGGGCAGGTTGTTGAGGAATGAGACAAAGAAGGAAGATACTTGGAACTAAATAGACAATCCACTTTTAAAGTAAATGATAAAATTTCAAGATTAAATCTCATTTACCTGACTGTAAGAAAATGAAACCCAGTCTAGAATTTCCAAGAGCCATCGTAATCCCCTGACAGTACCAGTATGAACAGAGAAACTTGCAGCAACAGCATTGGCAGAAATGTCAACAACATCAATTGTCCCACTTTGGGTTCCCAGAGCAACAAGTGGAACAGCTACAGCAGGATGGTTCCCCCACCTTCGCATAATATTATCTCATTAATCAACTAATGATTCTTACAATTCATATCTTAATGATGGCAACTACTAAACATTTAGTGAAGATGGAAAGCCAACAGATACAGTAAATCGGTGCAAGAAGAAACTAACGAGCCAAAGTAGCTGTTAAAGAAGGGGATGATACAGCCAACATGGTCACTGTTGAAGAAAGAATTTGAAGTTGTCCAAATAAGCTGACCTGCATAAGAAATTTGGCATGTTAAGTATGCATGGTACAACGCAGGGTGATTCACACTTATGTCAACATTTGCATCATTAACAGATTTCAACATGAATGTTGGAAAGTATAAAGAAATTGGCAAGTCAAAAACAACTGAGGCCGTGAAATAAGATGACTTAATTCAAAGTAGAAATATGATGAAACAAAACTTGGAACTAGCACTGTGTACACCAAAATAATTCAAGACAAAAGTTTATTCAGAAACCTTGAACGATGTATCTTCCTGACTGGAGATAGATTTAGATGGGTGGGTTCTGCTGCCATTCACAGGTTCCAGTTGCTTACCCTGCTTCCAGGAAACGTCCAACTTCAGTGAGATCAGCATTCATGGCTGAGTTTGTGACATCCTTATGAGAGTGCTTCAGCTTCCTTCAGCAGTCAAGAGCCAGTTCCATATTTTTCCATCATCAGAAATGGAAATTAAATGTGTCTTTGAACGAAGAAGTGTATTATCAGAAAATTCAAAAGGATTGTCAATATCCACATTGGCCGAAGGAGAGATGAGGCACATTCGAATATATCTTGGCAACATTCTGGAGGGCAGACTCTGATTGGCAGATGACAACAGCAAGAATTGAAGGAGAAGGGACAGATGTGCCAATTGAGGGCATTAACTCCTCCATAGTACACATTACATGCACCTGTTCTCCTCTACAATAATGTGCACACAAGTATATTCTCTTAAGGCCAGAAAGGATTTTTGTTTTAAACATCATTATGTCTCACATCCTTCATGAGAATGATAACAATCCACCAATATATGCAATGACAAATCTTATAAGGCATTTAATAATACTTGAGTGATTGGTGCCAGTTGTGAGCATACATTGATGTATACCAGAAACTTCACTACGAAAGAAGATCACTTTGGGTGCTAATCACAGTAGTTAAAAAAGTCATATCTGTCATTAAATAATAATGCAAATGTTGGTGGTCAGTAATTCCCACCTCTGAAGAAGTGATCAACCTTTTTGCATTCAAGTCAACCTTACGCAATCTCACGTAATGATATTGGGATATACTGGCTCCCTAACCTTTGATAAGCTTCTACAACTTGAATGAATTACCACAGTTATTGTCAATTCAACATCAGGTTAGGTCTATCCCTAGATTTGTTTTAAACTGGAAAAAATAATCAATGAAATAGCACATACCAAATGGAAATATTAAATCTTCTTATTCAGAAATCTAACTCAAAATTAATACAATTAGTGTGCATGAATAAATGCATAATGGCAAAAAAGGAATGGAATGAAGGATAGAATATGAAATGGAAAACATAGAAGAGAGGGTTCGTATAAGTGTGTTCTAGAATTTCCAAATAGTCTGAACACGCAAATGATACAGGAAGCATGAAGTCATACTTTCCCACCCTAATGCATGCATGGAAAGTCTTGAGAAAGCTCTACAAAACTCAGAATAACATGTCAACAGAAATCTCGTAACTACCACCAATTGCTCACAGGCACAAAACCCACTCTGGTCACCTAGGTTCCCCGAAGCTCCAATGTTTAATGCAAATTACCTACTTCTGGGCAACTTTTAAACAACCATCAACGGCCAGTCTTTGTACCATATTAAGCATAAACTTACATTGCACTCCAAACAGCCCCACTGCCTTTCTTACTAGATTTATCGGCGTTTATTGATGCAACTCTTACGAACAAAAATGCACTATGAAAGCTCTACAAAACTATATACAAACATTCAAACTCAAGGATATGGAATAATGGAAGAAGCATTCAAGGATTTGAAATCGTACTCTTTCCGCCGCCAAATGCTGAGCTTCCCATCAAGATGAGCACAATAAAGCAAGTCATTATTCGGATCCGCCAAAACATCTAGAAACTTGGCACAGCCTCGCGGCAAGGCAGCAGAAAAAAGTGATGTTTCGTACTGCAAATCAAATACAACTAATTCCCTTGGAAAGGTCACGAATATAATGTGCCTCCACTGTGGCGAAAATGCAAATTTCACCATATAAAGCGGAAACAACCCTGAAGCAGGTGACAAGGTGGAGGTGCCACCACTCAATTCCCTCTCCAGCTTCAGCAGTTCCGTACTATCCGTGCCAATCCGTAACTCTTTCGTAACGATTTCATCTTCTTTCTGACCTAACACTCTGACCGATAACAAAAATCCCTTCAAACCGATGACGCAGAAATGGCGGGAATCGAAAGGATCGCGGCGGATACATGACAGGTATTCAGGAGATGCATTGTATTTCCATATACAGGTAGCGGAGATGGCGGTGCTGTAAAGGGAGATAACAGAGGGGCCATTGATCGCAGCGAGGACGTAGGAATCTGGTTTGGATACGATCCAGCAGAGGTCTTGGATGCCGAGCTTCGGATTAGGGTCGGGGTCAAGCCAGAGGACGACAGAGCGGAGGCGGAAGTCAAGAAGCGCGATTCGGCCATGTCGGTCGCCGGCAGCGAGAAGTAGGTGGGAGGTGGAGGGCTCGGTGGAGAGGATGTCACAGTGGAGAGTAAGAGGGATCCACTGCACAGCGGTAACGAAAGGGGAGAGAGATGCGGCGGAGTTAGCAGCTGTTGGTGGCGGAAGAGGGATTGCGGAGACAAGCTGGAGAGAGCGGGAATCAATAATTGAGATTGATGAGCCAGACGCAAAGGCTAGGAGACCGGAGGGGCTTAAATCTGCCGATCCGAAGTTGCTGCGAGTAGGCGGACCCGGAAGCATGTAGTTGCAGTCCCAGGAGTCGAGCGGCGGCGGTCTTGGAAACGACATTGTCGTTTGCACTTCACGATCGCGATGTTTTGGTGAATGCGTTCAGCTCTTGTATAGGGAGAGACTCATTGGAAGAGAGAGAGGCGTTGACTCTCTCCGATTACCGCGACTATGGAATGCAACAAGACTTGAAGAAGGCGGAGGGAGGAGGGGAGGGAACAACTGGTATCGCGTAATTGCAAAAATTAAAAGGAAAAGTTACCAAGTCAGCCGCTTTTCAATACTTATTAAATTAATTATTTTATAATTTTTTATTAAATAAATCAAATAATAAATAATTTTAATAAAATTATGATAATAAATTTATTATTATTAATAATTAATTTTCATCAATTAAAAAGCTCAGGATTTTTATTTGAGGCGAGGTTTGTTTGCTGTTGGATCTGGGTCTGCCTCAATAGCGGACAATGAGCTTCGTAGCCCGTCGGAATGGGAATGTCACCACCACCAGTCCAGCCTCAACATGCTGTTGCCCGTTTTACTGAATGGCGCGGCTCCCTAGGAGAGGCTGTTTGGTCGCACGCTAATTATCTCATTTTCGTTTGGAAGTTAAAAATTTTTAATTAAACATAACCATTTTGCTTTTTTAAATATAATTAATCAATACCAGACACGGAGAAGGGAATGCTGCTTCGTGATTGACTGTGACATTTTGGAAACCAGAAGCCGAGTCTCCATCAACGATGAGAAGGTTATCTAGGTGATAAAACAGAAGATCAAGAGCCAATATTCAGCGCTTGCGGATGGATCATCCATCAACGGACGGTCCAGCGGAGTGGCACATGTGTGTGATGGTGAACCAGGGGACGGGTACAAGACAGTGGGCTCATCTCTCAGCGGCTGAGTACAATTTACAACACATCATCATCTTTGGAAAGCCCATCAGGGAAGCCGTGGCTAAGATCAAAAGAAAGGTGGATCCCACAAGTAATGTGGCTCTCTGGAGGGATGTTTGACATTGATGACGCTTTTACAATGGGATTGGTGCTTCTTCTCGACTAGATGTACGGTGACGATATGCAAGACGTCGATCCC